>CAMZMU010000073.1:20152887-20300926 GCA_947311845.1 Poa pratensis
GACAAAGAGAGATGCATCAGATTTGGATTCTACAAAACCAATAGAACGTGCATAGGTGGCAAACCGATGGAACCACGCACGTGGCGCTTGTTTGAGGCTATAGATGGATTTTTGGAGACGACAGACGTGAGATGGAAAACGAGGGTCAATAACCCCGAGGGTTGCTGACTGTAGACTTCCTTTCGAGATTACCGTGCAAGAAGGCATTTTAACATCAAGTTGGTGAATAGGCCAGGATTGGAGAGAGAGCAAGAGAAAGAACAACTACGAATTGTGGCTGGCTTAAAATAGGACTAAAAGTCTCATCAAAGTCAATTCCAGTTGTTAGGTGAACCCCTCGTATACCCAACGAGCTTTATGACGAGCGAGAGAACCATTGAGTGAAATTTGTGGCGAAAGATCCATTTTCCACTAACAATGTTGGCACCCGTAGGAGGAGGAACAAAAGTCCAAGTACCATTGGTCATGAGAGCATCATACTCTTCTTGCATTGCTTGTCGCCAAGAGGGGTCACAAAGAGCAATAAGATAGTTTGGTGGAATAGGAGAATTAGCGTGACCGAGAGATTTAGGCGATCAGGGGGACCTGGTAACTCGCCCCTGAGCGTCGAGTGCGATGAATCGTTGGTGGAGGTGGTGGGGTAGGTATTGGAGTGATGATTGGTGTATGTGGTGGAGAGTTTGGTGCTGTTGGTGGGGAAGAAGGAGGGTCGGGTTGATTTGGTGGTGAGTTTGGTGTTGTTGGTGGGACAAGAGGGTCGGGTTGATTTGCTGCCGCTGCAGGCGTTGGTGTAGAAATGGTGCTGCGTGGGGAAATTGATTCAGATATTATTGGATCGAAGATGTCAGGGTAGGAGGAGAGTCTGGGCATGGAAGTGGGAGCATATGGAAAGTGTTTTCATCGAAGGTGACATGTCGGGAGGTTATTATCCATCGAGTATTGAGATCAAGGCAGCGGTATCCGCGATGCCGAGGGGGTATCCGAGAAATAAGCAACGAGTAGCACGAGGAGCTAATTTGTGTGGGGCAGTAGATGATGCGTTGGGGTAACACAGACACCCAAATACGCAAAGATCCTGATACCTAGGTGATATCCATGAAGAAGAAAGAAAGGTAGTGAATTTAAGAGGAGTTTGGGGTCGGATGTTAATTAGATAGGTTGCGCGTGGGAGAGCTTCAACCCAGAAATTAGAAGGAATAAAGGCTTGAAAAAAGTAGGTACGGAGTACATCATTTGGTGGTGCGAATAGCTCTCGCCTTGCCATTATTTTGAGATGTTGTAGGGACAGGAAAACGAAAAAAAGAACGCCATTTTTGACTACAGAAAGTGTCTAGTTTAGTGTTATCAAATTCTCGACCATTTGTCCACATTGGATAGATTGGATGGGGGAGTTGAAATTGTGTAGATGCATAGCATGAAAAGCAACAAGGTAGCATAGACGTCAGATTTTTTTCGAAGTGGAAAACTCCCAGAAATAATGAGTGAATCGTCGACAATAATTAGTTAATAGCAATAGCCGGAAGTACTGGGTACAGGAGAGGTCCGAAGATCACAATGGATACGCTCAAACGACGAACATTATAAGATTTGTGAACTAAAAAATGGAACTTTACATGTTTTCCTAATTGGACACTCATGGCATAAAGAAGAACTAGCTTTATTATATGGGATTCGCTGAAGTTGATGAACGTGACATGGCGTGGGAGCCGGAATGACCACGATGATGATGCCAGATTCGGAGGAGGAGGTGGTGACGTGAGCTTCATGAGTGGATGGACAAACTGGATACAGGGGGTCCGGACCTATTGCATCGAAGAATCACGTCGGTGATGATATCCTTCATTGAAAAACCATAGGGTCAAATCAATGGAGCAAGAATTATCAGTGTGTGAATTGACGAACAGAAACAAGATTTTTTATGATTTGTGGAACAATGAGAATATTGCGGAGCTGAAGAGGAAACATATGTACTAGTGAGAGAGAAAGAACCAATATGTGAAATTGGAAGGGATGCACCATTACAACCGGTGACACATTGGGAAGAAGAAGATGTGAACAAGAGAGTGGAGGTTACCATTATCGGATGCCATAAGCGAGGACGCGCCAGAGTCCATGTACCACTCATATGTTCCAGGAAGCTGCAGGTTATTGAGAGCCGCAAGTAGTGCTGGGTCGACGGCCATGCTTGCTGTGGAGGACGATGGCTGCATTTGATTTCCGTACTCTTTATATGCCTGCGGTGCCATGTTGGGACGAGGGCCAAGGAGACTGGTGCTGGAGCGTTCCACGGACCCTGCGGGAGAGAGGCCATAGGTTGCTGCTGTTGTTGCCAAGGGGCTGGCTGCTGGACTAGGTTGGACCGTGTGGGAGCACCTGTCCACGGGTTGAACTGCCAAGGGTTGTTGCGGGCCACGACCACGACCGCCGCGTCCACGCACCGCGGCCACCGCTGCCACCGCCGCGGTTGAAGTTGTTGTTGAAGCTACCTGTGCCGCGACTGCCCCCGTGGTCAGAAGGAGGGGCGCCATGTTGGATGTATGCCCAAAAGGCAATGTATTTATACATCTGATTCATTAATTATGATTTGTATTCTCTATGCTATAACTACGGTGGTTTCGAATTACGTGATTTAGGGGAAAGCTTACTTGTACACGTAGAGAATATGAACACGTAAAATGTACCCTAGTTCTTTTATGGACTAATTTGTTGATTGCTTGATGACACTGCTTTCCTAGTCATGGACATTGTTTATGTCAGCATCAATGAGTGGCATATTAATTGGATAATAATATGGCCGGGGTAGACCCAAGTTTTGGTACGCTAAAGAGTTCCGTTAAGCTGTCCTTTTGTCCTTAGCTTTATCACAGATTCACAGTAAGGTTATTATATAACATGCCCTGTAACCATGAGGTTATTAGAGTTATGCATACTGGAAAATTACTTTGGTGCTATCAACACTATGGCCGTAACTGGGTAGTAAAACGGCAGTTACTGGGTGACTTCAAGGTGTGTGTGTATATCCTAATGTTCTGAGATGGGAAATTACTCCTCGGTGATTAGAGAGATACGCCCTGGGCCCTCTCGGTATTATAAGGTATCCAATAGTTCTGCAGACAATGCATGGTGACGTTACACCGTGTGGGATATCATAATATGGAAACGAGTAAGGGAACTTACCGGTAACGAGATAGACAAAGATGTAATGAATCAAGTGATTGATTCATGGTGACATCCACAGATCTATATCTCAGGTGATGTTTGGTATCGTGAGTAATGTGAATGAATATTAAATAGCCAGCAGGTTCAACAGAGTGTCTTCGCATAACGGTTAGCAGTTATTCAGGTCGTCCACGGACCTGACCCTGGCCGGTGATTGGATATCCAATTATAGCTACACGTTATCGAACCTATAGGGTGGACACGCTTAAACTACGATTGGTTAGTTGTGTATATTGGTTGGTCTGGAACATGCAGAGAGTATCACCGACATAGTGTCTGCGTGATAGATATGATTTTATCGGAGAGATTGTATTGTGATAAAAGTTGCTATCACGGTCGGAATTTATTCGAGGGTTTATATAAGAAGGAAATATTTATCCGGAGTATTTTATCAGCTTACACTAGGTGTCCCGGATCATATAAAACACTGATAGGTAATAATTCAGTGAAATATTATGTAAAAGGAAATATTCAAATAAGAATTAATTGGACAAAATATTATTTAATTGAATATTAAATTATGGAAAATATTATTATAAAATTGGAGCCCACCATGGGGCTACCAAGATGGGCCCTAGGGCCCACCAAGGTAGCTGCACCATCTAGTGGTGGTGGTGGGCCGAGGCAACGAAGGGGGGGGGCTCCCCCCGAGCCGAACCCTAGTGGGCCTTGCAGCCCATGGGGGGAGGCGGCGACGGTGGTGGCCAGCGGCGGCCGGCCTAGGTGGGCCCCACCTGCCTAGGTTGGTGCGGCCCATGTGGGCCCCACCCGGCGGCGGTGGAGGAAGAGGCGGTGGGGGAGGGGCACTTCAACTCCTCCTTCCCAAACCGAATTTTGCAAGGGGAGCTTTCCCCTTGTCCAAACCGAGTAGGACTAGGAGAATTTTTCCCTTGTCTAAGTCCCTCCACCCCTTGGTCCATCTATATAAACCCCACCCCCTCCTATTTGGAGGATACACAAGAAACTCAAGGGATCTCTTCTAGTTGGATTAGAGGAGCTTCTAATTAGAGGCAACCTATCCGATTAGACTAGATATAATCTCTCTCTCTCTCGCCTTCTCATGTGTTGAGATCTCCACCTTCATATACTCCAGTAGTGCTTCAAGCTTGGACGGCGAAGCCCTGCTGAACCTTTCCTGGCGTACGCGTGCAAGCTCTCGGAGGGGTGATCTGTCGAACCGCGATGGTTGACCCTCACTCTGCTGGATCAAGGTGACAAGGCGAGGAGGAGGAGGCACCGGAATCTCTCTACCAGGCTTGGTTGAGAGAGACGGCGACGAGTACATCAACTACGTCATCAACACTTCTTCCGCAACTTTGGTGTTGGTAACGTATTCTATCTAGATCTTCAGAACTTCATATTCGCATGTATCTTCATAGTAGATCTTGGGAGGTGTTTGATACCCGATGAGCAAGTCTTGATGCCTGCACAAATAAAGGGATTAGGTTGAGACTCCAAGTGCAGAGTGTATAGTAAGTGGAAGACAGTTTTCCCCACGAGGGGTGACTCGAGGGTTTAATATCGAACTCTCGGGGAATCTGAAGTGGTAGATTTATCTTCTTATCCTTCTTTTGGTTACCTACAAAACAAGGTTAGATGTTTTGGTCCTCAACCTCACCTGTGGTTGTCAAGCACAAGGTGTAAGAATGATATCAGGATAGTTATGCAATGCAAACAAGAAATAAATATGCAATGATGGTGGATGCAATGATAAATGATATTTTTGGGTTTTTGAATGATGTATGCAAGATGAAAAGTATTTTTGTATTTTCGGATTTAATGATGGCTGAAAATAGAAAAGTGGTATATGGTGTTGGAAAGGTGTTTCTTATGATTAAAAATGGACTGGGGTTCATGGTTTCACAAATGCACTCTCTCTTTATAAAGTGGTAGACAATGGAACACACACAGTTAACATATGAGATTGCAACACAGGGTTTGATAACAAGTTACTTAGATATATGGGCATCACGTCCTAACATAGAGATCTTTTGGTTATTAACCTCTCTTATACTCCACCAAGATGCGAACTAAATCATAACACCTCAGTAATTAAGATAACTCAGAGTATAGCATTAAGTATCATGACATGAAGTGAAAATAAGAACATGCTAGATCTAGTCATGGAGTAGTGGCAATGGTCACGCCCACATCCCCGGTAGCATGGTATTTTAGTTTATCCCTAGTGAGGTAACAAAGTAAGGTAAAGATACCAAAGTGGATCGCAGAACTTTCTCTCACGTTCACTGCACTAGCCACCCCCCGTTACTCCAACTAATGCACACGTTCCCCCACACACGCTCTCATAAACATGCTTGATCAAAACAAGTAGACAAGAACGGGGTACATAATATGCATCTATACTCATAACTGAAACAAACATTGCAATCTCAAACATATATTAACTCATAAAGATCCACCACAAAGGTATTACAACGGTGACCGTAATCATGTTCAGCAGCTCATACGGTGCTAATTAGTGAAGCTCAAGAGAGGAGAGATACATAAGTTACTTCCACAAACCCATAGTCCAGAGGTGGACTACTCCCTCTTCATCATGGAGACGGTGGAGAAGTCGATGGAGAAGATGGAGACCACGCCGGCAGCGCCCCGCCGGAGTTTTCCCCCTCCAATCTGCAGCTCCTGATCTCCGTTTCGGTGTTTCTGTGTTTGTGCGGCGCTCCTTCCAGAGAACGTCGGGGGACCTTTTTTATAGGCGTTTTTAGGTCAAGACGAAGTCGGTGGAGCGAAGATCGACGGCAACGGAGCCACGAGGCCCAAACGGGTGGGTCCCACGCGGCCACAGTACCTGGCCGCGTGGGCCACCCGTTTGGCCCTCGGGCCTCCGTTTGCTTGCTTCCTTTTTCCGTAGTCCTTCTTCCTTCCAAATATTGACGCCCGTAAATTTCCAGGTGATTTCGTTGACGTTTGGGTCCCTGAAACATTAAAATACAAAACTAGGGTTTTCTGCCTGTGCAGGGTTAATTCCAAATAAATGGAAATATGAAGTATTCCCAAAATCATGATAAAACATTGATATAACCCTTATATGATGCAAATATGATTGGAATATAAGCAATTAAAGTGCAAAGTTCATGTATGCATTTTACATGCATCAACATCCCCAAGCTTAATCCATGCTCGTCCTCGAGTATGAAGATGATAAAACTAACATGGACTTTGCAATTTAATACTTAACAATGGATATCAAAGATGATTACTATTGCTACATATAGTCAAATGATTCATTCTTCAAAGGAGTAGCAATATGCAAATAGTTTATGAAGTGATATCAAGTATTCAAGACAAGGATGTTCATTGATAGTTCACAAAGTGTAACATAGTAGCAAGTAATATGGAACACATGTATGCATAATGATAAGTAGAACATCCTACAATGGTCATAGAGTGTAGATGAAAATCTGAATATGATAGGTGTACACTTTGGAAAGATGTATATGTGAGTAGAGGTAAAGCATGCATAAGTTTCATCCAACTTCCAAACTCTTCTACTTAAGTTAATGATTGCAATAAGGTATTCATTGGTGTCAAGCTCTCATTGCCCCTATCATAGCATCTTGAATGATTAAGGTTAAAGTGAAAGCAAATATGAGTAGTGTGCTTGATAAAGTAAAGGTTGGATGTCTCATGCCCCTTGAATACAAGTACTACACCATGATTACTCAACTTAGGAAACAAAGCAAGTTCAATTATATATCATTGTAAGTAATAATAGTATCATCAAGAGCGTCAACTGGGGTACCTCTTGTCCCAGATATGGAACAAGCCCATATCAAAATGACAAGACAAACAAACAAAATGAACAATCTCAACACCCTTTTTATTTACCATTTGGAATAGTTTTTTATTGCAAGGTGTATCACAGAAGGTTCACCATAGTATGTAAGTAAATTTCCACCATGAATGATGCATGGCTTAGATTAGCGGCCCAGGCGTCTCTCTAACCATTTATACAAACTCATTTAAACTACTTCATTTCCACCTCATTTCACATGATAGCATCCATAACAAAAGTACATGATATCAACTAAATGAGATGAAGAGCATGTTGAAAGCTTGCATGTGACAGCACATATGGGCTAACTCCAACCCGAACATTTATCAAGCCACTAGCATCATAATCTTAATCACAATGGGTCATGTTTTATTATGCAAATAAAAGAACATTGTGCATCAAGTTCGTGAGAGCTATATAACCAATTTTTTCCATTGCAATCAATAACATAAACATTTTCATTCAGAGGTAAGATAACACAAACAACATGTTAAACATACTCGGAATAGCATAAAGCCAATAGGTAGATATGGTGGACTCACTGGAATAACTTTGGTTGAAGGTGTTGGAAACAAGTTTTTGCTTGTTGGAGTTTTTGGGCTAGCAAAAGGGAGAAAGTTGACCATCTAGATGCATGCATGAGTGTCCATAGAACTAACTAATCCATGTTAAACCAAGTAAATAACAATCAGCACCAAAACATGAATAAGTGATAGCTCTACAAAAAGAATTTGCAAACTATTACTCATAAACAAGCTCATGAATCATGCAACTATATGTATCATTAAAAATCAAGTCAAACATCCCTTTTCCCAATCTTATAAAAGCATCCAACATATTTCAACCCATATTTCCAGTAGCTCTCTCATATATAATTGATAGTGTGGTGGTCTCTCAAGACTCAAACAAAAACAAAAAACGACGCTCCAAGTTTATGCGATAAAGTGTTTCGATCGAAAAACAGAAGTTGGACGTGTGCAAACCGAGAGTGTGTAGGTCCAGCGGGGTTGTCTTCACATCCCCAAGCTTATGGTCTTCACCATCCTTGGATAGCTCTTGGTGCATCTCCTCCAATCCCTGTGAAAAAACTTCAAAACACCGTTTCTCCCATCTCTTTTCTGTGGGGTGCATTAATAGTGATAAACAAATAGGTTCCTTGCTGCATATAATCCTTGAACAAAAATTCATATGACATGTCCAGAAAGTGTATAATGTTGTATGCCTACTCATAAACTCAATTGGATCAAAAAGATTCAACTTAAAAGCTCAAAGCATGCATCAAACAAAATGGGACAGAATCTGTCCAGAAAAACAGCAGCAGCAAAACGTATTTTTCTACCCTACCAAACTTTCTCGAAAAATTCCGAAAAATTCATGCATACAGAGGATGAAAAGTTGCAACTACAGTTCAAATATGAGCTCATTCGGAGTTACAGAATAAGAATTAAAAATCATACCGTGCACTGACTTCGTGCAGGAATAAAATCTCCGAACGCTATAAGCAACTTTTTCAAACCAAAAAGGGTAAAACTTGGCACTTTATTAAAAACTCCAGAACCTAACTAGACACAAAATCTCTTGTTACAGCAAGAGGACACAAAGAAAAATCACACACAAAAATAACCGGGTTGCCTCCCGCAAAGCGCTTTCTTTATAGCCATATAGCTAGGCTTCTTACTTGTTGTTTTATTGTGGACGAAGCTCATGAGGGAGCTTGAACTTTGGTGGTTCCCTCTTCCTTGGAAAGTGTTCCATGCACTTCTTGTGTGGAAACTGAAACTTTACATTCCCTTCCTTTGAATCAATGATAGCACCTGTGGTACGAAGAAAAGGTCTTCCAAGAATAATAGGACTAGAGGTTTTATTCCCCATATCCATGATTAGAAAATCCACAGGCACAAAAGTCATATGTAACTCTACCATAACATCACTTACTTTTCCCAAAGCATGTTTAATAGAGTCATCAGCAAGTGCTAGTTCAATAGAGCATTTTTCAAGATTTTTCAATTCAAGCACTTCATATAGTTCTTTAGATAAAACAGAGACACTAGATCCTAGATCAAGTATGGCATGGTGTGTCTCTTTTCCAATAGTTACTAGTACCTTAGGTATCCACATATCCCCAAGCTTAGGTGGTATCATAGCCTCTTGGTTGTACCTAGCAATCTTTTCTTTCAAGACATGATTAGCAATATAAGAACCAAAACCTGCTTGGTTAGTGTTGATGGAAGGATCACTTGCAAATTTTTGTAAGATAGATATTAATTCATGCAAGCTACAATTTTCTAAGTCAAGCAAAGGATCCTTGACTTCATTAAGCATTTTAACTTCCTCAACTTCAACCTCTTTCATTACCCCAATAGATTCTTTAGCAACTCTCTCTTGCTCATGAATGTGTTCCCAAGACTTATTGATAACCTCTTGGCAATATTTTATTGTTTCCTCATGTTTTTGGGCTGTAATGATGCTCTTTAATGATGAGACTTCCTTAGTAAGCTGATCTACCCTTTCAAACAAAGCATCTTGTTTTTCAAACTTAGAGATAAATTCCTTATTAAGCTCTTTTTGGGTAGATATAAAAGATCTAATGGTGTTTTCCAAGTCACTAGAAACATTACCACTAGAAGCATATTTATTTGGCACATATGGGGGTTTATTATAAGAGTTATAATTGTTGTTACCATACCCATTATTACCATAGTTCCTAATGAAGTTGACATCAATATTTTCAGAATTGTTTCCAACTAGTTCTTGCAAAGGAACATTTTCAACACTAGGTTTATTAAGCAAAGCAAGAATAGTATCCATTTTAGATGACAAATCATTAGTTTCTTCAATAGAGTTCACTTTCTTAGAAGGATTAGGTGCCCTATCAGTATGCCATTGACTATAGTTTTGTAAAATGCTTTCCAATATATTTTTAGCTTCTACTATAGTCTTACTCATAAAAGCACCTCCAGCAGCAGAATCAAGTATGTTTCTAGACATGTAGTTTAAACCATTGTAGAAAGAGTGTAATATGGTCCATTCATTAACTCCATGTGAGGGACAAGTTCTAAGCATAAGTTTTATCCTATCCCAAGCCATAGCAACATGTTCATTTTCATTTTGCCTAAAAGAAAGGATGTTGTTTCTATTTTGCAAAATTTTAACAGGGGGATAATATTTCTTAATGAAAGCTTCTTTTAGATCATCCCAAGAATTAATACTACCAGATGGCAAGGAATGCAACCACTCTTTAGCTTTTCCTCTAAGTGAAAAAGGAAATAACTTCAGTTTTAGGATATCACTTTCCACATTTTTAAACTTTTGCATGTCACATATTTCAACAAAGTCATGAAGATGCATAGAGGCATCCTCCATAGCACTACCACCAAATTGTTCCCTAGTTATCAAGTTCAACAAACTAGGACTTACTTCATAACTCTCAGCATTTATCTTAGGTGTGGCAATAGCTCTCGTGATAAATTGATCATTAGGAGTGTTTGTGTAGTCACACAGCTTAGTTCTTTCTCCCATTTTAGCAAGTTTTTTTTGGTATTTTTAATTTTTTATGCAAAACTGAAATAAATATGATATGATATGCAATGACACTAACAAAACAAATAAATTGCTTTGTAAGTAAAGATGGATAAGATGGTGCTCACGTAGGTGCAACCTCCCCAAGCTTAGGTGTTAGCACAAGTTGGTGACGTTGACTTTGTTGTGAGATGAATGCGATGATGCACACCCTTGGATAAATCTCTCAGCTACGATTCCCCGGCAACGGCGCCAGAAAACGTCTTGATCCCGAAGAGCAAGTCTTGATGCCTGCACAAATAAACGGGATTAGGTTGAGACTCCAAGTGCAGAGTGTATAGTAAGTGGAAGACAGTTTTCCCCACGAGGGGTGACTCGAGGGTTTAATATCGAACTCTCGGGGAATCTGAAGTGGTAGATTTATCTTCTTATCCTTCTTTTGGTTACCTACAAAACAAGGTTAGATGTTTTGGTCCTCAACCTCACCTGTGGTTGTCAAGCACAAGGTGTAAGAATGATATCAGGATAGTTATGCAATGCAAACAAGAAATAAATATGCAATGATGGTGGATGCAATGATAAATGATATTTTTGGGTTTTTGAATGATGTATGCAAGATGAAAAGTATTTTTGTATTTTCGGATTTAATGATGGCTGAAAATAGAAAAGTGGTATATGGTGTTGGAAAGGTGTTTCTTATGATTAAAAATGGACTGGGGTTCATGGTTTCACAAATGCACTCTCTCTTTATAAAGTGGTAGACAATGGAACACACAGTTAACATATGAGATTGCAACACAGGGTTTGATAACAAGTTACTTAGATATATGGGCATCACGTCCTAACATAGAGATCTTTTGGTTATTAACCTCTCTTATACTCCACCAAGATGCGAACTAAATCATAACACCTCAGTAATTAAGATAACTCAGAGTATAGCATTAAGTATCATGACATGAAGTGAAAATAAGAACATGCTAGATCTAGTCATGGAGTAGTGGCAATGGTCACGCCCACATCCCCGGTAGCATGGTATTTTAGTTTATCCCTAGTGAGGTAACAAAGTAAGGTAAAGATACCAAAGTGGATCGCAGAACTTTCTCTCACGTTCACTGCACTAGCCACCCCCCGTTACTCCAACTAATGCACACGTTCCCCCACACACGCTCTCATAAACATGCTTGATCAAAACAAGTAGACAAGAACGGGGTACATAATATGCATCTATACTCATAACTGAAACAAACATTGCAATCTCAAACATATATTAACTCATAAAGATCCACCACAAAGGTATTACAACGGTGACCGTAATCATGTTCAGCAGCTCATACGGTGCTAATTAGTGAAGCTCAAGAGAGGAGAGATACATAAGTTACTTCCACAAACCCATAGTCCAGAGGTGGACTACTCCCTCTTCATCATGGAGACGGTGGAGAAGTCGATGGAGAAGATGGAGACCACGCCGGCAGCGCCCCGCCGGAGTTTTCCCCCTCCAATCTGCAGCTCCTGATCTCCGTTTCGGTGTTTCTGTGTTTGTGCGGCGCTCCTTCCAGAGAACGTCGGGGGACCTTTTTTATAGGCGTTTTTAGGTCAAGACGAAGGCGGTGGAGCGAAGATCGACGGCAACGGAGCCACGAGGCCCAAACGGGTGGGTCCCACGCGGCCACAGTACCTGGCCGCGTGGGCCATGCCCGTTTGGCCCTCGGGTCTCCGTTTGCTTGCTTCCTTTTTCCGTAGTCCTTCTTCCTTCCAAATATTGACGCCCGTAAATTTCCAGGTGATTTCGTTGACGTTTGGGTCCCTGAAACATTAAAATACAAAACTAGGGTTTTCTGCCTGTGCAGGGTTAATTCCAAATAAATGGAAAACTATGAAGTATTCCCAAAATCATGATAAAACATTGATATAACCCTTATATGATGCAAATATGATTGGAATATAAGCAATTAAAGTGCAAAGTTCATGTATGCATTTTACATGCATCAGTGTTGCGTAGCAATACGGAAATTTTTAATTTACTGTACACGCAACCCAATAGTTGTATCAGAGCGATCTATGCGTAGATACATGATTTGATATATAGCACTTGGTGTGCGGGCACCGCATAAGTTTGCGCGGGTATGTTATTGAGGTATATATCTTCTAACATTCAAGTTATTTATGTTGCTTCCCAATATGCGGTCTTGTCTTGTTTCCAGCGGCATAGTTTGATCTCGGAATTCTGGCAATCTAGAGCACTTGGTGTGCGGGCACCGCATAAGTTTGTGCGGGTATGTTATTGAGGTCTATATCTTCTAACATTCAAGTTATTTATGTTGCTTCCCAATATGCGGTCTCGTCTTGTTTCCAGCGGCATAGTTTTATCTCGGACTTCTGGCAATCCGCGGACCTTCCGGCTACTCCTAGTATGCTCGTCGGCGCCAACGAAGTGCTTCAGTAGCTTCGAATCTTACTATAGTTGGTCTCGTCGACTTGATAGCGGATGGGGCATGTGGACTAGGTCCACACGATGGTCATGTGCTTTGGCAATCGTCTGGATTAGCATCCGCAACGTTTTCGTAATGTTGGGATGGATAATCACCCCGCAAGGTTAATCTAGCAACATGAGTAACTATGCTTGGTGAGGACCGTAGTATTTCCGGTTGTCCCGTTGATCCTATAGCCACGCTAAAATATGCAAACAAACGTTAGAGGCGTCTAACTCTGTTTTGCAGGACATGTGATGTGGTATAGTCTCGAAATTAATTATTTTGTTAACTAACCTTTGTTTTGTTGGCCGGCGTGCCGTTCTTGTTCGTCGAGCTATGGTGATAGTGGAGGATAGGAGAAGACATGCAAATGTCGTGAACCTCGACATGGCCACACCGGTGAAGGCGCCACCGGAAGGTGGAGGAAGAAGACTATACTACATCACGAGTGTTATTTACTTGTGCATGTTTTATATATGTTTTCTTGCTCTTCCCTTGATTGCGCGTAGTGTGATTATTAGGGAGATTTCTCGGTAGCTGCAGAGTTTAATTAATTGAGCTAAAATTAAAAATATCAAGGAGTTCGTGCTCTTCCAACACTTAGCAGCGTCAAACCGGATGCTTGTCACCGTACGCCATGTATCCATGAGTAATGTGTGCCAAGGGTTCGGGAGGCGTGTAGTGTACCGTACCTACAGCAAAAGCGGTTGGTTATCTTGATGTTCGAGCATAACTAGTTATGAGCTCGGAGCACACGCATCAAAAGATGAGGCGAAAATCACGGTACGAAGTGATTGGTCTGTTGACCTACCCGTTGTAAACTACGTTCAATGGCATGTATCCATCTATTGATCGTATGTTGAGCATGGATTTCATTTACACTAATTTGATCACGAGGAATATCAATTTTAGTGGGAGCACATTTGATTTAATTTAGTTTTAATTAAAGTGCTAGATAATAATTATGAACATGTCTAAGTGAACTTAATTGTTGTAGATCAATGGCTAAGATAGGACCTACGTTTAACCTTGGACCACTGATTGAGAAGAAGCCCCTGACTTTGAATGGGAGCAACTATGTTGATTGGGTTCGCGCCCTAAGGATTGTTCTTAGGAACGCGAAGAGCGAGTACGTTCTTGATGGCCCTCTCCCCGAGGAGCCAGCCGACGATGCGTCGAAAGCTGAAAGGAAAGCGTACACCTTGAAGAGTGATACGACAATCTCTGTTCAGTGTCTCATGTTGACATGTATGGAACCTGAGTTGCAGAAGAAGTTTGACCAAACTCCTGCATACGACATGATTGTCGCACTCAAGGCCATGTACTAGACTCAGGCTAAGACTGAGCGTTATGAGATAACAAAGGCACTGTGGTCATGTCACATGGCAGAAGGAGGCTCTGTGAGCGAGCATGTAATCAAGATGTTTGGTTATGATACTAGGCTCGAGGCTCTGGGATTTCCTATTCCAGCCGAGCTAAGTATAGATTTGGTGTTGGCATCCCTCCCACCGTCTTACAACAGTTTTATCATGAATTACAACATGAATGGGTTGGAGAAGACACCGAATAAGCTCCTTGCAATGCAGAAAACTGCTGAACCTAGTGTGAAGAGGGAAAACAATCAAGTTTTGATGGTTACCCAAAACGCACAGTTCAAGAAGAAGAGAATAAAAAAGTTAAAAATGCTAAGGCATTACAAAAGGCCGTGGACTCGGCTCAAGAGGAATCCGAGTGTTTCTTTTGTAAGAAGAAGGGACACTGGAAGAGGAACTGCAAGAAATTCCTCCTACAGAAGAAGAAATCTTCTAAGGGCAAGAAAGGTATAAGAGTTATACTTGAATGATATTTGTCAATCTAACTAGTGACTCTGGAGTATCAATTGCTAAATTATTTATGCACTTGATATAGGAGATACGGGAAGTAAGGTGGCGGAAGAATAGAGGTTGAAGATGTGTGTCAAGCTCGGCGCATGGAGTTTCATCCACATGATGAAGACATCTTCAAATTTACTTTTCAGTTTTTAATTTGAAAGATTTATGGGCTTCGGCCCAAGATATTGTAATAAGGTCACAATCTTGGCGATAGAAATACTCTTGTGATTTTGTGGGATTTCATGTCCCGTTTATCGAAGAATATTTTGGATCAATCCCTTCGTGGATGATCAAGTTACAAATCTTTTGAGTTATGGAAATATCATTTGTTCTGAAATATTGTTGTGATTATGTTGACACCACCTTTGTGTGGCACTATCATCTCAAATGCATCATATGCATGATGGAAGGAAATTTGAGATATTGTTATGTGAAACAAGTGAAAGGCTTGATGGACTACATGATTCTTAGGAGTCATAAATTCATTGAGTGTTCAGGCACATAGTGAAGTCAATAAAGGTTGAGTTGAAAGATAGTCAATAATTTATTGATATCTTGAAACTACACAATTATATTTTAGAAAGATTGTCTTAGTAATGTGATGAATACAAATTCTATTTCGGTTCATGTATTTGATCAAGTTTGATTGAATAATTGCTAAGATGTTTGCAGAATCATATTCCTAGAAATGCAATTTAGTATATTTAATGCTTGTCTAGTTTTAGCACAATAATAGTCCTTAGATATTCACGTCATCGTTTTGCAAGAAAAACATAAAGGGATGTGATAGTCTTAGATACTTAGAATTTCTGAAAATAAGTTCAGTTCTAAGATGATATAAGGATTTAGGAATAATATTTGTCTTATTGATTGTGTCATAGTTTTGAAAGATAAACATGAACAGACACAAAGAATTTGGGTTCTAAGTTTTATGAAAGACTAGAACTTGATCCTGAAGGAGGAAGATGAATAAAATTGCTTTGTAGGTTGTTCCAATAAGTTAATTGGAAATCCTCGTTAACCACCACATAAGTGACAATGTTTTGCCACTAAGATAAATGTGATTCTTCAGGAATTTTATTCTTCTAAGAATTCAGTGGGAGGATGGTGAATCTTGAAGAGATTATTGAATCTTCGGAAATAGTTATCAGATGTTGTGCAAGCGGAAGCAATTCCAATTGACAAGTCTTTAGACTAATACCGAGAGTCATAGCATTTTAAATGCATGACGTCTTGTCAAGAGACATTCACTTAATCAGATTAGCTGGCATACAAGTTACTAGGAAACTTGATGTGCTAAGACAAAGTAAAGAAAGGAATGTGCTAGAATAAGATCCCAATAGTTTATGACTTGGATGTCATGTATTAATATCATTGTTATTCAAATGTTGGTACCAGAGGTTACATCCCGGCTGGAGACTTGGTGGGAGGCAGGCCGAAACAGAATACAGGGAAAGGAAAAGAAAGCTTTCGATACATGAGTAATTTTGACATGCTGGAGACTTTGGAAGAATCGGAATGCATGGGCTTTTAACAATAGGAGAAGCCAATTTAGTGTTGTTGAGTTAGTGCAACGGATTAAGGAGGACCTAGATGCTTGGATGATGGCTAGGAGTGGAGGGAGATTCCAACCGCCATGAGTAGTTAGCTTGTGTGTGTGTTTCGTGGAGTTCATCACCTC
Source organism: Poa pratensis (assembly GCA_947311845.1). Taxonomy (NCBI): domain Eukaryota; kingdom Viridiplantae; phylum Streptophyta; class Magnoliopsida; order Poales; family Poaceae; genus Poa; species Poa pratensis. The sequence goes on from CAMZMU010000073.1 coordinate 20,169,445, forward strand.
ACTTTGTTAGCAAAGTGGGGTTGATTATTGTAATTTTATGCTCTCTTTTATAAATATATGGTACGCCTTTGGCGTACTCGCTAAAAAAATATCATTGTTATTGAGTTATAAAAACTTAATAAGGATCTTTTTGTTGGACGAAAAATGATCACAAAGTTTTGTTGATCAAAAAGGCGTTTTACGATAATGAGTTTATATAAGATATTAAAAAAGACATATTCCTTTCAAAGGAAAGATGGATCGAGGATGTGTACTTTGTACAGCTCGAGGGTTTTTGTTAATTGAGTATAAATCTAAATCGTATAATGAGATGTTTGTCTAGGACAAATAAATTAATGATATTAATAGTGAAGTAAGAAACAAAGTCTTGTTTCAAACTTCAAAGCAAAGAAGCGGGTCATAGTTTCATTTAAATAAGTGGGAGCTTAATTGTATTATTCGGTTTTGAAGAATAATATAATATTAGATTGTTTTGTTTTGATACAATATGATATGTTATTAAAGGTAATTAATGACATATATATTTGGAACATAATCAACATCATATGTGGAAGTTTCCACATATTGAGTGATATAATGTTGCGGAAATTTCACTAAGGTGTTTTTTGAATATTATTCAAGAAAATGGGAGAATTAACATTCTCATAAAGTTAGAGAAATCCATGTGCAAGATCCATGTTGTTTCATACGATGGTGAGCATGATCAATTGATTTATAATCTTTATCATAAAGGAATTTCTCAAGATGTGAAATTTTAAGATCAAAACGAAATTAATCAAACTTGATTGTTAACAAGTTGAATTTGATAAAAGTTCAATTGACTACAATTAAGATGAGAATTCTCCATAAGGTGTATTTTGAAGAAGTTACTTCAAAAGAGAGAAATGCTCATAATGTAGGAGTTACATTCAAAAATCTTATGAGATAAGTATAAAGAAAGGACCAAGGGTAGATTGAGGAATTTTCTAAATTCTGTATATCGCATAGCGAGGGGATGTTTATAAAACATGAGGCTATATTACGAAAACTACAACAAGTAGCCAAGACAGTGGGAGCATAACAACTTCCAAAGAAAAGGTTGTCGGTTCATTAAAGAACTAGGTGTGGTTCTTTGCAAAAGAAACAACTGATTGTGAAAACAATGAAATTGTGTTCTTAGATAAAGTACCAAGGTTTCACCTTGTATGGCTAGATGCTACAAGTGATCATATGATCAATAAAAGTTGTGCATGAGAAAGGTTATTTTTATGCATAAAAGAATAAAGTTCACATAGCCCCAGAAGGGACTAAATGGACAATATGTCAACCACATAAGAGTGAGCATGAGAAACACCAAACATCGATCAAGATGATTAACTTATGCAAACTAGACATTGCCAGTTGTGCAAGTGGGAGACTGTTGGATGTATGCCCAAAAGGCAATATATTTATACATCTGATTCATTAATTATGATTTGTATTCTCTATGCTATAACTATGGTGGTTTCTGAATACATGATTCAGGGGAAAGCTCACTCATACGTGTAGAGAATATGAACACGTAAATTTTACCCTAGTTCTTTTACGGACTAATTTGTTGATTGCTTGATGACACTGCTTTCCTAGTCATAGACATTATTTATGTCAGCATCAATGAGTGGCATATTATTGGATAATAATATGGCCGGGTAGACCCAAGTTTTGGTACGCTAAGAGATTACGTTAAACTGTCTTTTTGTCCTTAGCTTTATCACAGTAAGATTATTATAAAACATGTCCTGTAACCATGAGGTTATTAGAGTTATGCATACTGGAAATGTTACTTTGGTGCTGTCAACACTATGGCCGTAACTGGGTAGTAAAACGATAGTTACTGGGTGACTTCAATGTGTGTGCATATCCTAATGTTCTGAGATGGGAAATTACTCCTCGGTGATTAGAGAAACACGCCCTGGGCCCTCTCGGTATTATAAGGTATCCAATATGTTCTGCAGACAATGCATGGTGAAGTTACACCGTGTGGGATATCATAATACGGAAACGAGTAAAGAGAACTTACCGGTAACGAGATAGACAAAGATGTAATGAATCAAGTGATTGATATATGGTGACATCCACGGATCTATATCTCGGGTGAAGTTTGGTATCGTGAGTAATGGGAATGATATATTAAATAGCCAGCAGGTTCAACAGAGTGTCTTCGCATAATGGTAGGAGTTATTCAATTCGTCCATGGACCTGACCCTGGCCGGTGATTGGATATCCAATTGTAGCTACACGTTATCGAACCTGTAGGGTGGACACGCTTAAACTAGGATTGGTTAGTTGTGTATATTGGTTGGCCTGGAATATGGAGAGAGTATCACCGACATAGTGTCTGCGTGATAGATATGATTTTATCGGAGATATTGTATTGTGATAGAAGTTACTATCACAGTCGGAATTTATTCCGAGGGTTTATATAAGAAGGAAATATTTATCCGGAGTATTTTGTCAGCGGACACTAGGTGTCCCGGATCATATAAAAGTGTTTTATATGATAGGTAATTAATTCAGTGAAATATTCTGTAAAAGGAAATATTCAAATAAGAATTAATTGGACAAAATATTATTTAATTGAATATTAACTAAATATTAATTTATTTAATTGATAAAAAAATTATGGAAAATATTATTATAAAATTGGAGCCCACCATGGGGCTACTAAGATGGGCCCACCAAGGTAGCCGCACCACCTAGTGGTGGTGGGCCGAGGCACCGAAGGGGGGCTCCCCCCAGCCGAACCCTAGTGGGCCTTGCGGCCCATGGGGGGAGTCGCCGGCGGTGGTGGCCAGCGGCGACCGGCCTAGGTGGGCCCCACCTGCCTAGGTCGGTGCATCCCATGTGGGCCCCACCCGGCGGCGGTGGAGGAAGAGGCGGTGGGGGAGGGGAGTTGGAGTTCCACTCCAACTCCTCCTTTCCAAACCGAATTGGGCAAGAAGAGCTTTCCCCTTATCCAAACCGAGTAGGACTAGGAGAAAGCTTTCCCCTTGTCCAAGTCCCTTCACCCCTTGGTCCATCTATATAAAGTTATAAACCCCACCCCCTCCTATTTGGAGGACACACAAGAAACTCAAGGGATCTCTTCTAGTTGGATTAGAGGAGCTTCTAATTAGAGGCAACCTATCCGATTAGACTAGATCTAATCTCTCTCTCCTTCTCATGTGTTGAGATCTCCACCTTCATATACTCTAGTAGTGCTTCAAGCTTGGACGGCGAAGCCCTGCTGAACCTTTACCGGCGTACGCGTGCAAGCTCTCGGACGGGTGATCTGTCGAACCGCGACGGTTGACCCTCACTCTGCTGGATCATGGTGACAAGGCGAGGAGGAGGAGGCGTCGGAATCTCTCTACCAGGCTTGGTTGAGAGAGACGGCGACGCGATACATCAACTACGTCATCAACACTTCTTCCGCAACTTCGGTGTTGGTAACATATTCTATCTAGATCTTCGGATCTTCGTATTCGCATATATCTTCATAGTAGATCTTGGGAGGTGTTGCATAGCAATACGGAATTTTTTAATTTACTGTACACGCAACCCAGTGCCACCCCCATATCCAGAAGGAGGGGCGCTCCCTGAGCCCCCGTTGGGAAGAATACTGTTCCCGGAGGCCCAAAGTGCGGTGGAAGCAGTGTTCTTCGCGTCGGTCTTTTTTTGAGTTTCTTCAAGGATCAGCACCGAGCGGGTCTGCGAGAAGCTCGGGAAGGGCACCTGGAATGGGAGGAAGGACCGCAAGTGGGCGAAGCTGTCGTTGAGACCGCGCAGGAGTGTGAGAACAAGGGTTTCATCGCTGATTGTCTGGCCAACATCACCGAGGGCATCGGCAAGGGTCCTGAGCTTGGCGCAGTACTCGCTGATTGTCATGTCGCCTTGATGAGTGTTCCTGAATTCTGCCTCGAGCTGAAGGGCCCGATGCTTCTTGTTGTCGCGGAAGACGTTTTCGATGGCGTCCCTGATCATCCGCGCCGTGGAGCCGGGGCCCATGACGTACGATGCCGAAGAGGTCGGTGGAGATTGAGCCGTAGATCCAGGAAAGGACCGTATAGTCGTCGCGGCCCCAATCTGATGTGGGAGAGGTGTCGACGGGAGAGGCGCCGGCGTTACCGACGACATGGGCAGTAAGGCCGTAGCGGCCTAGGGCAACGAGGAACAGCTCGCGCCAGTTTGTGTAGTTAGAGACGGTGAGGTCGAGGGTGATGGGCACATGGAGTTTGATGGAGGTGGCGTAGGTGGAGGGACTAGGGCTGGAGGGGGTGGCTTCGGCAGTTTTGCATTTGGATTCTGCGTCGGCGGCTTGCCGGCGAAGTTCATCTTCGCGGGTATCGAGAGCTTTGGCGCGCTTCTGGAGCTCTTTCTCTTTGGGGCAATCTCATTGGGAGTCATGGTGCTAGGAGAGGAGGAGGATGGCTACGGTTTTAGGGTTTGGAGGAGGGAGGAGGCCAAGGACCGGAGGTCGCTCTGATACCATGTAGAAGATTACGATCGGGCTGCAATTGCACGCCTCGATAGTTCTCATTGATCGATATATATATACACGCATTACAGATTACAAACTTGTATCACAAGTCAAGTTGATCTATACATGGAAACCGACATTAGCTATGCTGTTGCAGTTGACATGAGACACTACTATATTCAGTTATCTTGTTAGCCGGTCATGCCGACAGCATGAAACAGAGAATGCGGCCACAAATTTGTAGATGCGGGGCAATGAAGCAAACTCGGCCAGCATGCCGTGATCTTGTTAGCCGGTCATCTAAAAAAAACTGTCTAAAGTCAGATGATGTACATATCAAAACATGTCTAAATATATCTAAATACTACCTCCGTTTCTAAATGTAAGTCTTCTTCGCATTTTTTGATTCATACACATGTGAATGTATTTAGATATATTTTAGTGTTTAGGTTTTTGCTCTGTATATAGCCACCTTGACATATATCTTAAACGTCTTATAATGTGGAACAGAGGGAGTACGTGACAGGTATTTCGAACAGAGAGTATTATATATTAATGCCTTTCTATTTTGGTGTCTGGGATGACAAGGAAGCGAATCCCCCTCATATGGGTGGCTGGCGTGACAAGGAAATGATAGAATAACGCGCTCGAGTGGAACGCGGATTTTTCCCATGTGTTATGGCACCCATGCATAATTCTGGGCCATCGGTTTCAGCTGTCCGACGATCAAAATTTAGCATTGATCCAGCGCATTTGCAACACTAAATCTGGCCATAGGATAGGTTAAACTGGCGGACCAAATTGCGATTGGACGTCGTAGCGCATTGTAAAGAGATTAATCGCCTGAGTGCCACGATTATACTCCAGTTTCTTCCAGCAGCCCACCACGTGTGTACAGCTCACAAGAACGCGTGGTGTACTCTGTCCGCTGCACTTTCTGCCGAGAAGTTGGAGAATTTCTGAGACTTGCATTCCATCAGCATTATCAGGCTGAAGAGAATCGCACAGCACCACTCGGATCCGCGCACTTTCTGCCGACCTCCATGATAGAGGTTCTATATATCATGATTCATGAGCAAGGTGCTACGCTATACGCACACGTCAGACGATGTGTTCGAAAGTTTCCAAGGTGCTCTCCACGCGTAGGACGTCGACGGTACCATAATATGCGCACTGTTTCTGGATGGGACGGAAGAGCGCCGGAGTTGCAGCTACATCGTAGTTACCATTTCAAGCATTAACGGACAGAGCGAGCGTTCTTCTTACAGTGTGACTCATGTCGGCCCTATTAGTACTAGCACCACCACCCGTCGGGAGGCTCCCCACCACTCTGCGCCACCACCGTCGTCTTACCTTTCTCCAAAGGTGATGTATCCTCCATTCCAATCCTTCCCCAGCATTGGATTCGTTCTCTCCCTCTTCTCTTGCGTTCCAGCTGACTGATAATCCAAATCGACTCGCTTCTTCGATCTGCAGATCCTACAACCTACAAGCCCGGCTCGCTGCGAGTAACCGCCATGTCGTCGTCGTCCGATCCCTCGCTGGAGACGGTGGCGCCCCACGCGGCCGTCACCAGCGAGCGGAGGCTCAACCCCGACCTGCAGGAGCAGGTTCCCAAGCCATGTACGTATCCATGTCGATTCCCTCCATGGTTTCTCTGCCTAGCTTTCTTGGGTTGGCCGCTACATGCTTCCCATTCATTGGCTAGCCTGAACCTGAACGCTGTTCTTTTCTAGTCAAAGAGCCGCGACTCCAAAGCGTTAAATATGTTTGTTCTCTGATCAACTGATCCGCACGCATTGTTTATTACCACGATTCTATCTCAAGTGAATTAGCAGCACGACTCCTGGCTGAGCTCTCTTAAATTGCTATCTGTCTGACTGAACTGAGCTCGCACCGCATATATAAATGCAGATCTCGCGAGAGCCATGGCGGCGGTAGACCCGAGCCACCCGAGGGGAACCAGGGGGAGGGACACCCGTGGGATGAGCGTGCTCCAGCAGCACGTCGCCTTCTTCGACCGCAATGGCGACGGGATCGTCTATCCATGGGAGACTTTCCAAGGTGACGCCACGCCGCTGCTCGTCTCGCTATCCTCTGAGACAGTCTAGCGTTTTCCGTTTTGGACAAGCCGTCAGATACGATATCGCGCATTCGCACTCCTGGTTTTTGTTGTCCCAATGAGATTAGAGTTCTCTCCAATGAAAGAACGATTTACTCCTGCAACTGTGATTAAACTGTACTTTGGTTGGGACACCCTTGTTATTTCAGGCATGCGAGCAATAGGGCTTGGGTTCCCTCTATCCGTAGTCACCTCCCTATTCATCAACCTCATCATGAGTTATCCTACTCAACCGGTAAGCAGGTTCTCTTGATACACACTATTTCAATAACATAAGCATGTGAAATATACGAGGTTTCAATTCATGCCCTCTGATTCCTGCATGGTTGAATTTTCACCAATATTTTGTTTGATTACACTATAGGAAAAAAAATCAAAAAGGTTGGTGTAAACGACATTTTTGTGACATCCTTTTCCGAACGGACGGAGTATTAAATATAGTGCAAATAAATTCTTATAAAAAAATTATGTTGGATCAAATCCTACATATCAATACAACCAACATTAGAAAGATATCATAATGACTACAATCCACTAGATTGCCTATGGAAATTCTTTAAAATCAAAGAGATCCCTTGCATCCTCATGTAATACTCCCAAGTCTAACTAATACCGCGACTCATATTTTAGCACTTGTTTCTATTTTGTCATATCTCAAATGAATAAACTTATGTGTTTGTTAATGCATATGAACTTGGAAACACAGGCTTGAAAAGATATATCATTCCATCAGGCTCACTTTACTGTTGTTGTGTTGAACTGCATGGAACATTAAAATTTAGTGAGTTAGGACAGATTTTCCCGGTTACAACTTAATATGAGGTGTTTCCAACTAATTCTACTGTATATACTGAATAAGAGCACTACAAAAGTCTGTTAAGAAAGTAACACCAATACCAAACGAAGCCTTAATCAGGGACACATGAATTAATGTATTGTTTTTTTACATTGTAGGGATGGATACCTTCCCCTCTTCTCTCAATCCATATAAAAAACATCCACAAGGGCAAGCATGGGAGTGATTCTGAGACATATGATACCGAAGGGAGGTACGTTTGCAAAATGCACTTGCAGCTGTCTAATCCCCCCTTTACTGCAGAAAAATAACAATTTTATTACCATGCATGTCCAATATGAAATTCCTAACTAGTTTTTCTTACTCTCTGCGTAGGTTTGATCCATCAAAATTTGATGCTATATTCAGCAAGTTTGGTCGAACTCAGCCAAATGCTTTGACAGAAGATGAGATTAACAACATGCTCAAAAGCAACCGTAATATGTATGATTTTCTAGGCTGGTAAGTGCAATGCTGAGTTGGCAATAATCTTTGCTCTTTGGTACATTTTTTGAACTGCTCTTTGATACTTATTTTCTGTTTCTTCTTAGAAAATTCTGATTCAGTGTTCAAAACCTTTTCCTATGAAGGCATATAGTTACTCGCGTCACTTCTAATAGTTTCATCCTATGTATTTGTTAGTCCTGCAAGTTGTATCTATTGGAAGGGTGTCCTTGAAAATTAATATGTATTTTAGGAACGTGGATTTGTGGCTCCTGAGGTCCAGTGAGCTTGATTAAAGAAAAAGACTTTAAAAATCCAAAAACAATTACTTAGATACATACACATGTTCTCTATATAGATATATGCAAACTTTTGGTAAAAAAAAAGTTATAATTCCGGCTACACGAAAAAACTCGTTTTTATCCTCACATGTGCATTTTTTGCGTAGATCGTGAATGATAATATATTTCGATGAAACTCGTGTCATACATACTAGATGTGTATATGTAGTTGTATACTTTTTTCAGAAATTTCTAGAGAGCTAAAAATGTCGTTTTTGAAATTTTGAAAAATGAGGTCAGGGGAACAACACCGAGTTATCAATACGCGTTGAAGAGTAATATGTGAATATACTTATCACCCAATCTGCTCACACAGGGGCGCTGCCAACATCGAATGGAAGCTACTGTACAAAGTGGGAAAGGATAAAGAAGGCCTGTTGCAACGCGAAATCGTCAGGGGTGCCTTCGACGGCAGCCTTTTCGAGCGGCTGCAGGACAACAAGAAATCTTCCTGAATTGGTTTTTCAGAGCAGTGTGTTGTCAATACAACATCTTCATTTGAAAAGCCTTTCCTGTCTTAGTCTGTGAGTTTTTTTTTTTGACATATACGTCGAATAAAAAGTGTTTAATCCATTCACGACGGCATGTGCATTTTTTTTACTAGTATGGTACAACAAAACTGAACCATGGAACTTGTAACGTGCACTCATGAATCATCCTAACCTCACATAATTGTTTAGAAGATCCCTTACCTAGCATAACCGTGTCCTGTATTTTTCTTATTGTCGTGTAAATAATTTCAGTTTGAGGCGTCATTAGTACCGTGTTGCAAGATGCTAGCAAACTATTCATTTCCTGAATCTATAATGAAAAGGCGGACTCCTCCCCATCGCCGGGAATCATGGACCATACCTGAGCTTAGTCGGCAGTAGATCGGAGCACGCCATGGAAGGGGTTCTTGAGCTCGCCAGTCTAAGGAATTGGACCGAGACGCTAGCGCGGGTACCTATGTCGATAATGGGGCAGTTGAAGAGCTGGGAAGAATTATCCCCTATGTCGATAATAGGACAGTCGAAGAGCAGGGAAGAATTATCCCAATCCTCCGACGAGTTGTTGTGGCAGGTTCCAATGAAATGGATCGACTTGTGCGACGGGGGACTCGACCTCGACTTGCGGCTCCCATTCGAAATTCTGACCACTAGCCCCTGCCATGGACTTGGATTTGTGGCCTTCCGTCACTAGTAGAAAAAGGACTTTTCGTCCGGAGTACTGTTTGCCATTAGCAGGCACTGGTCCCGGTTCGAGCTGCCAAGGCCCCGTGGGGCATTGGTCCCGGTTCGGTTGGGGGCATTGGTCCCGGTTCTTGGCAAGAACCGGGACCAAAGCTCCAGATCCGGACCACGTGTCATGCCGCGGAGCTTTGGTCCCGGTTCGTGCCAAGAACCGGGACCAATACCCCTCCCCTGCCTATATATTGTTGCCCCCACCCCCCTCTCTCTTCTGTTTTTTTCTGGATTGGTGGGAAGTGGGGGTGCTAGTTTTTTTTCTCTTTGCCACGCACAAGATGTGTTCGATGAAATGCCCGACCCGCACCGAGGTTAGCAACTTTATCCTTTTCGTCTGTAATTGATACAGAAATATTGCACGTGTCGATATACGGTGGTCATTTCACTATTCAAGATGTTATTGTAATGGTATTTGATAAACTTAATTATATATATGATGCAGATGGATGCACGGATGCGATGGATGTACGGCGAACGACGCAGTTCCGAGTTTATTGCAGGCCTGCATAAATTTCTCGATGTGGCTGAGGCAAACAAAGTGAATAATTTTATGCCTTGTCCATGTGAGAAGTGTCGGAACGTCAGGGAGTACCCTGACCCGAGAACCATTCAAGACCACGTGATTCGGAAAGGTTTCATGCCCAGCTATAATTGTTGGACCAAACACGGAGAAAGAGGGGTTACGATGGAAGACAATGAAGAAGAGGAGGATGATGACAACTATCCTATGTTCCCTGAGGAATGCGGTCCTGTATTTCTACACAATATGTTCCCCTTCGAGAGGTTCATGGGAGTCTTGAAGAAATATGTTCATAACCATGCTAGGCCAGAAGGAAGCATCTCAAGGGGCTATGGAACAGAAGAGGTCATTGAGTTCTGTGTTGACTTTATTCCTGACCTTAAGCCGATTGGTGTTCCTGAATCGCGGCATGAGGGGAGACTGAGTGGAAAAGGCACGCTAGGAAAGAAAGCACTGATATGTAGGGACGGGCATTCTTTAACTCAAGCACACTACACAGTTCTACAAAGTTCCACCTTCGTGGCTCCGTATATCGAGGAACACAAGAATTATGTACGCTCCAAGAACCCGGGGAAGGATGACTCCTGGATTAAAGAAAAACACATGGAGACCTTCGGCAGTTGGTTGCGATTACAGCTCATGAATGACACCACTGTCGGAGAACAACTCTACTTGTTGGCCGCGTCACCATCTTCGACTGTATTGAATTTCTAAGGGTACGAGATAAATGGGAATACATTTTACACGATCGCCCAAGATAAAAGAGCACCAACCAGAACAGTGGTGTCCGCTTTGATGCAACAAACGACGATGGGCAAAAGGACACATACTATGGTCGCATAGAGGAGATATGGGAACTTGACTATGGACCTACTTTTAAGGTCCCTTTGTTTCGGTGCAGTTGGGTCAACATGAATGGAGAAGGGATAAAGGTAGACCAGCTGTATGGGATGACAACAGTGGATCTCAAGAATCTTGGTTGTTACAAGAACGAACGATTCGTCCTAGCCAATGATGTGGCTCAGTTTTCTATGTGAAGGACATGTCCTCCAGACCGAAAAAAAGAAAAAACAAGCAAACGAATACATCCGACGATGAGCCAAAGTGTCACGTAGTTCTTTCAGGGAAAAGAAACATCGTGTGAGTCGAGGACAAGACAGACATGTCAGCAGATTATGATAAGTTTGATGAAATTCCGCCCTTCACAGTGAGAACTGACCCAAGCATCCCGTTAAATAATGAAGATACTCCATGGTTACGGCTGAAGCGATCATAGGCCAGGGACATACGCAAAGAAGGGTTCATGGCTTTTATGTAAATCAATGTAATGTATTAAACCTTTATGTGATGTGTAGTAATGTATTAAACCTTTATGTGGTGAAACACGCGTGGTAGGTGGTTGTCGGCTCCCACACCTCCCGTGGGAACCTCTCAAACCTCAGCTTCGACCGTCCAAACACAGTTCCCCCTGCATATCAGCGGTAAGACGTCTCTGATGATCTACAACCGTCCGGCAAGACGTCTCTAATGATCTGCAACCGTTTGGAACGGTCGTAGGTCATCAGAGACGTCTTGCCACTGGTTGCCCAAAGATGCCTCTCCGAGTGACGCTGGAATGTTTTGTGTTTGAGCACCACTTCGATCCAAGCAGCGGCAAGACGTCTCTGATGATCTACAACCGTCCGGCAACACATCTCTGATGATCTGCAACCGTTTGGAACGGTCGCAGGTCATCAGAGACGTCTTGCCGCTGGTTGCCCAAAGATGCCTCTCCGAGTGACACTGGAATGTTTTGTGTGAGTGAGTAACTTGTCTGAGGAGGGCGGCTATATATAGGGTACGTGTGCTTCTTTAGTCCCGGTTGGTAACACCAACCGGGTCATGTGGCTCACGAAGTGGTCGTGATACTGCTGATCCAACAGCTCACAATCCCTCAAAAGAAACACACCCCTGATCCAACGTCTCACAAGCGCTTGAAAGAAACACACGATCCGTGTGCTTCTTTAGTCCCGGTTGGTAACACCAACCGGGTCATGTGGCTCACGAAGTGGTCGTGATACTGCTGATCCAACAGCTCACAATCCCTCAAAAGAAACACACCCCTGATCCAACGGCTCACAAGCGATTGAAAGAAACACACGATCTGTGTGCTTCTTTAGTCCCGGTTGGTAACACCAACCGGGACTAAAGACGGGCTTTGCGGTCACGACACGTGTCCTCCCCCAGCGCTTCCCTGGGCACGTGTCCTCCCCCAGCGCTGCCCTGGAGGTCTTTATATATTGTCGCCGACGGGTAAACCCTAATCCACCATTCCTAGCCACGAACGCATCGTCTCCACGAGATGGATCCGCCACGCCCGCCGCAGCGCCTTCTGGACGAGGTCGAGCGTGCTCGGCAGAGCGCGCTTGGGCGCAACCGCGGGAGTCTATCCCGCCGTATGCCCACGAGCCCGGCGTGGAGAGGAATGCCCAGCTACCGGCCTCCTGCTCCACCAGGTGCCGCCGCACCTCCACCTGGCGCCGCTGCACCTCCACCAGGCGCCGCCGCTCCTCCCGCGGAGGAGGAGGAGGACGACGACTTCGACTGGAGCGACGACGGGGAAGAAGGTTGTGGGTTGCAGATACAGGAGGCCATGGAAGCCTCTTTCCAGTCTGTCCGCGACTACCCTGTCCAGCGAGCCAAGACTTCCTACCAGCTCAAGGCGAAGGAGGCTTCCGATCTGGATTGGGCGCTGAAATAATCATCCTCCATGGATCTTGCCCTCCGCCGCAAACGTGCGCGCGAGAACCGGGCGGCCGCCCACGGGGCTGGCTCCTCCCGCCGTTCCCCCTAATCCTACGGCCTTCGAGCCAGCAAGTCCGTTTATGTAGAATAATGTTGGTGATGTTGGATCAGGGGTGTGTTTCTTTCAAGCGCTTGTGAGACGTTGTATCATGTGTAATAATGTATTAAACCTTTTATGTAATGCATTAAGATAAATGAATTAATAATTTTTATCTGCTTTCTTCTGCATTTTACAACACCAAACATTCATCTTACAAATATAGGTTTACTGAAATTGTTCTGCATTTACTTCTGCTTACGGATTATTTGTCGAATTTCGACTTACGGATTTAAAGATATGAATTTATCCATATTAAATTGAAAATGACAATAATAATGTAAAATTGATTTTGGATTATTTATACAAATTCAAACACTTTTCACGTTGAAAGTTTTGTCAATTCAAAATATGCAATAAAGTTAATATATTTTTAATTGAAAATGGCAAAATGGTTAATAGTTTGTATAGTTAGAATAATTATTTCAGAAAACAGAAAATGGTTTTGGATTCTTTATTCAAATTTAAAAACTTTTCATGTTGAAAGTCTTTTCAGATTTAAAACCATTTGAAATTCATATCCAAACACCTAAATAAGAAAAAAAAGGCGGGAACAAAATTTCAGAACTGAAAAGTTCGAAATAATTTTGAAAAAGGACTCTTTGGTCCCGGTTGCTAGAAAGAACCGGGACCAAAGAGTCCATGGATGCGCGCCGCGATCTGGCATTAAATGACCCACTCTTTGGTCCCGGTTGCTGGCAAGAACCGGGACCAAAGGGTCACTGGTCCCGGTTCTTGCCAGAAAACCGGGACCAAAGACCCCTGCTACTTAACTTCCCCTGGCCCCTTCTTCTTCCCCGATCCAAAAATTGCCTAAGGACCGGAGACGCGACGCGGAGCGAAACTACGCCGGCAGGCTGCCCGACTCCGTGCCGCGCCCTGCCGCCGTACAAGAACTCCTTCTCTGACGCCCTGCCGCCCGTGCCGACGCGCAGCGCCGCCGCTACACGCCCTCCCCAACTCCGGCCGCCGCGTGTCGAGCAAGCTCGCGTCGCCGTTCGGTCTTCCCCGACCTAACCGTCCATCTCATCACTCTCAGGGTGAGCTCCTGGTCCTTCCCGACCTTCCCTTTCTCTTCCTCGTGCCCCGTAGCTCGCTATCGCCGTGCTCCATCGTCCGCCGCCGCGGGAGGTGCTCGCCGGAGCCCTTCCGGCGGTGAATAGATGGCTGCGCCGCCACCAAATGGTAGCGCGCGTCCGCACAAGTCGAACGCGCCAGCCCGCGCAACCCCGCTCGCTCCCGTCCGTCGAGCCCGTGCTCAACCAGAGAGCAGCAGCCATTGCTGACGTCAGCACGATGTCAGCCTCTCTTTTATTTTCCGTAAATATTTTCTGCAAATGTTAAAACCCTGACAGTGGGTCCCGTTGTTTAGAACAATTTGAAATTAGAAATTAGAAATTAAATGTATGAATTTGTGTATGAATTTGTGTATGAAATTAAATGTATGAATTAGAAATTAAATGTATGAATTTGTGTTAGGGAAAAAAATTACGGGTTTACGATACGAGTTAACGAGTTTACGGGTTTACGATACGAGTTAACGAGTTTACGGGTTTACGATACGAGTTTAAGGGTTTACGATACGAGTTTACGGGTTTACGTTACGAGTTTACGGGTTTACGATACGAGTTTACGGGTTTACGGGTTTACGATACGAGTTTACGGGTTTACGATACGAGTTTACGGGTTTACGATACGAGTTTACGGGTTTACGATACGAGTTTACGAGTTTACGGGTTTACGATATGAGTTTACGGGTTTACGATACGAGTTTACGGGTTTACGATACAAGTTACCCAACTAAAGTTTTGTGCATTGTTCTTAATTTGCAGAAACTATGGAACGAGACGAAGATCAGGAAAATATCCTCCAGGATATAATCCGCGGGCCGGAAGATATTGTCGATGTCACCACGGAGTTTTTGAACAACTCCGGTGAGGGAGATGAGTCTCTCAACCGAAGAGACGGCTCTGGTGAGGTAGAACCCGACGGCCGGGGTGAGGGAGAAGTCAGCGAGGGAGAAGCCGACGAGGGAGAAGCCGAAGGCTCCGGTGGAACATTAAATGTTGCAAACTCCGGCGAGGTGCATATACATATATTAATGAAGCTGAAGATTGTATTAATTAAGCCTCTGCTGTCTATATACATATATTAACGCTCTTTCTTCTTTTAGCCCTCCGGATCGAGCAAATCTTCTGTAAGGACAAAACGAGGCCCAGCCAAAAAGTTGGGCGACCAAGAAAGGTACACGATCGAAAGAGTCGCTGAAGACGGCACACCGACTGCTCCCCCTGGTGTTAAAAATAAAATGGTAAAGCAATGCGGAGTTCTTGTTAGGGACTTCATCCCGATCACCGTTCGAGAATGGCATCGGCCAAAGGAGAAAGGACAGCTATATGTCAGCGATGAGGGCAAAGAAAGACTTTGGAGAAAGCTCATGGTTAATTTCACCCTGCCGGCGCCAGAGGTGGATTCAGATGAGGAGGATCCAGATGAGGCAGAAAAGATTGCCCGGAAAATCATGGAGCAAAAAGTCAAGGACTGGGCACTTAAGAAGATGGCCGAGCTATTCAAGAACTGGAAGAAAAGATTGAACAAACTGTTTGTCAAGAAAAATAAGACTCCAGACTTCGATAAAGGGTATGAGAAGATAAAGGACTACTGGGAAGAATTTGTGGCGTACAAGAAATCAGAGGAAGCTCTGGAAAAGTCTGCAAAAAATGCGGCAAATGCTGCTCTAAAGATGTACCACCATACTATGGGGCCTGGTGGCTACGCTGGTAGCATGCCTAAGTGGGAGAAACTTGAGGCGGACCTGCTGGCTAATGGGATCACTCCAGAGCCACTCAAGTGGATCGAACGGGCAAGAAATTGGTTTTACGGGCATGGGGGCACGTTGGACGCAGAAGGGAAGTGCATATATAACAGAAGACACAAAGATAATCCCTACTACCCATCCAAGAAATTAGAAATGCAGTAAAGGATGTTGAAGAGGGACGGTTCATTCCCGATAGAGAGGATGACGAGCTCACACGCGCCCTTGGGAATAAGGAACACGACGGACGGTTACGAGGCGTACCTGGCTCCAAGCCCAAGACAATTGCGATTCCCGAGCACAGGAAGAAATTTCCTGATAGAAGCCATCAGAGGAGAAAGGAAAGGGAGGCAATGGAAGCACGCGCTGCTGCAGACCGGCTGCGTAATATAGAAGTAGAATTAAAGCTGCAGAAGGAACAAATTGCCGTGCTTAGCCAGCAAGGTACTAGCGGCCAATCTCAACGGCACATGGTAGAAGCTGCATGCGATGGTACCGGTGGCCCATCGAATCGGAAAAGCAGCGTGGCTTCCACGGAGCTCCAGGATGGTAATGATGATGCAGTGGCTCCACTTCGTCGCTACCCAGTGGATGATATCACGGAGAGCACACCTTGTGAGATGCATGTGAAAGTTTTTAACTTAACCGTGAAGGTGGCGGTCGGCTATGTCGTACCAATTGGACCTAATCCAACTTACCATTTCTCTCCGGTTCCAAATGGCTACGCTGTTGTCGCGGTGGATGAAGTGATGAAAGATTATGAGGAGCTGAAGCTGCAACACCCTGCAGGTGAAGATGGGGAGGTGCTTGAACTTGGAGAAGCCAAGAAAGCGACCATTCTATGGCCAAAGGAATTCATCGTGCTTCCGAACTGGCAGCCAAGGCCATCGACTCCTCACCAGTCTCCAGCGCAACAGTCCTCTTCACCGCCTCAGCATTCTCCAGCGCAACAGTCCTCTTCACCGCCTCACCAGTCTCCAGCGCAGCCGTCTCCGCCGCGCGTCAGCCGTCTCCGTCCACCGCTCGTACTATGAGGGGTAAGCGATCACCGAAACGTAAAAGGTCGCCCCTCCCAACAGTACCTCATAAGAATCTTCCCATTAGACCTTATGACAGGACTGTAGCGGAAAACGCCGCGGAGGTGGCTGCCTACAATAAGGCTTTTTTTGCACCAAAAAAGCCCGAGCAGAAGGTATACGATGCAAAAACCAAAAAGTGGGAAAGTCCTTCCTTGAGCAGCCATCCCAGATATCGATGAATCTGCCATCTGACTATGGTCGTGAACTTACTAAGCTAGCACGTGCCCAGTCTGAGCAGAACAAGGGAAGAAGTGCAAAAAGCGGGAAACAAATTGCCCAGCTCGGACAGCAGAAAAATCAATCGGTCCCCCCGCTCATAGTGTGTTCCGATGTCGACAAGGACTTCAGAGTCGCTATGGATAAAGACCTGGAATTATTGGACCCCAGAGCCATAGCTGCTGCTAAAGAACTTGGTGTCACTGTATCTCAGGCCAAGGAACAGGCTACCGCCTTGGGTATGAGCCTTGGTCAACTTTTAGGCTATGAACATGCGCCAATGTTAGAGATGGCACGGAAATATGTCCAAGGGGAGCCTATGGTCAGTAATGAGGAGATGACGGGTCTATCAACACATATGCGAAATCTGCATACCTGGTACCTGGTGCACACATCAAAGAAGGACGCGAAAGAGTGGTTTCCGCTGGACGTTAGAGTGGAGCATTTCTTCAAACGTTACACTATACAGGTTCAACTGACTGAACTGTTCCAGTTATTCCAAAAGCGCTCCCTCGACAAATCTATCCTCTCTTGCTATTGTCTGTAAGTGATTTATTTTCGTAATTAAGTCTCTAGCTCAGCTCGTTCATTGCCTGTATTATATTATCCTGCCTATATATATATATCCTTTTGTACGCTATTATGCAGAATGAAGATGCTGGAATGCAAAAGATCTAAATTTTTGAGATTGGGTTCGTTGACCCATATATCGTGAATTCACATACGTTAGTCAATCACCCCAAAGACGTGGAGCATGACCTGACCACCTTTTTAACCATGCAACATTTCTGTACGGAAATATTATTTCCTTACAACTTCAGGTGAGTGTTTCTGTCTTGTACATATTTTTATTTGGCTTTCTCGATGTTAAGTGTAATTGATGAGCTATGCATGTCTGCTTTATGTAAACGTCCGCAGGTTCCACTGGATTCTGCTAAGCATTCAACCTGACAAGTCCACAGTTGAAGTCCACGACTCATTAAGTTGGGACCAAGCGTTGTGGTCCGACATGAAAGAAATGCTCAACAAGTAATTTCAATCATTATCGCATTATATCGCCCTCTTTCGTTCGTTCCCTGATGTCAAGTAATTAATAACTCCTTTGTTCATTTTCTTTGCCAAAGCAGGTGTTGGACAATTTTCAAACAGAAGGTAGAAGGTCCATTCAAAGATGAGCTAACTTATAAAACGGTGGAAAGTCCGCAGCAGCCACCGGGGAGTAATTTATGTGGATTCTACGTTTGCGAGTTCATTCGCGAGTTGACCACTGAGCGGAGAACAACTGCTTTCAGCAAAATGCGGGAGAAGATCGACCCAGAACTGCGCGTAGGAGCAATTCAAGAGGAATTGGCGGGATTTCTGCTTAGGGAGGTCATCGATGAAAGGGGAGAACATTATGCTTCGGACGATGAACTACATATGCCTTGATGGCTTGATCTATCTCCATGTAATTAAATAGTTGTATTCTCGCAAGAGATCGAATATTAATTATATATGCATCAACATGTACTGTGTATATAGTAGAGCGTATAATATGCGTACGGAAACGATGGAGAGCACGTCGGCGATGCGAAGAAGGGGGAGACGACGGAGGCACCGGCGAGAGGGAGAGGGGGCACCGGCGAGAGGGAGAGGAGGCACCGGCGAGAAGGGGCACCGGCGAGAGGGAGACCCTAAACCCTAAATACAAAAAAAAACACTCATTGGTCCCGGTTCGTAACAAGAACCGGGACCAATGAGTCTCCCCCCACGCCCAGCCAGATCTGGCCACGTGGCCACGCATTGGTCCCGGTTCGTAACAAGAACCGGGACCAATGAGTCTCCCCCACGCCCAGCCAGAACTGGCCACGTGGCCACGCATTGGTCCCGGTTCGTGGCCCAACCGGGACTAGCATTAGTCCCGATTGGCCAGTCCCGGTTGGGCAACCGGGACTGATGGCCCAACCGAACCGGGACCATATGCCCATTTTCTACTAGTGCGTCAAGCTCCTATCACCCTGGCGCTTGCTTGAATCATCGCATTGCTCCCGCACCCCTTCCACTGAGAGATCCTATGGTTCTGGGGGATTTGAATCACCCACTTATCCGACTGGTGATCGATCGTTGCAACTGGAGAATTTAGACCCTCCTCCTTGGCTTTCCGGTCAAGCATGTCCAATGGTGCATTGCTGAAATTCTAATCTGATCAACGCGCTAAAACAACCAATTTATGCTGAAGGTGAGGGTGCAAGTGAGACCTCTTGACGTATGTACGATCGAGACCGCGCACGCGTGTTTACTCCATTTTGGCACGGTTTGGCGCATCCAGACAATACATTCTAACATCACCCAAACTAAAAAAATCACTCTTCTGATTTGGGCCCGGTAATGCGGTCCATACACGCGTCCTCCACGTGTAGGACGCCGGACGGTACCATATCGCGCGCGATGTTTCCAGTAGATTGGACGGAAGAGGGTACGCGTACATTTCCCTGCCGGAGTCACGGCGACATCGTAGTTTCCATTTCAAGCATCAACGAACAGAGCGAGCTTTCTTCTTAGAGAGAGTCGATGACGGCCGTATCAGTACTAGCACCGCCACCACCACCAATCCTGAGGATCCACACGCTACGCCCCCATCCTCGCCTCGCCTTTCTCCAAACGTACTGTTCTATCCTCCATTGCTCCCCCAGCCTTTCTTGGATTCGTTTCTCTTGCGTTCCTGGTTGATAATCCAAATCGATTCGCTTTGCTCGAGCTGCAGTTCCTACGAAGTCGCCCCGTCGCTAACCGGCGTGTCGTCGTCGACCGATCTGTCGTTGGAGACGGTGGCGCCCCACGCGGCCGTCACGGCCGAGCGGAGGCTCAACCCCGACCTGCAGGAGCAGCTTCCCAAGCCATGTACGTATTCCTTATCTCCCGTTTTTTTCTCTCTAGTTGAGAACTTGAGATTGGGTTGGCCGCTACCTGCTTCTGCTACTGCCCCTTCATTGGCTAGCCTGAAGAATGTTCTTTTTCTGGTCAAAAGAGCCGTGACTCGAAACCGTTAAATACTTTTGTTCCATGCTCAACTGATCTGCACGCATTGTTTACTACGACCACGATTCAATCTCAGGTGAATTAGTAGCAGGACTCCTGACTGAGCTCTCTTAAATTGCTATCTCTCTTACTGAACTGAACTGAGCTCGCATCGCATATATGAATGCAGATCTCGCGAGAGCCTTGGCGGCGGTGGACCCGAGCCACCCGGAGGGAACCAGGGGGAGGGACACCGGTGGGCTGAGCGTGCTGCAGCAGCATGTCGCCTTCTTCGACCGCAACGGCGACGGCGTCGTCTACCCATGGGAGACGTTCCAAGGTGACCTGACGCCACTACTCGTCTCCCTACCCTCTGCAATTTTGTAATATCATCATCAGTCCAGTGTTTACCGTGTCAGATATGAAAGACCGATTACTTCTGCAGCTGTGATTAATATTAGGGTGCGTTTGGGAGCGAAGTTTTTTTTGAAGTATTCTAAGAAAATACCATGGTTTTCTGAAAATACCATGGTTTTCAATACTTTGAGGTGTTTGGCTTGAGCAAAAACGTAGTTTTATATACTTCAGTATTGACGGAAAAAAAATTGGAAGTATAAAAAAAGAGGTTCGGACCTGTTTTTCCAAAACTGAAGTATTTGCTTGCTAGGCATAGAAATACTACAGTTTTTGAATACTTTGTTTTCAGAAATACTTCGCTGCCAAACTGAGCCTAGTATTTTTTTGGGGGACTCCTCCTCCCTTGCTATTTCAGGCATGCGAGCAATGGGGCTTGGGTTATCTCAGTCCTTACTCGGCGGCATATCCATCAACCTCATCATGAGTTATCCTACTCAACCGGTAAGCAAGCCAGCAAGGACTCTTGAGTCTTGACACACACGATTTCAGTGACACAAGAATGTGAAACCACGAGATTGCAAGTCATACCCCTCTCATACTTACATGGTTGAATTTTTTTTGAGCTAAAAGTGGTCGATATTCACTGCCCAAACAGATAGAAGAGATGACCCAGTTTATAAGGGAAACCGGGTCCAAAAGCCATACAATATGTTGCCCTGTTTATGAGGGAAACAGGGCCAGAAAACCGCACAAGCGAGGTGACCCGCCGCCCACACGACGCAAGGCGACCAAACGCACTAGACACACACCACCTGCTCTGGGGCCACCACCCCGACATAGCAATCAGAACGAAACCTCGCATAGACCGAAGTCGAACCAGGTCGACGAGCCTGCAGTCCGCACCGCACCAGGACGTCACCCCAAACCGCCTGCTCCGGGGCCACCGCCCCGGCGTAGCAACCAGGACGAAACATCGCATTGCCCGAAGTCGAACCAGTTGTGTCGATGAAACTGCTGTCTAAACAACACCAGTACGCCACGCAACCCACGCTTGGTCACGGCCCTGCCCCATAGGACCATCGCCGAGTGGAAGTCCGAGGCCGCCGCCTCGACGTCCGCCACCGTCCGGGGCCGCCGCCCCGGCATCCGTCTTCCCCGACCACGGAGCTATCCTGCCATCCATCGCGAAGCCATCGCACCGTGAGGGTCAATAACTCCAAGATGACGCCTCCAACAAGGTAGTGACGCGTCCGTCACCGTTGCCCGCCTCTGACGGGCTTAGGTTTTCACCCGAGAGTCTTGAAACCACCCGCGTCGCTCCGGGTCGAGATTCCACAACGACGCGATCAATAAGGAAACGATGCTCGAAAGGCGCCGCCGTCGTTGGCACAGACAAGAGTCCGTGCAAGCTTTCGCCCGAAATTTTACCCGCTCGCGAAGTTCAGGGAGCCGATTGAAACCTAACTCCGTCACCAACCACCGGTCACGCTGCAGCCAGCGTGGCCCCTCTCACAACGGTGGCGGTCCTGCCAGCCACGCCCCTGCCACGGCCGCTGGTCCGGGGACGCCGCCTCGGCTACGCGCTCCCCTGCACCCTCCTCTCGCTCCTTGTCACCCCATGCCGCCAGAGGGCACGGCCAGCACGCCGCCCGCATGCGCCCGACAGGCCTGATCTCCTACGCTCCCCTGCCTCGGCTGCACCCTCCTCACGCTCGCGTCGCTCCTTGTTACCCCACGTAGCCAGAGGGCACCGCCAGCTCGCCGCCCGCATGGGCCCGCCAAGCCCAGATCTGGCCCAACGGGCCCCAAATCCTGCGCGTGAGCGCCCCGCCGGCGAGAACCTCAGCACCGATGGCGCCCATCACGCCGCACCATCGCCAGAGGTCCCGCCGGCCACCATCACCGCCCGAACCCGCCGGCTCGGCTTCCGAAGCCCCGATCGCCGCCACCCCCCATGGGCCGGTCCACCTCCACCGAGCGCGCTAGGAAACCACCCCCTCCTGACCACCCTTTTGGCAGCGGGAGGCGCCGCCACCACCGCGGCCGGAGCCGGCGACGGCAGCGGCAGGGTGGGCGCCGGATGGGGAGTGACCTGGCGCCGCCTTTTTTCCTCCCCTGGCGCCGCCTGGGGGAGTGGCGCGAGGGATCTGGAGCGAGTAGGGAAATGTTTACTGAAAGCGTTCTCAACCATGTCTCCTTTACTCCCACATGGTTGAATTTTCACCCTCTGATTAGACTATAGGAGAAAAAATCTACGAGGTTGGAGTTAACGGTTTTTTCTCTCTATAAAATATAGTGCGAATATAATCATAGAAAAAAATATTATGTTGGATTAAATCCTATATATCAATACAACCAACGTTGGAAATAAAATCATAAGGACTACAATCCTACAAATTGTCTATGGAAATCCTACAAATCAAAGAGGTCCCTCATTAAAGTCTCCCAAATCTAACTACCACAACTCATATTTTAGCAATAATTTCTTTTTCTCAATCTCAAAAGAATGATCTTATGTGTTTGTTGATGCATATGAATTTGGAAACATATGAGTGGAAAAGAATATCACTTCCATTAGGCTCAGTTTGCGGTTGCTATGCTGAACTGCATTGAACATTAGAATTTAGTCAGTTAGAACGTATTTTCCTGGTTACATTTTAACATGAGTTCCAACTAACTTCTTGAAAGACTGTATATACTAGTAGTAAATAAAAGCATTAGAAATGTCTTTTAAGAAAGTAACACTAATGCCAAATGAAGACTATATATAGGGACTCATGAATTAATTTATGTACTATTTTTGCATTGTAGGGATGGATACCTTCCCCTCTTCTCTCAATCAATATAGAAAACATCCACAAGGCCAAGCATGGGAGTGATTCTGAGACATATGATACCGAAGGGAGGTATCTTTGCAAAATGCACTTGCAGCTGTCTAATCCCCCCACCCCACCCCACCCCCCAAAAAATAACAATTTTATTACCATGTCAAATAGGAAATTCCTAACTAGTTTTTATGACTCTTTGCATAGGTTTGATCCATCAAAATTTGATGCTATATTCAGCAAGTTTGGTCGAACTCAGCCAAATGCTTTGACAGAAGATGAGATTAACACCATGCTCGAAAGTAACCGTAATATGTATGATTTTCTAGGCTGGTAAGTGCAATGCTGAATTGGCAATACTCTTTGCTCTTTGATACTTCTTTTTAACTGCTCTTTGGCACTTATTTTCTGTTTCATCTTAGAAAATTTTGATTCAGTCTTCAATTTTTGTTACTAGAAAGGCATATAGTTACTCGACACACAACACTCTAATAGTCACCTTCCATGTATTTGTTAGTCCTACAAGTTGTGTCCATTGGAAGGGTGTCCTTGAAAATTAGTATGTATTTTAGGAACGTGGATTTGTGGCTCGTCAGCTCCAGTGAACTTGGTTAAAAAATTCCAAAAACAGTTACTTAGATACATACACATGCTCTCTCTCTCTCTATATATATATATATACTAGATGAGTGCCCGTGCGTTGCCACGACATTTATATTTTTTCCCGCCTGATATGTGAATATGATGCATCTAAACTTCGCGTGTATAAAAATGATTGCTACCCATATGAAAAACACTTAAAGATAGCATTATTCTTGAACTTTATTTGGTAAAAGCTAATAGGGTGTCGTATGCCGGGAAAACAGGGTCCAACTATTATTTTCTAGTATTAGACTAAAACACTTGTGAGTATGAAGAGATACAATGTCTTAAGCAACCGACCCACATTTATTTAGTGATAGAAATAAACAGTGTATTAAAAATGTCATATCTTAGGGGGAAAAATCCATTATCCCATTAGCCAATCCAAGATATCACAAAAGAGGGAAGGTGTATAAATGACTTTAGCTTAACATACTGAAGTCCACGACCCGCATCTTGCAAATGACCATTAATGTAATACTTAACAAAGAAACACTCTCGTAAAGAAAACAAAGAAACACTTTTCACTCTGAACCTAAAGAAGCATGAAATTTATGTTCTTAGTACGACCGCTCTTTGTGTTGTTGCGGAATTATGGCACAAATGCGATATTACCTGGATATTTGCCACTGATTATCGATTAATCACATGAAAACCATCAAACAATTTGGAAACGGTGATAACAAATTAGTTATACCATTATACGCAAAGCATAGATTTTAAGTGCCAGCACCAATGCTCACCCAAACGCCTGCAGTCCCTCAAATATCAAATGATTGATTTGTTCAGCCTGTTGGATACAATTGTGTGTTAAATTGATCCCATCGGAGGCAAACAGTGAGACAGTCTGTTAGCATGTTTGACCAATGAGAAAAAAAAACATGAATTAATGAACCAACACAAGGAGAAAGAAGCCAGATAGTACCGGGATCAATGGTGTCAGCACTGTCAGGGACAAAGAGGGACATGTACCTTGGAGATGGCACTGCCGATTGCCAGCTCTTGACGTGGCCTGGGAGCGATCGTTGTGCCTGATCGCCGCCAGAGCATCCAAGTTATCGCTACAATGGACATGTGGGCACTCTACAAGCTCAAGGAGTCAAGGTCCAGCACTACAGCGACTCACTGCGGCCGCCGAGGAAGAGGTCTTGTGCCGCACGGTCTCACCGTTCGTTGGTTGGTGCCACTAAGTCCTACCCGCCGACGCCTTCGGCGACGTTGCTCTGCTCCTCCAGCCAGTCGACGGCGGTTCATCAAACTCGATCCAACCGCCGTGGCCAGGGCAGGGCAGGGCAAGGCCGCAGTTTATCCTGGTCGCACGGGAGGAGCATCCTCACGGCGGGATCCTAGGAAGTTTAGAACAGTTCGACGAGGGGCTGGGGAGGCGGCGGCGGATGAAAGTCGTGGCCTCGTGGGAGTAGGACTGTAGGTAGGTTGCGGTTTGTATTCTTTTTTCACCTTTTTTCCACGGTTTTTCCGGGCTGGAGCGGGGATGCCGTTTGCGGGCAGGACGGGAGACGGACGACGTACTGCAATCACCATCACCACCAACTCTGTTTTAATATATAGTAAAGATATATAGCCAAACTTTAGCTAAAAACGTAGTACGTAATAATTCGGCTACCGAAAGTGACATATTTGTGACTAAGAAGGGAAAAAACTCGTTTTATCCTAACATGTGCCTTTTTTTTGCGTAGATCACGAATGATAATATATTTCGACGAAACTTGTGTCATACATACCAGATGTATATATGTAGTTGTATATTTTTCAGAAACTTTTGGAGACCTAAAAATATCATTTTTGATTTTTGAGAAAACGAGGTCACCAAAGCTCAGGAACAACACCGAGTAACCAATACACGTTGAAAAGTAATATGTGAATATACTTATCACCCAATCTTGTTCACATAGGGGCGCTGCCAACTTCGAATGGAAGCTACTGTACGAAGTGGGAAAGGATAAAGAAGGCTTGTTGCAACGTGAAATCGTCAGGGGCGCCTTCGACGGCAGCTTCTTCGAGCGGCTGCAGGACAGCAAGAAATCTTCCTGAATTGGTTTTTCAGATCAGTGTGTTGTGATGTTGTCAATACAACATCTTCATTTGAAAAGCCTTTCCTGTCTTAGTTTGTGAGTTATATATACGTTGAATAAAATGTGTTTAACCCGTTCAAGGCCGCCTGTACATTTTTGTTACTAGCATATGGTAGTGCAGGTCTACAACAAAGGTGAACCATGGAACTTGTAATGTGCACTCATGAATCATCCTAACATCACATAATTGTTTATAAATCCCTTACCTTGCATAATAGATGCCTGTTTTTCTTATGGTCGTGTAAATAATTTCAGTTTGAGGCTATAAAAGGCACCACCATCACTACAGGAATGAAGACCTATGCCGACGCCCTGAATGCCGTTGGCATAGGTCTGTCGGCGTAGCTGCCCGTAGGCACAGCCTAGAAAGCCGTCGGCATAGGTCGAGCCGTCGGCATAGGCTGTGCCGACGGCTTTTGCCGTCGGCATATGTTTCCAAAATTATTTTTTCAAAAAATTTATTTTAAAAATTTATTTTTAAAAATTGTACTATGAAATTTTCAATTCTTGTTTTTTTTAATTTTAAAATTTCCCAATTAGCCACACACATAATCTCTAATTACATATTACACATTTAATCTCAGGTCAAAGTACTTACTGGTCAAACTTCCCGTTCGGTCACCCATCCTCAAATTGTTTCAGCCCAAGCACGCTTAATTTTTGAGTTCCTTCCAAATTAGCTGTCAAATGAGATGTTAAAACTTACTGATATTAGTATCGTCTGGGTCATGGTGTTACACTTTTTATTGTTTAAATTTTAAAAATTTATTTAAATAAATAACATTGATTATGTAATAATAATGATTATGTAATAACAATGTTTAAATTAGAGGAATCCAAATATGATATCCATATCATTTTTTTCATCATGTATATGACTTTTTACAACATATTTTTGGTACTTGCTTAATAAAAAGTCATTTTATACATGTTTATAAATGATTGACCTTTTTGTGAAGATTTGTTTTAAAAACTTTGTCAAAACTCATGTTTATCACTTTTCCTAGCAACTAGTATACATAAAAGGACTCCATGCCAAAAGATTTCATTTTTTTGAGTATTTTTTCACTTTATTTTAGTTTTTTGAAAAAACGGTCAAAATGCCCGTCGTGCCAATTCATCCAAAGGGGTTGCATTTCTCAAAACTATCGATGGTTCTGTGATATAACCACTACTGGTGTATCTTAAAGTAATTTTTGTAAAATTTTCAGAGCAAGCTATCACATACTTGTAGTTCAAAATTGAATTACTTTCGAAAAATAGGCATAAAGTCATTTAAATAGGCGAAATTAGGTAGAAACCGAAAAAAATTTCAAACATTGCTGGATTATCGATAAAATATGGCCTACTTTGTGTAAAAATTGGATGGGTGCCATTTTGCACCATATTTGTTGTACTTACTCCAAAAAAATGTCATTTTTGACAATTAAAAAAATAATATTTATAAACATAATTTGAAAATACTTAGTTCTGCAACATTGTTTGTCATACCAAGACACACCTATATGTCAAATATGGGCATATTATCATAAACTATGGCACGGAGATGATCATATCTAGGTCATTTGAATCGAAACTTATACATGTTTATAGATGATTGACTTTTTTGTGAAGAAGTCTTTTGAAAACTTTGTCAAAAATCATGTTTATCATTTTTCCTACCAACTAGTACACATAAAAGGACTCCATGCCAAAGGATTTCATTTTTTGAGTATTTTTTCACTTTCTTTTATTTTGTTGAAAGAACGGTCAAAATGTCCGTCGTGCCTATTCATCCAAAGGGGTTGCATTTCTCAAAACTATCGATGGTTCTGTGATATAACCACTACTGGTGTATCTTAAAATGATTTTTGTAAAAATTTTAGAGCAAACTATCACACTTGTAGTTCAAAATTGAATTATTTTCGGAAAATAGGCATAAAGTCATTTAAATAGGCGAAATTAGGTAGAAACCGAGAAAATTTCTAATATTGCTGGATTATCGATAAAATATGGCCTACTTTGTGTAAAAATTGGATGGGTGCCATTTTGCACCATATTTGTTGTACTTGCTTCACAAAAAAATATCATTTTGACAATTAAAAAATGAAAATTAATATTTATAAACATAATTTGAAAAAACCTAGTTCTGCAACATTGTTTGTCATATCAAGACACACCTATGTGTCAAATATGGGTATATTATCACAAACTATGTCACGGGGATGATCATATCTAGGTCATTTAACTCGAAACTTATACATGTTTATAGATGATTGACCTTTTTGTGAAGAAGTTTTTTGAAAACTTTGTCAAAACTCAGGTTTATTATTTTTTCTAGCAACTAGTACACATAAAAGGACTCCATGCCAAAGGATTTCATTTTTTGAGTATTTTTCACTTTTTTTTAAATGGTCAAAATGGACCCGTGCCATAATTTGTGATAAAGTGTCCTTATTTGACACACATATGTGTCTTGGTATGGCAAACATTGTTGCCAAAAACAATTTTCAAAATATTATTATAAATATCATTTTCCATTTTTTAAGTGCCAAAAATGACTTTTTTATTAAGCAAGTACCGAAAATATGTTGCAAAAAGTCATATGCATGATGAAAAAGATGATATGGATGTCATATTTGGATTCCTCTCATTTTTCTAATCGATTTAGACATTTTATTTGTTAAATTTCAATTTACAGATTTAAAGATATTAATTTTTCCATATCCGATGAAAAATAGGAAAAAAAAAACATAGCCATGCCGACGGATGCCGTCGGCACAGCCTGGTGTCAAATCTATGCCGACGGCTTTACCTATGCCGACGGCTAGGGCGACGGGACGGCCTCGTCGGACCCTATGCCGACGGCTTTTTGTCGGGGCCGTCGGCATAGGCTTTGGCCATCGGCACAGACCCGCGTTCCTGTAGTGCATGGGGGCGAGGCGTTTTGGAGCCCGATATCTATGTAGTTTTAAAAAAATCAAATTCGTATTTTTAGGTTTAAAAAAAGAGAAAAAAACATATATGTAGATGGTGATATGATCTATAAGTTTGGATTATTTTAATTCGAAATTCAATATGTTTTAGGCTACATAAAAAGAAAACTGGTGGATCTAATTGATGTACAATTTCAAAACATGAAATTTTGCAAGATTTGTCTTTTATGTGTAGACTAAACTAATATGAATTTTGGATTGAAATTTTGCACACTGGTACATCACTACGTTATAGATATTTAGGATTTTCTTTGTACCTTTCGAAACTCAAAAATGCCGATTTGGAATTTTGAAAAAAAAAAAAGATACATGGAGCTCAGACTCCATTTGCACTTTCCACCCCCATGGTTCATTTGTAACGCATCTCTCGTATGAGTAGCTCTCCTTTGATGATGAGACGTACTTCCAGGTTATTTCTTTCTTCATCACCAGACCACAGAACTAAGATCCATTCCTATTTTAAGTTCGAGCATGTTTCCTCCCACGAGATCCCTTTGAACTTCAAACTCTAGGAAGTAATCTCGAAAGAGGACTGTAGTGCATCTAATCGCACCACCGGGTTTGATGGGGGGATGCCCAACCGGGTAGGCCCAAGACCCGAGTCGGACCATGAGGCCGGGTGGCTCAGAGCCCACCCAGAGGACATCTTCCAGGATATCGGGTTCCCGAAGAACCGGCAGGCCGGCTCGGGAAGGCGGCAAGCATATATCTCCGAATCGGTTCACGATCTGTATTTCCCGAAGAGTGCGCTCCACGAAGCCGCACTTATAGCAAGTTAGTTAGCGCCGCCTAGGGCACCCGTAATTTTCCTGTAAACCCTAGCCGGCTTATATAGTCCGGCTAGGCGCAACCCTAGAGGCAGATTCATCTCATTTCCCATAGCCGCCAGAGCCCCTCCAAGCCCTAGCGTGCACGCCGTTGTACACCCCTACAGATCTAAATACACATAGCAGGAGTAGATCTTTATCTCACGAAGAGGGGCCGAACTTGGGTAAACACTGCGTGTGCTACCTCTCCGTGGATTCTAAGTCGCCTGGATCACATCTGACTTAAGCCACCCCCATGACATCTGCCGTGATTAACCCACGACAGGGTTATCACACTCGTGCGCTCAAGATTGCTTAACGGGACTAGACCTCTCTCTCGCTAGCGAGTCCAGTCAAGGTTGAACCCGATTACAAAAGATAACATTTCAGTTGTCTTAGTGTCTGACGCCCAACAACGTAATGGTCGCACATGTTCTTTACTTAACCGTGTTAGGGTCCTAGCTTTAGTGGATTCGGTAGATCATGTGTACATCAAGTGTTTATGAGTGTGAGTGAGTGAAAACGAGAGGGAGAGGCAGAGGTACCTTGATTAGCTCCTGAGGAGCTCGAGGAGTCGGCCATGGTGGTCGATGGTGGCGGCTGCGACGGCGTGGCGGCGCAGTGGGCTTCCCGTGAGCACTGTGCCAAAACCCTAATCGGAGGGGTGTCGGTGGGGGGTGCTGGCGGCGCGGTGAACCTCGTACCGTGTGCCCTAGCCCCCCCACCTCTTTATATGGCGCAGGTCACAGGGGCCCACCGACCATTAAGGGGTCGGGCGCCCCCGATCAGGGCGCGTGATCACAGGGATCATTATAGCCGTTGGGCTATAATGGTGGAGATCATATCTAACATTCTCCCCCTTGATCTCAACTTTTACTTTTAACTTTTTACCTTTTACTTTACTCGTTTCATCACCGATTAGTACATAGAGCATGTTTCATCGTCACAGCTCATTGCCGATAGAATCAGACAGCCACCATATACTTTTCAGTTTTGAAACAATAAAACTGTTACTTTTGGGCCTCTATGATCCAGTGATCATAGGCTTTCCATTAATCCCATGCCGGCTATGTGTTTCTGGAACACATCGGGTGGTAAGCCTTTCGTTAGCGGATCCGCAAGCATTTCCTTTGTCCTTATATGCTCGAGACTTATAGTTTGATCCTGGATCTTATCTTTCACAACATAATACTTTATATCTATTGCCTTTGTAGCATTACTCGACTTGTTGTTGTGAGCATAGAATACTGCGGGCTGGTTGTCACAGTACATCTTTAGTGGTTTGTCAATACAATCTACCACTTTCAAGTCGGGTATAAATTTCTTTAACCATATCGCCTGTCCCGTGGCCTCATAACATGCTATAAACTCTGCATACATCGTGGATGCAGCAACTAATGACTGTTTGGAGCTTTTCCACGAAATAGCCCCTCCTGCGAGAGTGAACACGTACCCTGACGTGGACTTCTATCATCTTTGTCTCCCGCAAAATCTGCGTCTGAATACCCTCTTAGCTCTAGGAATCAGATCTTCTATATGTTAGCATGAGGTCTTTTGCGCCTTGCACATAACGCAATGCTTTCTTTACCATGTTCCAGTGTTCATGGCCTGGATTTTCTTGATATCTACCGAGTACCCCGGTGATAAAAGCTAAGTCAGGGCGAGTGCACACTTGTGCATACTGTAAGCTTCCAACAGCCGAAGCATATGGTACTGCTTTCATTCGATCGATCTCATATTGACTTTTGGGACATTGAAATTTCCCAAAACTATCGCCCTTGACTATCGGAGCAGGTGATGCGCTACTTTTATGCATATTATATTTCTTTAGAACCTTTTCTAAATATGCCTTTTGTGATAGTCCTAGCACTCCATTCTTTCTATCCCGGTGAATTTCTATGCCCAAAACATATGAAGCTTCACCAAGATCTTTCATATCAAAATTTGAGGACAAGAATTTCTTTGTTTCTAGTAGTAGACTGACATCATTGCTTGCAAGCAAGATATCATCCACGTACAGAATTAGGAAAATATATTTCCCACTTTTAAACTTTGCATAAATGCAGTTGTCCTCAACATTCTCTTTAAATCCAAAACTTTTAATTGTATTATTGAACTTTAAATACCACTGTCTAGAGGCTTGCTTTAACCCATAAATGGATTTCTTTAGGCGGCATCCCATATGTTCCTTCCCCTCCATGAAAAAACCGTGGGTTGTTTCATGTAAACATTTTCTTCTAAATCTCCATTTAGAAATGCCGTCTTTACATCCATTTGATGCAACTCTAAATCAAAATGCGCAACTAGTGCCATGATGATTCTGAAAGAATCCTTACATGAGACCGGAGAAAATGTCTCATTGTAATCTACCCCTTCTCTTTGCGTAAAGCCTTTTGCCACAAGTCGCGCTTTATACTTTTCTACGTTCCATTGGAGTCATACTTTGTTTTGTAGACCCATTTGCAGCCTACTGTTTTGGCTCCTTTAGGAATTTCCTCTAAATCCCAAACATTGTTAGAACTCATCGATTTCATCTCGTCTTCCATGGCTTCCAGCCACTTCGAAGAGTGAACGCTTCTCATGGCTTCTTCATATGAAGTGGGATCTTCTTCCATATGAACTGTTTCTGTATTATAAACTCTATAATCACTAGAAATAGCTGATTTCCTAGCTCTTTTAGACCTTCTAAGAGTCTCATTCTCTGGCACATCATGTGTCTCAACGTGCGACTCTTCTTCTAAATGTGGCTGTCGTCGCTCCCTTTCATGCTCAACAACGGGTTGAGTCGGTTCCTGACGGACAGGTTCCGAATCTTGCCTCGTTGTGGTCACGGGTGGAGTTACAACAGGTGCTTGCACCACAACCTCTGGGATTATCGGTGCAGGTACAACAGGTAGGGCGAAAAATGGCTCATGGATCATCGGAAAAGGTGCACACACCCTCTTCTCCTCAAGATCAATTTTCCGGCCTACCATGCTCCCCCTCATCATTTCGTCCTCAAGAAGACCGCGTGTCTCGTTTCTACAAACTTTGTGTATCTGTCTGCACAGTAGAAACGATAACCTTTTGATCTATCAGGATAGCCAATGAAATGGCAAGTTACTGTTTTGGGGTCTAACTTTGCAATGTGGGATTAAAAACTTTTGCCTCAGCTGGGCTCCCCCAGACTTTCAAGTGGCGTAGAGAAGGAACTTTCCCTGTCCACAACTCGTACGGTGTTTTGGGCACCGACTTACTTGGTACTCTGTTGAGAATGTGAATGGCGGTTTTTAACGCCTCCATCCATAATCCCAATGGCAGTGTGGAATAACTCATCATACTGCGCACCATATCCATAAGAGTACGGTTACGCCTTTCAGCTACTCCATTTTGCTGTGGTTCGCCCGGCATAGAATACTGGGCGACTATTCCATTTTCCTGTAAAAACCTTGCAAAAGGTCCAGGTACTTGACCATATGGAGTGTGCCGACCGTAGTACCCCCCCCACGGTCGGACCTGACTATTTTAATTCTTTTATCATGTTGATTTTCAACTTCAGCTTTGAATATTTTAAATTTATCCAATGCTTCAGATCTTTCTTTAATTGGATAAATATAACCATATCGGGAGTAATCATCTGTGAACGTTATGAACGAGTCATAACCATCCACACTTTTCACCGGAAATGGTCCACATATATCAGTGTGAATAATTTCTAGTGTCGCTGTGCTTCGGTTTGCACCCTTTTTAATTTGTTTTACGTATTTTCCTTTTATGCAATCTATGCATTGTTCAATATCTGAGAACTCTAACGGAGGAAGAATTCATTTTTAACGAGGCTTTCTATTCTTCCCCTCGAAATATGGCCTAATCGACAGTGCCATAACTTCGAGAGTCATGAGTTCGCTTTCTTTTCTTTTGTTCTTTGTTCGACAAGGGAATTTGTTCATTCACATTACTCACAGAATGCACTTTTTCACGCAAGGATAACAAATAAAGCTTATCATGAAGTAAAGCAATACCCACACAAGCATCTTTAAACCATATGGCACACTTGCCATGACCGAAATAACATTCATAACTGTCTTTATCCAAACACGATACACTTATTAAGTTTCTGTGAATCGAAGGAACAAATAAAACATCTCTAAGCATAATATTGAAACCATCAGCTAGCTCCAAGGAGATGTCGCCAACAGCTTCAACTTCTGCTTGAACTCCATTTGCGACTTCAATGTGTCTTTCGCTTCTTTGCAAAGTCCTTGTCGAATGGAATCCCTGTAAAGAATTTGCAACATGAACAGTTGCACCTGAGTCAATCCACCAAGTAGATTTTGAAAACTGTGTATACAGGGATTCATTTACAAAAGAAACTGTGTCTTACCTCTCTTGGCCATTATCATCTTGAGCCAATCTGGGCAATCTTGCTTGAAATGCCCTTTCTTCTTGCAGTGGTGGCAGGTGTCTTTGTCCACTTGCTGAAACTGCTGGGGACCTTTGCCATGTGGCTTATACTGGTGAGGACCTTTGCCATATGGCTTAGAAGGGGAACCGTTGTAGTTCCTGTTCTTGTTGTCCTTCACAAAGTTCAAGGAGCCCCCATTCTGGGACTTCAGCCTTTCCTCTTCTTGCGACACATGGCAATGGTCTTTTCAATGTCCCATTTTTCAGGCGACACATTGTAGTTGATGATGAAATTTTCAAATTGTGGTGGCAGTGAAGCCATCACCAAGTGAACTATGAGTGCAGGCTTGAGCTCCAGATCAGCCTCCATGGACTTAAGCTTAGCAGCCATGTTGCTCATTCTGAGAATGTGCTCCCTTATTCCATGTGAACCTCCATGATACTTTTCTGTCACCAGCTGTTTGAGCAGCTGGGTAGCATATGTCTTTGAAGAACCAGTAAACTGGCTCTTTATCTTTTGGAGATACTCTCCCACAGAGGTACACTCTTCAATTGAGCCCACAATAGCGTTCTCAACTGTGTTCTTTATGAATGCCATGCACTTTTTGTTGGCGTTCACCCACTTTTGGTTCTCTAGGGTGTAACCCATCTCTACTGGACCATAGTCCAGCTTTTTTCTGCCAAGCAGAATCATCATCATCAGATGCTCTCACTGGCTCTGCTGGCTTGACTGGCTGTGGAGTAGTCACAACCCAGTCGACCTCAGCGCAGACAAAAGCCAGCTCACTTTCTTCCACCACTCAGCGTAGTTGTCACCCCTGAGCGTCGGAACGTCCTTGAGGCAACTCATCAGGTGAAAACTTCCTGAAACCACAAGGATATAAGATAACAAAAACAATTGCATGTAATAATCCAACGTTGGTATAAATTAAAACATACAACCGTTTGTGCAATTAAAACTATATTACCGTTGGGCAATAAAAGAAATAAATGCACCTTTAAGACAGATCATAATCATGTTATTAACAACGTTGGTCATTTAACAACAAAATCATAATCATCATTAAAATCACTTTATCATGCTTTCAATTCTCACTTTAAATCATAATAATGCTATTAATAACGTTGGTCAAATAATAGCAGAATCATAATCAGCATTAATATCATTTTAATCATGCTTTTAATTTTCACTTTATTGCTTTTATGCAATTTCTTTTAACTATTTGCAGCGGAAACTTTAAATAAATAATATACACTTTATACTTTTCAGAAAAAATTCTGTAACTTTTCTTCTAAACAAATATTTCGTTGGATCAATTTGAATAGAACTCAAAACTATATGAAAATTGTCCAAAAAACTAGACAAAAAACATCAACTTTGCTCTGTTAAAAAAAACAGAAAAAACCGGCCTGAAAACAGGCCTATTCTTCGTCACGGCCCACGGCCGCTTTTTCTATTCGTCGCCCGCAGCGACGTGTGCACGGGGAACGTGGCCCAGGGCCCGCTTCACTTTCGGCCCGAGGCCTGCCCTGCCTGGCTAGGGTTTCGCCTGGACGCATCCTGGCCGTCCGCGCGATCGGACGGTCGTCCGTGATCGACGCGGGAGGAAAAACGCCAGGCCGTCCCCGACCGAAACCCAGCCGCTCTCTTTCTCTCCCCATGCTCTCTCTCTCGCGATTCCGGCCGCCCGACCGGCCGCCGGCGACCACGCCGCGCCGTGCGCGTTCTTTCCCTCGCGACGGCGGCTGGCCGGAGTCGGCCTGCCCCGCGCCCTGAGCCTCCTCTCCCTTTCCTTTTCTTCCACAAAACCAGCCCGAAGGCCAAAATCGTGAAGAAATCGTCGGCGCCTCCCCTGCCCCCTTGCCGGCGCGTGCGTGCACCCGAGGGTGGGCGCATCGCCGTCAAGCGGCGCAGGCGGTGGTGCCCTTTTCCGGCGACGCCGGTGAGTTTTCTCTCTTCAAGGGTTAGGGTTTTATTTTCTTTTTGCTTTTCTTTTGCGGGATCTTTTCTTTGCCCCGAGGGGTGTGTTCTTCGTCCAGTCACTCGGCATGCCGATGCGGACTTGGATCGAGAGGAGCGGCGCGGCCTCGCGGCGGCGCACTTTGTCGGTGATCCCGAGGACCTCCCGGTGTCTTTTTCTTTTCTTTTCCATTGCTACCGAAAAATTAAAACTAGGATCTAGATGTGCTCTGATACCATTGTTAGGGTCCTAGCTTTAGTGGATTCGGTAGATCATGTGTACATCAAGTGTTTATGAGTGTGAGTGAGTGAAAACGAGAGGGAGAGGCAGAGGTACCTTGATTAGCTCCTGAGGAGCTCGAGGAGTCGGCCATGGTGGTCGATGGTGGCGGCTGCGACGGCGTGGCGGCGCAGTGGGCTTCCCGTGAGCACTGTGCCAAAACCCTAATCGGAGGGGTGTCGGTGGGGGTGCTGGCGGCGCGGTGAACCTCGTACCGTGTGCCCTAGCCCCTCCCACCTCTTTATATGGCGCAGGTCACAGGGGCCCACCGACCATTAAGGGGTCGGGCGCCCCCGATCAGGGCGCGTGATCACAGGGATCGTTGGGCTATAATGGTGGAGATCATATCTAACAAACCGACATCAGTGTGGGGGACTTCACTTTATGTTGTTTTCACCATAACATCACATAGTGTT
This sequence comes from Poa pratensis, assembly GCA_947311845.1. NCBI lineage: Eukaryota > Viridiplantae > Streptophyta > Magnoliopsida > Poales > Poaceae > Poa > Poa pratensis. The sequence continues at coordinate 20,206,135 of CAMZMU010000073.1, forward strand.
CCGGGACCTAGCTAGTGTCCTGCGGACATGCTGAAAGCACGGAACAGATAATGCGTGGAACTCTGTCTAGTTTTCCTGAATGAGCAGCTTTCCTTTCTAAAAAAACAGAGGAGAAACCGAGAAAGAAGCATTGAATTGTACGTGGATGATCAGCTGGGCATGCACGCCATTGACTCATCGGCGTAGCATGGGCTCCTACAACCTTCCACAGCGTATACATTCACCGGTGCCAAAAACGTTTTTGAGGCATCGCTGGTCGATGCCCTCCGCTGCCCACTCGGTGCCTTGAGAAAAATTCTGGGAACCGGGGCAGCAAGGTGCTCCGATGCCCCAACGGCCCAACTCAACAACTATTAAATTATTGGCCTCATTCAGTCCAGTTTGATCGTGCGATGAGGAATCAGCGAATTCACGTGAAGGAAAGGTGGAGATCGGCTTGGTGAACTTTTCTATCCTAACATGGGTCCCGCTTGTTTTTTATGGGCACAATACGCTGTGAGACCGGAGCCTGAACTATTTTTCTGTACATCGCTGATGAGGTGGCCAATTTTTCTGGTTTTGGGCATCGACCACACTGTGGAAGGCCTTAGGAGCGTTGGGAACGCTTGCATGATTGCATCGGAAATTGTCTCCTCAGAAAAGAAAGACATCTCTTTTGGGGTCAAGAAGCTTAGTTAGCTGGAAGTCTGGAACACGATCGATCGAGGCCGAGCGTGTTTATTCCATTTAGGCACGGTTCCGCATTCTCGGTTGATGGCGTTCTTACACGTATCCGAGATAATGGCGTTCTTACACGTGTTTCAAGAGGAAGAGAGGAGTACGCATCTCCGTCATAGTCGCAGCGACACCTTTCAAGCCATTACCAGAGCGGGCGAGCGTTTCTTCTTACAGAGCCATGGCAGCCCTATTAGTATTACCACCCATCGCGAGGCTCCCCACTCTGCGCTCCCACCACCGCCTCGCCATTCTCCAAAGGTACTCTTGGATTCGTTCTCCTCACGGCACTCTTCTCCTTGATTTCTTACCGTCCGAATCAATTTGTTTGTCAATCCGCAGATCCTACAAACTCGGCTCCTCGCGAGTAACCGCCATGTCGTCGTCTTCGTCGTCTGATCCGTCGATGGAGACGGTGGCGCCCCACGCGGCCGTCACGAGCGAGCGGAAGCTGAACCCCGACCTGCAAGAACAGGTGCCCAAGCCATGTACGTGTCCCTTTCCCCTTCTTCAACTCGTGTGCTATTCGGCGATCGATCCATGGGTTTCCCTGCTTGGCTATACGTTTACTCATTTTCTCTGTTGCTCTGTCTCTAAGCTCGCATGTATGTGCAGATCTCGCGAGAGCCATGGCGGCGGTAGACCCGAGCCACCCGGAGGGGACCAGGGGCAGGGACACCCGTGGGCTGAGTGTGCTGCAGCAGCACGCCTCCTTCTTCGACCGCAACGGCGACGGGATCATCTACCCATGGGAGACTTTCCAAGGTGACGCCACGCCACTGCTCGTCTCGCTATCCTTCACTATTTAGTACCAGTCCGGTGTTTTCCCGTTATGGACAAGTCGTCAGATATGGCGCTCTTAATATTTATTTTTTTGGCCCTGTGAGATTAGAGTTCTCTCCAATGGATGATTAATTGTTTCTGCAGCTCTAATTACTGTCACCTCCTTTTCACTTCAGGCATGCGAGCAATAGGGCTTTGGGTACCCTGTATCCTTCGCTGCCGCCATATTCATCAACCTTCTCCTCAGTTATCCTACTCAACCGGTAAACAGGGCCTGTCTTATTCACAAGATTCAAGTCTTGACATTCAAATTACGGCGACTCATGCTTAACGCTAACTTTGTTTGTCTCAAAGTCTCGAATAAAATCTTGTGTCCCTTGATGCATATTACCACCCATCGCGAGGCTCCCCACTCTGCGCTCCCACCACCGCCTCGCCATTCTCCGAAGGTACTCTTGGATTCGTTCTCCTCACGGCACTCTTCTCCTGGATTTCTTACTGTCTGAATCAATTTGTTTGTCAATCCGCAGATCCTACAAATTCGGCTCCTCGCGAGTAACCGCTATGGCGTCGTCGTCATCGTCTGATCCGTCGCTGGAGACGGTGGCGCCCCACGCGGCCGTCACGAGCGAACGGAAGCTCAACCCCGACCTGCAAGAGCAGGTGCCCAAGCCCTGTACGTATCCCCTTTCCCCTTCTTCAACTCGTGTGCTATTCGGCGATCGATCCATGGGTTTCCCTGCTTGGCTATACATTTACTCATTTTCTCTGTTGCTCTGTCTCTGAGCTCGCCTGTATGTGCAGATCTCGCGAGAGCCATGGCGGCGGTAGACCCGAGCCACACGGAGGGACACCCGTGGGCTCAGCGTGCTGCAGCAGCACGCCTCCTTCTTCGACCGCAACGGCGACGGGATCATCTACCCATGGGAGACTTTCCAAGGTGATGTCACGCCACTGCTCGTCTCGCTATCCTTCACTATTTAGTACCAGTTCGGTGTTTCCCGTTATGGACAAGTCGTCAGATAATATGGCACTCTTCATATTTATTTTTTGAGGACAAGGTGGTCGTACCACCGCTCGATTAGATAGAAAGAATTGACCCACTTTATAAGGAAAATCGGGTCAAAAAACCATACAAGCTGTACAAAAGAACACACAGACGAAGCGACCCGTCGCCCATACGACACAAGCCGGACAAACGCCACAAACACACACCACCCGCTCCGGAGCCGCCGCTCCGGCGTAGCAACCAGATCGACCTCCGCATTGCCCGGAAGCGATCCAGTCATGGTCGACGAACCCTCTGCCCACGCAGTTTTCATCCAGACTGCCACCAAAACCACCATGTTCCGGGGCCGCCGCCCCGGTATAGCAACAAGATCAACCTTCGCGTTGCCCGAAGGTGATCCAGTCAGGTCGACGAACCCTCTGCCCACGCAGTCTTCATCCGGATCGCCACCCAGACCCCGCTAGACAATGTCTCTGCCTCATAGAACCGCCGTAGCGCGGGAGACCGAGACCGCCGTCTCGACGTACCGCCACCGTCCGGGGCCGCCGCCCCGGTCATCCGCTCCCCAGACAACAGAACAACCCTCCCCGAGCGCCGCGAGCCCATCACACCGTGAGGGCTAAGAACCGCCAAGGCGGCGCCTCCAACAAGGAAACGACGCGTCCGTCGTCGCCGCCCGCTCCCGATGGAGCTTAGGCTTTCACCCGGGACTCTTAGCACCATCCACGTCGGGCAGGACCAAGCACTCCACAGCGACGCCCTGAAGAGGGAAAACGACGCTCAAAAAGCGCCGCCGTCGCCGGCTCCGACCAAGTCGGAACAAGGCTTTCGCCCGGAGGTTGTCCGCACCGCAAAGCAAGGGAGCGACGCCACTCGCAGAGCTGCCCTACCGACGTCCACCGAGCTCGACCACCGGCCATGATGGCCCCAGCGCCCATGGCCGCGGCCTCCATGCCTCACCACAGGGTCTCCATTCCGGGGCCGCCGCCCCGGCTTCCACGCCACCCGGCGCCGGAGCATGTCGGCAGGAGAGGCTCCTGCCTCCGTGCCATTGCCTCTGCCGCTCTCCACTTCGCCTCGCTCGCCCTGGCGCGTCCCCAATCGCGCCCGCGATTCCGGCCCTGCGGGCCTAGATCGGGCCCGCCAGGCCCATCGGGTGCACGCCCTTCTCCACGCTCCACGGCGACGGCGCACTCCTGCACCACCACCAGCAGCTGTCGCGCCTGACTGCCCCCGCCTTCGTCTCCACCGGAGCCCGCCGGCCCCGCTTCCTCCTCCCTGACCGCCGCCGCCCCCACGGGCCGGTCCTCACCCAGCCGAGAAAACCGCCCCCCGACCACCATTTTTGGCGGCGGAGGGGCGCCGCCACCGCCGCGGCCGAGGCCGGCGACGGCAGCGGCAGGGGAAGCTCGGCCGGGCAGGAGGCGGGCGGCGCTTGGCTTGGGCCCCTGGCGCCGCCTGGGGGGGCGACGCGAGGGGAAGAGCTCCGTGGTGTGGCTCCTTATCCACCTTGCATCCTTTTCTTCATATTTATTGTCCTGGTGAGATTAGAGTTCTCTGCAATGGAAGTGGTTTCTACAGCTCTAATTAATTGTGCTTTTTCTGTCACCTCATTTTTATTTAGTACCCTGTATCCTTCGCTGCCGCCATATTCATCAACCTCATCCTCAGTTATCCCACACAACCGGTAAACAAGGCCCGTCTGATTCGCACGATCTAAAAAACATTCAAAGTTTCGAATAAAATCTTGTGTCCCTTAATGCATAGAAACTTGGAAACTAGTGAGGGAAAAGCTCACAACTTTTAGCATAGTCCATAGTTTCTCAAAGATTTTCTCCAAGCTTTTGGCATCTCGGCTGGCACCACTTCTCCCTGAGCTTGTTTCGCCTAGCCCATCTGCCTTCATCAAGAAACGATGCATACATGATAACTTTCTTCACGTCCAAGGCTTGATCAAGCAAATGCACAAAGAGAAAACACCGGGGTTCTTTCTGAAGTTGGATATAGCTAAGGCGTTCGACACGGTTAGCTGGCCTTACCTACTGGAGTTGCTTGAGCAGCTTGGGTTCAGCCCAAGGTGGAGGCGTTGGATATGTCTTCTTCTATCAACGGCTTCCTCCAAGGTCCTCCTCAATGGCAAACCAGGTCCGGCCATCCGGCATGCTCGAGGCCTCCGACAAGGCGACCCAATATCACCGATGCTATTCATCCTGGCAATTGACCCGCTACATCACCTTTTTCGTCGCGCTGCGGAGTCAGGCATGCTCCGGCCGATACGGGAGCGGCCCGTGCGGTTTGCAGTGTCTCTTTATGTGGATAATGCGGGCATTTTCGTTGGCCCTGATCCACAGGATATGAGAGTGGTTTGTTTGCTCCAGGAGGTGTTCGACAAGGCTAGTGGGTTGTGTACAAATCTTGCAAAGTCTGAGGCTTTCCCAATACAGTGCACTGAGGCGCAAATCACCGATGCTCTTCAGATCTTCCCGGCTAAGCGAGGCACCTTTCCGTGTGTTTGTCTTGGTCTCCCGCTGCACCACTCGAGATTGAAGGCCATCCATTTTCAGCCGCTCATCGATAAGCTAGGTGCAAAGCTTGCGGGATGGTGGGGCAAGCACTTCACGCGGGCTGGACGGGTGCTCCTATGCCGTGCGGTACTCACGGCCACCGTCATATATCACCTTGCTGTTATCAAGTTGCCAAAATGGATCATCCGGAGAATTGAGAAGATTAAAAGAGCTTTCCTCTGGATGAAGTCAGGTGCCGTGCCCGGTGCTCATCCGGTCTCGTTGGTGAACTGGGGAACTGTCTGCCGCCCAAAGGAGTTGGGCGGTCTAGGAGTTTTTGATGTAGAAAAGTTTGGCCGCGCGCTACGGCTCAGGTGGCCATGGTTTGCGTGGAAGGATCAGGAGCGGCCATGGCAAGGTATGACGTTGCCTTGCGATGCGGCGGATATGGCGTTGTTTCGGTGCTCCACCGATGTCACGCTTGGAGATGGAGCAAGGTGCCTTTTTTTGGCAAGACCGTTGGCTGCCAGGAGGCCCACTCAAGCTTCAGTTTCCTCAGCTTTACGACATAACAACGAGAAATTTCCGCACTGTCCAGAAGGAAATACAAGCAAACAATTGGATTAAGGCGCTGTTCCATATCACTTCCTCGGAGCAGCTGCAGTAGTTTACGTCGTTGTGGGCAATCATGCAAGGAGTATAATTGCTGCCACAACCGGATGCCATAGCGTGGAGATGGACCGCTTCCGGGGAATACACGGCGGCCTTGGCATACTGGTGCCAGTTTACAGGCTCTTGTCCTCCCTTCCGTGCCGCAAAGCTCTGGAAGGCCAAGGCGGAACCGAAGTGTCGTTTATTTGCTTGGTTGGTGCTGCACGGCAAGATCCTCACCGCGGACAATTTGGCGATTAGAGGTTGGCCACATGACCCCATTTGCAAGCTTTGCCGATGCCATCCCGAAACTGTGCAGCACCTTCTTCTCGATTGCAGTTTCTCGAAGGAGGTGAGAGAGCACATCTTCGGTTGGAAGGGCTCCATTGGGATGCCGCCACCAGTTTTGGGACACAACATTGATGCTTGGTGGAATGGCATGCTCGCCGGAATACCGAAGGAGAAGAGGCGGGAGGCGAGCGGGGCGTTCTAAAAGACACGGAAATAGATAGCCGGCCCGACGTGCCTCGTCGGGTAGGGATCTTTGCGTTATGTAGTGAAGTTTATACAAGTCCTATACGTATACAAATACATATTCTAACACCCTCCCTCAATCTCAACTGATAGAAGATTGAGATTGCGTTTACAATGATTATACAACGGTAAAGGGAGTGGCTTGGTGAAGATATCAGCAACTTGATCCTTGGACGAGATGAAACGGATCTGTAGTTGCTTCTGAGTAACAAAGTGAAAATCGACTTCAATGTGCTTTGTCCTTGCGTGGAAGACTGGGTTAGATGACAAATACGTTGCACCAATATTGTCACACCATAACACTGGAGGCTGGGTTTGAACAACTCCAAGCTCTTGCAACCACGACTGTACCCGGACAAGCTCTGCTGTAGCATTAGCAAGAGCTTTATATTCAGATTCGGTGCTGGACCTAGAAACGGTAGACTGTTTTCGAGCACTCCAGGCGATCAGATTACCTCCATAAAATATAGCATATCCCCCCCGTGGATCGCCAGTCGTCCATATTGCCAGCCCAGTCTGCATCAGAGAACGCCGAGAGGAATGAAGAAGACGAGGACCGAAACTGCAAGCCGCAGTCAATAGTGAACCGCACATACGGAAGAATGTGCTTAACTGCCGACCAATGAGGAGTCCGGGGTTCATGTAGGTATTGGCACACCTTGTTGACAACAAAGGACAAATCAGGGCGTGTCACTGTGAGGTACTGAAGGCCACCAATAATACTGCGGTACTGAGTCGCCTCCTCAGATGAGAGAACATCACCATCAGTGCTGCAGAGACGCTCAGAAGAGGACATGGGAGTAGTAACGGGACTGCACTTCAACATACCAGTACGGGCAAGAAGCTCAAGATCATACTTGCGCTGTCGAAGAACAAGACTGCCCGAAGCGGGTGAATGTACCTCAATTCCCAAGAAATAATGGAGGACACCAAGATCCTTAACCGAGAATTCAGACCGGAGCTCAGCAATTAACTTGGGAATAGCAGAAGCAGTCGAACTGATGACAATAATATCATCAACATATACCAGCAGATATATAGTCACATCTAAACGCTGAAGGATGAATAGAGATGTATTAGCAAATGACGGCGAAAACCCCAAAGAGCTAAGAACAGAGCTGAGGCGAGCATGCCATGCACGAGGAGCCTGTTTCAAACCATAAAGCGACTTGACAAGCTGACAGTAGTGACCAGGTTTATCAGGATCGACAAAATCAGGAGGTTGTCTCATGTATACATGCTCATCAAGAAAACCATTAAGAAAAGCATTCTGGATATCAAGCTGTCGAATGTGCCACCTCTTTTAGAGAGCCATAGAGAGCAACAAACGAACGGTCGCTGGCTTAACAACAGGGCTGAATGTCTCATCATAATCGAGTCCATAACGCTGCTTAAATCATTTAGCAACTAGTCGAGCCTTGTATCTCTTAATGGAACCATCAGCATGAAGTGTAACTTTAAAAATCTAGCGTGAGTCAATCAAATTAACACCAGGAATAGGAGGTACTAGTTTACAGGTGTCGTTGGTCTGAAGAGCAGAAAATTCGGCCTCCATAGCAGCACGCCAATGAGTAATACGAAGTGCGTCATGATAATCACGTGGTTCAGCCGTGCTTTTGGACGCCGTATAAGCTGCAAGAATACTGCTCCAGGCAACTGTACCATCGGTCCATAATTTAGGCTGTCGGATGCCACGTTGTAGACGTGTGACTGGTCGAGGAAGAACCGGTGGTGGAATTGCTGGTGAGGGAGCAGCAGGCGATGTTGTCGCTGGTGACGAGGCAGCGGACGGGGATGCAGGCGGCGTGACATCGTCAGCGGGAGCAGGCGACCGCGCATGGGCGGCAGGCGACGCAGGTGCATATGCATGCGACCCTGGTGCCTCTGCATGCAGCTCAGGAGCTGAGCAAGGCTGTGGCCCGGAGCCTTCATGAGCACAAGACGAGTCCCAGTGAGAGCCATGCAATGGCACAAAGCCCGAGGCAGAGCCATGTAGAGGAGCATGCACCACATGATCTACGTGCTCCTCTTCATCAGATTCTGGTAGAATTTCCAGGCGAGCGCCATGTCCCGTACCTGCACCACATGATCTACGTGCTCCTCTTCATCAGATTCTGGTAGAATCATGTCCCGTACCTGCACCATGGTTAGCGAGCAAAGACGGTGCATATGCAGTATCCATAAAGTGGTCAGCTGAAAGTAAAGACAACTCCGTAGGCGGTGGTGAAGTGTGAGAAGTGGGCATGTGAGCAAAGGGAAAAATATTCTCATCAAAGACAACGTCCGTAGAGATGTAGACTCGATTGGAAGGAACATGGAGACATTTATATCCTTTGTGTAAAGCACTATGCCCTAGAAAAACACACTTCTTAGATCGGAAGTCAAGTTTGTGATTATTATAAGACCGAAGATGCGGCCAACAAGCACATCCAAAAACCTTGAAAAAGGTGTAATCCGGAGATTCATGAAGTAATCTCTCAAGGGGAGTTTTCATTTCAATGGTACGACTAGGAAGCCTATTTATGAGAAAACAGGCTGTGGAGAAAGCATCATTCCAATAGTGTAGAGGTACATATGCATGAGCAAGCAAAGTCAGACCGGTCTCAACAATGTGACGGTGTTTTCGTTCAGCAGTACCATTTTGTTGGTGGGTGTGAGGACAAGACACACGATGAGAGATGCCTAGATTGTGAAAGAAGGGATGAAGTTTCTCATACTCTCCACCCCAATCTGTTTGAACATGAATTATCTTTTTATTTAGAAGGCGTTCAACATGCTTTTGAAACTGGAGAAACACATCATCGACATCAAATTTGTGCTCTGATACCATAAAAGACACGGAAATAGATAGTCGGCCCGACGTGCCTCGTCGGGTAGGGATCTTTGCATTATATAGTGAAGTTTATACAAGTCCTATACGTATACGAATACATATTCTAACACGTTCGTCTACGCCATGTGGGGCTATTGGAAAGAGAGGAATAGGAGGGTTTTTCGAAACACGGCTATGCAACCGATCATGGTGGCACACCTTGTGTGGGAGGAGATTGAGCAGCGGGCTCTCGCCCATGGGCACGACCCGGGAGATTGACTCTTGTTTTTTGTTTTGCTTTCGGTGATACTCTTGCTTAGGCAAATGCCATTGTACATAAACATTCTATCTATCTAATCGGGTGGCAGATACGACTGCCTTAAAATTCAAAAAAAAAAGCTCACAACTAACACCAATGCCAAACAAATCCTTAACTAGGGTCACCTCAAGAACTATTTTTTTCTTTTCATTTTTTCATTATAGGGATGGATACCTTCCCCTCTGCTCTCAATCCATATAAAGAACATCCACAAGGGCAAGCATGGGAGTGATTTTGAAGCATATGATACTGAAGGGAGGTATGTTTGCAAACTGCACTTCTGTCTTTCCCCTTTTCTGCAGAAAAACAGGAATCTATTATATAATTAAAACACAGGATAACCAACGGTTAGATTTGTCTCAACATAATTAAACGGTAGAGATCACGTCAAGGCTTAACAGCTTGGAAAGAGCGCATCGGAACCTAGATGGAGTTTAAAAGGAATACGTGACCAGTTTTAAGTTAAAGCATATCAAAGGTGGAGACTAATCACGAAGATCTCACGTCCGAAGGAAAAAAATCTATCCCGCGGGCAGCTACAACTGGTTATAAACGAAAATTCAAACTAGTTTTTCTTACTCTCTGTGTAGGTTTGATCCATCAAAATTCGATGCCATATTCAGCAAGTTTGGTCGAACTCGGCCAAATGCTTTGACAGAAGATGAGATGAACACCATGCTCAAAAGCAACCGTAATATGTATGACTTTTTTGGCTGGTATGTGCAGTATTGGTTGTTACTTACTTTCAGTTACATTTCTAGTAACTGATTGTTCCTATAAAGATGTTGATTTCAATGTACAAAACTTTAGACAAGCATATACTTACTTAATACACACCATTTGATTTTTGAAGAATACTTTTATAAAGTCTGATAGTCTCCATAAAAGTATTTTTCAGTCTTTTTTTTTGAGGCCTCTCATTTGTGGTACAGCTGTAGTATCTGAACTTGCGCACACAACTCACACCACACGCACGCCCCACGCACACACCCACTACGCAAGCTAGACCTAGCAACTATCCACCCAACACGTGCACTTTGAAATCAAACGTTGTGGCGCGAGTGCCCGTAGGAGGCAACTGAAATTATTCCCCGTGAGACACCCAATATTCGCTCCCTAGGAGTCGAACTTGGGCGGGCTGGCCGGCCACTGCCGCACCTAGCCATCGCGCTAACAGCACGGTCTCAGTATTTTTCAGTCCTACTAGTTCTGTCAATTTCAAACCTGTACGGCTGTACCTGAACAGTAATATATCTTTAAGGCGTTCAAAAGTGAATGTATGAATACGTATCACCCGATCTTGTTCACACAGGGCCGCTGCGATCGGCGAATGGAAGATACTGTACAAAGTGGGGAAAGATAAAGAAGGCCTCTTGCAACGCGAGACTGTAAGGGGTGCGTTTGATGGCAGCCTGTTCGAGCGACTCGAGGAGAACAAGAAGTCTTCCTGAAAATTCGTTTTTCAGAGCAGAGTGTCGTTAATACAACATCTTCAGTTGAAAAGCCTTTATTTCCTTAATTTTAGTTGTATTTTACGAATAAAAAGTGTTTGATCCGTTTACGGCAGCCTGAACATTTTGTTTACTAGTATATGGGAGTACAACAAAGGTGGACCATGGAACTTGTAATGTGCACTCATGAATCATCATGTAAATTTCAACTTGGGGCATCATTAGCTCGACGTTGCAAGATGCCAACAAATTATTGTTAGAAACCTTTGGAAAAACATCATTTCCAGAATCTATAATGCAAAAGCAGAGCTCCTCCCCTACCATATCCATTCTCCCCTTCCATCCCCATCGTCAGGAATCATGGACCATACCCGAGCATGGTCACTTTCGGTACCAACAATGGAATAGATCACAACAAAGATGGAAGGGGTTTTCAAGCTCGTCTAGATTGAGGAATTGGATCTAGGAGCTGGCGTGGGTTCCAACATATCTATTAGGCCTTCTTAGACCAGCGAGCTCACTCCAGACGAAGGGTATGATACTGAGAGGATTGTCGAAGAGCGGTCCTATGATGCGGGTCTCACTATTGCGATAGAGAATTCCGGCCTTGACCACGAATTGCGGCTCCCATTCTAAACTCTCACCTCGATCCGCCGTCATGGACTAGGATTTGTGGCTTTTTGCCGCACTCTTATCGCCCTGGCCCTTTATGAATCATGTCAACCATTTCCCATCCCTTCCGCGGTGAGACCCTACATCAGTTTTGCGGGATTTGGATCCCCACTTCTCAGATGGTTGGTCGATCGCCACAACTCGAGAACCCTAGCTTCTCGATCAAGCCCGGCTCGTCCAATGGCGTGTTGACGAAATTTGAATCTGGACAACGTGCTAAAGCAACAAGTATGTGTTTAAGGCGCCTTTTGAAAGGTGTAATTTAGAGCTTCTAATGCCGCGTCCTCTAGAAACCCGGCTTCACGACATCCCCATGGTGATCTTTGTTGCATGGAGGATTTTCTTGGGAAGTTGTGGGAGCCTCGGAGGCGCCTACGTCGCTTCCTAGGGTGGTTTCATCTGCCTCCATTCTAGTTTGGATATTTCGGGACCTCGAGACGGCGCTATCACTACAAGATATTATATGCTCCCCATTGCCAAGTTCGAGAGAATTTTTCAAGACCCAAAGCTTATCGAAATCTCCTTTGGTAGTTGGGAATCCGGGGTGGAGAGGCCATCGCATATTGTTAGGATTCGACGGATGGCTGACGCACACGAAGCTCGGGGAGGGTGGCATCCACCGTCTGCAAACCCTCAGTAGGCCAATCAAATTCCCCCACCATCGCGCCGTCCACACCCAAGAACACAATCTCAAGTGCGCCTTAGTGTTGTTGCGACAACTCATTTGATAGTTGTCCAACAAGCTGCAACGCCGCTCAGAAGTGCAAGGAGGATCTCAACCACCGCTCCAACTGCTCATCAATCGGAGCAAGTCCTCAACTCCATATACAAGCACCTTGTTTTCTTCAACTGTGGCGATCATGTCACTTCATCTATAGTTGCGTTAAAACCAAGTGTTCTTTTATCCTGCAACACTGACGGATCTGATATCAACAATTGTCACTTATTTCAGAGCTATTGGAAACAATGGCCGAATTAACTTCAGAAACATGAGAGTGATTAGTACCAAGGCACCACGATCCTGATTGAGCTAGACCAGAGACTCGTCACCGTCTTTTGCAAGAAGAGACATTGGTCGTGGTAGATGATAAGGCTTTATTGGTCAGTGGAACAAGATTGATGAACTTATTAAACAACCCATGTTTGGCTTCAGCGAAGATGGTCATGCAGTCAAGGTTACACACCCCATTGCCTTCAACAAACTTACTTTGATTTATTTATTTTGGATTAAAATTGGCTTTGCAGTCTAAGGGATGATAACATGATAAGTAACAAGCAACTAAGACAAATGACGCTGGTTCCTGTAACAAGAAGGGTATTTTTTCAATGATGGTAACAAGGACTATTTTACACATTTTAATCATCTTCTAAATTGACTGAACTTAATCTGCATATGCATTCGGTAAACGTCATTGTAAGGGACACGATATTTTGACTCATAGGTGTAGATGCACCCATTATGAAAAGAGTAATATCCGGACATTCTGTGTCCGCACGAAAAATTTCGGACAAAAAAGACCTTTTTTCTGGTCTGTAAAAAAGACAAAAAGATATCTCGTGAAAAATTATTTTGGAACAACGAATTTTGTCCTTTTTACATAGGCCATGTAAAAAAATTGGGCTAAACTTTTTGTATATACATATGTATGTACATATGTCCAAAAATTTTGTTTGATTTTTTTTGACATTTTAAAATACGGTTATTAAAAAGGGGGTGTATCTACACGTATGACTCAAAATAGATTTCCCCATTGTAAGTTTCTATTATACAGGAGTTGCATTCGAATTTGGCGGTGAGCTGGTGCTCCAATGGAGTTTTTTTAGAGAGTACACAAAAGCGTACCTTATTTTTATAGAAGCCACAGGTTTGAGTACAAGAAAATGACAGTCCGTTGCGTACATCACTGTCACACAACTCCACACGGCTAGTCCAATGAAGTTAATAGTACTATACCTGTAATAGAGGAAGACTGGTTAGACTAGTCACAATGGGGAGTAACTTAAACTACATGTTACTACTCTAAGTTACTACCTCCATAGTGGGGAGTAACATGTGTGTAGTATCATATTTAATAGGTTATACACTCATCTTACCTTGAAATGTGTGATGTTATGGTAACATAGTTAGTTATCACAACTATCTCTCTCCTCATTAATTACCCGCCACATCAGATTTTTTGTCTATACGGCAGTGATGTTAATTCTCATTGTGACTAGTCTTAGTATTACCTGCGTTCCATAATGTCGTGGTTTTAGTTTAGATTTGACAATGTTTTTGACATAATACCATCGATGGCTGTCGTGGAATAGCTAAAGAAACTCTAATTAGGAAGATGGTTAGCTATCACATGAAGGGATGATTGGGCCCATGTGCCAGGGGCGCACCACAGCATCTGGTTGCAGAGATGCAGGAGCCTCCACCGCCGTAGCGCGGACTAAGAGCAGCAGTGAATGCGCAGCCTCCCGCTCTATCCGCGACCAGGGATCTCTGGTTCTGCCTCCCACTGAGGACCGGCCGCATCGACGACGACGACGATGAAGGGCAACGCCACCTCCGGCACATCCAGGTTCCACCATGACCATCTCCTGCGTGCCCACGCCACGACGACGACGAGCAACGCCACCTCCGGGTTCCACCATGACCATCTCCTGCGCGCCCATGCCCATGTTCGTCTTGATCGCCGCACCTTGGTGATCTGAACCTTGCGGTTCCATGACATCTTCAGAACCAAGTGATTCCTTAGTGCCTACACGGCCGACGTTGACACGCTCGGCCACGTCTTCTTCGCGGTAGTGCAGCAAGACCAGCCCCAGCGCGCCCTCCGGCTGGTCGGTGCACCCCAGCTTCAGCTCCCGCGAGCGGAACGCCCACAGCTCGATGCGGACATTGCCAATCTCTTGCTTCGGTCGGTCGCCATTGGGTTCCGGGGAAGCTTCTGCTTTGGGCAACGGTTTCTTGCCCTTTCTTCTCTTCTTTCCCCCAGTTTTCTCAATGAGTAGATTGTTTTTGTTCAGGAACTGTGTCCAGTCTTTCTCGATGATTCGGAAGGCACTGTTGCTCGTCAAATACCTGCACTTCAAATGGTACAGCTCTCCGTTCCGGTCGTACGCCTGAACGTCCAGACCAGGTTTCTTCTTCCCAGCTGCATTCTCCTCCTCCTCCCGCTTGCGCTTCCGCTGGTGCTTCTCGCTTCCGTTATCCTCCTGTTGCTTCTGATCCGGTTCGTGCACTATGGGTATCTCCACTGGTGAGAAGATCTTGGCAAAAGGGATCAGCTTCTGATCCTTGCACGAGATGAGGAGGCGGTTCTGTCCCTTGTCTCGGTCAGCAACTGACATTTTCTTTTGGTGGACGCATACCGGGCTGACGGGGCCGAGGTCACGGAGGATGTCGCGCAGCTCATTCGTGATGGCAATGTCGCCGAACGCGATGTCTTTCACGGCCGTGAACGGCAACGTGTTCATGTGGGATCGGGCAACCTGTGCCCGGATGGCGTCGCCCATGAGCTTCTCGGCTACAGGAGGCGCGTTGTTCTTGGCGCACAGCAGGGTCTGGTCCACGGCCAGCATTTTCCCCTTGCGCTATCTTTCTTCCTCAAATTTCAGTTGCGCCGCTGCCGCCAGAGCTTCGTCCCTGTCTGCCAAAGGAAAGGATGACGACATCGGCGTCTTAGAACCGTCAGCGCTTGAATATCCTTCACCGCCGCTCTTAGAGTCCGACTCCTGGTCAATGGCCATGGCGGCCACCGTCATGGCGAGAACGGCGTGGTGTCGTCGGCCTCCTTGATTTCATGCAAACCGAGGGAAGTATGCCCAGCAAGGTGTCCGGCCGGCGGGACAGGATGGAAACACACAGGGCGAAAGACCTAGCTCTAGAATATATACAGCACAGACCTATGTGGTATTCGACTCGGACTCCCCGGAAGAGCTCGAATAGGTAACTGAACACAGAACGTCGATTCCTACTCGTCTAGACATTCCCTGTTCGTGTTGATCACTAGGCATATTGGGCCGGGCCGCCTTCCTAATCCAACGTGCGTGCTCCTCGGACGTGGCCACACAGTTTTTCTTTTTACGTTTCGATCTGGTATTTCTTTCCTCCCGGCGCCGCCGCCTTCCCCGATTGCGGAGGGAAGGGTCTCCTTGCACGATTCGGTAAATCCACAGCCCTTTAACGGAGACGTTGTCAGATCCACTCTATCTGAGCGTCAAAGGTCGAGGGTCGCCGGCCAATCTCACCTCCGTCCCGCTGCAGGTTGCTGCCCCCGCCGCCAGCAAGGGAGAGTACCGTGAACATGTCGGTTCTAATCGTCACTAGCGTGGGCGGTCTCATGGTGGATCTCCACACCAAGCTCTGCCCCCGCACTTCCTACAACTTCCTCAAGCTATGCAAGATCAAGTACTACAACGAGTGCCTGTTCCACAATGTGCAAAAGAATTTCGTAGCGCAGACCGGGGACCCGACCGGGACCGGCAATGGAGGCGATTCCGTGTACAAGTTCCTCGACGGCGACCAAGCTAGGTTCTTCGACAGCGAGATCTGTCCGGAGATCACGCACTTAAAGAAGGGCACACCCTTGCCATGGCGAGTGCCAGCGAGAACTGCAACGCCTCGCAGTTCTACATCACCCTGCGGCCCGACGTGGAGTACCTTGATGGTAAACACACTGTGTTTGGGACGGTAGAGGAAGCTGAAGGTCTCGACACGCTGACGAAGATCAATGAAGCGTATGTTGATGGTGATGGAAGACCCTTCAAGGACATAAGGATTAAACATACCTATGTCCTCGAAGATCCTTACGATGATCCTCCTCAGCTTGATCAACTTGTTCCTGAAGATTCTCCCAGGGAAAGCCAAAGGATGAGACAGCAGAACCTCGCTTAGAGGATACCTCGGTCCCTCTAGATGAAACATTGGACCCTGTATAGCTTGAGAAGATCGTCCGGTCTAGAGAAGCGCGTTCTAATGCCGTGATCCTTGAGGTTATTGGAGACATTCCATGTTAGCACTAATCTTGATATTTTGTATCTGCATATTTAATTTTAGTCATGCATGTAGCATAGCTTAGAGAGATGTTGGCCGGTGAAGCTTCTGTGCGCAAAATGGTGAGATGCCAAGCTGATGGTGGCAAGGCGTGATGATGTGCTGTGAGATGCAGCACTTGCGTGGAGGAAGGAGAAGGCCTACATGCTCAGCCGAGTGATTCGGTAAATTCAGTAAGCTAGTTAGTTGATGCATGCAAGTTAGTTAGCTGCCAGGCCAAGTCACTGGAGTGCATGCAGCTAGTGTGTGCGTGTGTTAGTGGCCTAGTGCGTGAGTGTATGGCTAGTGGTGTTAGTGGCGTGAGTGGCCTCTGGCCGTGTGCGTGTGCGTGTGCCCGTGCCTATATTAGGCGTTGTAATCATGTTTACATAAGTGGGCAAAGAGAAATAGATAGAGAGAAAGGCCGTGGGCTGTGAGAGGCAGCCGGCACCAAAATACTTAGTCTCCATTGTTGTGAGAGAAAGGCCGTGGGCTGTGAGAGGCAGCCGGCACCAAAATACTTAGTCTTTCGTCTTGCGAGTTGTGAGAGGCAACAACTAGAGGTAGAAGAAGAAGGGAGCTGCCAAAGCCTTTGGCAGCTCCTACATTTGGTATCAGAGCCTTGTCGATCCAAGGCGGCGGAGGAGGTGCGGTGGACTCCATGTGAGGTGGAGAACATCCATGTGAGGAGGCTGGTGGTGGAGTGATGCCGCTGGCAACTTGTTGCGGCGCGAGGCCGTTTGGAGGAGGTGCTGGCGTGGTGATCGACGTCGTGAAGACGTCGTCGAGAAGTGGCCGCTGCGTGTGGCAAGATGGTGTGGTGATCGGCGCTGCGATGGCATTGTGCGTGTAGAGAGGTGGCCGCTGCGGGCGGCAAGACGGCGTGGTGACCGGCGCTGCGATGGCGTCGTGCACTTCGAGAGGTGACCGCTGTGTGCGGCAATGCGGCGTGGTGACCGACGCTGCGATGGTGTCGTCCACGGCAAGTGGCTGCGGGTGATCCGAAACGAAGATTATGATATCAAGATTAGGGGGTTGATTGTTAGCACTAATCTTGATATTTTGTATCTGCATATTTAATTTTAGTCATGCATGTAGCATAGCTTAGAGAGATGTTGGCCGGTGAAGCTTCTGTGCGCAAAATGGTGAGATGCCAAGCTGATGGTGGCAAGGCGTGATGCTGTGCTGTGAGATGCAGCACTTGCGTGGAGGAACTACATGCTCAGCCGAGTGATTCGGTAAATTCAGTAAGCTAGTTAGTTGATGCATGCAAGTTAGTTAGCTGCCAGGCCAAGTCGTTGGAGTGCATGCAGCTAGTGTGTGCGTGTGTTAATGGCCTAGTGCGTGAGTGTATGGCTAGTGGTGTTAGTGGCGTGAGTGGCCTCTGGCCGTGTGCGTGTGCGTGTGCCCGTGCCTATATAAGGCGTTGTAATCATGTTTACATAAATGAGCTAAGAGAAATAGATAGAGAGAATGGCCGTGGGCTGTGAGAGGCAGCCGACACCAAATTACTTAGTCTCCATTGTTGTTCTTTCTTCTTGCGAGTTGTGAGAGGCAACAACTAGAGGTAGAAGAAGAAGGGAGCTGCCTTTGGCAACTCCTACATTCCAGGCGTCGAGGTCAAGCCACCAGACAATGTCTTGTTTGTTTGCAATCTCAGCCTGATAACACGAGATGAAGATCTGCATACAATCTTCTCTCGTTTCGGAACCGTGACTTCAGCTGAAATTGTTTTTGACCACAGGACTGGAGACAACCTGGGCTATGCCTTTGTTGAATTCGAGACAAAGAAGGCATGTGAACATGCGCTTGAGAAGATGAGCAATTGTGTGGTCGATGACGCGAGGATTCGTGTTGATTTTAGTCAAAGTGTTTTATAAATGTGGGGTCAGTTCAGACAAGATCGTCGAAATACTGGTCGAAAGAAGATTCCGAAACTAGACGATTGGAGATCAGAGCCACAACATAAGGGCGATCGTGATAGGAAAGGCAGACACGACAATCGTGACTATAGCATGCACCGGAGCAAGAGGAGAGATCAGGAACTGATCAGTATGACAGGGACAAGGAAAGATGATGATGACCCTAGAAAGGTTGATCGCCGCAAGAGAGAAGAAAGTTGCCACAGGAGAAGCAGCAGATGTTGAGAGACATATAAAAGTGCAGGCGGTGGAAATCTGTTTCCATTGTACAATGAGTTTGCGGTGTCGTCTGTGATCCAAAATTAACGAGTAAATGACGCAGAACCACCACAATTGGGATGAAGATGTCTGACCGATTTTGAGGTAAGCGACAGTGGGGTAAAGTTGTGACTGAGATTTAAGCGTGTTAACATGATTTTTAACAATCTCGCCCCAATGCGCGGTGGTCTCTGTCGCTTACCTCAAAACCGTTGGTAAGTAGACATTTTTCGCCCCAATTGTGCTGGTTCTGCGTAATTTACTCAAAATTAACTCATATTTATAGCTTAATATCTTTTGGTATAGACAATATGTGAGATCCGTCCATGGTAGCTCTGAATATTTTGTTTTGAGGGTTCGTACCAGCTGGTGGTTGTCTTAAGGTTTCAGTCACTAACTTTGACCATTGATCAAACCTGGCTTAAAAAAAGTAACTGAGAAAACATGAGGATGGTTTTTTGCTTACTGTATGATTTTCTAACGAGTTTTCCTTATTGCCGTATAGGCTTGATCCATCAAATTAGTAATTAGTACTACTATATTCAACAAGTTTTTTTGAACTCGGCCAAATGATTTCAGTTTACATGCCTCCTAGGAAGTGAGGGGAGAACAAAAAGAAGACGAGTGGCACTAACGGAAATGTTGGTAGGCAGTTAGATTTTCGGAGTCGCATCTCTATTTTCAGATGCTGTTTTGACTCCGTATTGCTACATGCTAACCAACAAATGTGTACTTCTGGAGAATGTCATTTGTAATTTCAGGCAACTTTGAGATGAGATTTTTAGGGTTCTAGTCAAATCATAGAAATCGTGGAGAATATGATTCTTATTAAAAATATTCCTTTATGGTCTCGATTGGGACGAAGGAATACAAAATCCTACATTATATTGAAATTCTTATAGAATTGACTGATATTCCTAGGAATTTTGGAGGAAACCAAACACGAGACTGTACCTCATGTTATTTTCTGTTTATATTTACGATTCATGTTTTTTCATGCATGACATTCAAGCGACATTTTTTTTACGAAATAAAGTACAACGCAGGCGCTCACATACACGCGCATACACTTACCCCTATGAACACACACGCACACCCTGGGTGAAAATTTTGGGATCAGCTTAGGAGTTGTCAAACCGTCACGACACAGCTAATGAAAAGCCAAAGTTTCGCTTCAAATAAAAAAGGAAAGCCTAGGGAGAAGCACAAACGACTCGATCGGTGCTTCACTGCTTGGTCTCTTTTTTTTTTTTTTTTTTTTGTGCTTGGTCTCTTTCATCTGCAACTGTCCGATCAACAGTTGCTCGCCTGCTCCCAAATCCCAATTCCTCTTAGCTCAATCGTAATTTTCTCTCCTTTTCAACTCGGTGGATGGCGGCGCGAGTGAAAGTCAGGAGGGAAGGCGGGATGGGGCAGCGGAAGCAAGCGGCGAGCCTACGCGGCGGCCTTAAGACTCCGATGGTTCGCATCGAGCCCGCGGGCGAGCGCTGCCGGCAGCAGCGACACATCGCACTCGGGTGTGTTTGGTTTTGGAACCAAGTAGAATATAATGTAATGGTTCCATTCCGTTAGAATATAATGGTTCCATCTCTGTGTTTGGTATGAAAAAAGAGGTGAAATGGAATGGTTCTATGTTTGTGTTTGGTTGGAGGAATTTGATGGAACAGAATGATTTAGATCACCCACTTTATAGAAATTAAACATGACTTAGTTACAGCCACCGATACCAGTCAACACCACGAATAGAATAATTAACAAGTTGGGAGATTCCATCGTCCAAGCTGACGCCGATCCAATTCGTCCATGCTGCTTGCAATCAGGACGCATAGCTTCGTGGCTCGGGTCAGACAAATCGGCGAGCAGTGGCTCCTACTCGCGTGCAAGACAGATCGGCCGCCGCCGGCTGCTGCTTGCGTCCGGCCGCCACGCCGCCGCCTGCTGCTCACCTCCTAGCGTCGCCTCCTGCCGCCTGCCTACTGCTCGCCTCCTAGCGCAGCCTGCTGCTTGCCTCCTAGCATCCGTCCGCCACCATGAGAATGGGGCGAACCCCGCACCGTTTCCAGCCCAGACCGCATGTCACTAAACTGCTCCCCCACAGCCCAGGCCAAACCAACGAATTCTTTTATCAATCCGGCCCGCCCCGCCCCGCACAGGATTTAGACCCGCACCGCACCGCCCCGCAAGGAAGTTTCGGTGCTGACACCGTGGACTCAACCCGTGGATTCTAAGTAAAAGCTACTCGGCTGCTACTGCTAGCTTGGTGATTTAATTCCTTGGAACGTTTCCGTGTACTGCAGCTGCTAGCTGTAGAGTGTGAAAAAATATGGAATATACACAAGATTAAAATCTCAAAAGGCTCATACTTCTCCGACATCTGCATGCTACTTTACAATTAAAAATCACAGAAAATTCGTAAAAAGGATACAAGCAAAATATACACCAATACATCTTGGAAACCATGAAAAATAGCATGAAAAATAGATAAATCATGATTCCACGAAAATCGCTAAGAACTTCAAAATTATATTACAAGTTCCAGATATCATTTATTTTCTTCATCCAGCACCATTTTTCAACCAAAAAAATATACAAAATCTTCCATGATAATTCTGCTCATATATACCAGTAGATTCCATTGCTTGTCCAAGATTAGATGCATAAGAAACATAAAGCTTCAGATTGTAGCATCATGCTCTGAGCTTGGACCAGTAGATTTCCTGCAGTTTACTGTTGTCAGTACTTAGCCATCACAGTAGCTAATTTTCAGATTTAAGAATATAGCAGAGCATATTAACTGACTGTACTGTACTTGCTTATGAAGTACTGTAAAAAGGATAAATCCATCAGAGTGAACTCGAATTAAAAGGTTCTGTTTAGCGCTATTTGACCAACAAGAATGGCCTTCAAGCAACAAGCAAGCAATAATGCACATACAAAGCAACTAGGCGTATATGCTAGCAGATAATTTTCTCGGGAGAATAAGTAATATATACAAATATACAGAGAAACCAACAATACTTTATTTGGTGCAGCCAAGATTACCATCAGCAATTTTTAATAAGCAAAAAGTACTCTGATGCATTCCTTATGCGTGATGACATTACAAACTGCAAGGTACTCTGATGCATCCTAATCCTATTTTCTGTACCAACATCAGAAGAACACAAAAGCAACTTAACAACGAAATTCTCTTTCCATCTAGCAACAAGAGATGGTACTTGCCTAGAATAAATATGCAAACTGTAAGCTGAAAATAATTTATTGTGGACAATGCTCACAGATCAAATGGCCATGGGACAATAAAACATAGTGTGAATCATGCTAGCGTACTGCGAGGGACGAGCATAGATGGATCAATTCTGAACCTTGAGGAAATCGCAGGAGAAGTCGTCGCAGGGGATCGTGGAGAGCAGTCACCGGCCACCAGGATCAGTTCCCCTGCCCTTGTCCATTGGTTTCGCACACGTAGCTTGGCCGGACAGCAGCAGGAGGAGGGGCAGCGACGGGCTCAGAGATGGACAACGAGCGGGCGGAGGCCAGGGAACACCGAGAGACCAAGATCTAGAGGACGAGAGTAGCCGCCCCCACCACGGCGTCGACCCGCTTTGCCGAGGCCTCCCGAGTCCCGCCACAGCAGGTCCTCGAGCGCCATGCTCCCGTGGCGTCTCATCGGCGCCCTCGCGTCCGCCGACGTGATGCGAGTCAGATCCCAGCCCTAGATCGACGGTAGCTAGGCAGGGCGGCGGCGGTCGAGGTGCTGGGGCCTAGGGACCTAAGCTTGACGTGCGGCTGCCATGGCCGCCATGGAGGAGAGAAGCAGAGGTAGGGGAATTTGGGGGTGTGGTCGCGTGGAGTCTAGACCCGAACGTCTTCCGCGGGTTGAACCCGCGGGTTCACCCCATTCCGGTGTTCTTTTTTCGAGCCCGCACCGCACCGGTCCGCTTTCCTGGTGAGCCCACACCGCTCCAGTCCAATTAGCAATTGAACCCGTTTTAGCCCAAACCAATCAACACCATTCCATAACCCGCACCAAAATCCCCATTCCCACCCTCAACACCATTCCATAACCCGCACCAAAATCCCCATTCCACCCGCACCATTCACAGGCTGATCGAGTTGAGACAAGAAAAAAAAGGGTTAGGTGGGTCGGGACTCGGAGAGACGGGGGGTTGAGCGAGGTTTGCGGTTACGATTAGCGAGAGACACGCACTCGTTCCAAGGAACGGCTCCATTCCGCATATTCTGGGAATATTCCGTTCTAGGGAACCACTTGGTTCCATTCCTTGTTCCAACCAAACACATGAATGAGTTCTAGGTGTGGAACCATCCCATTACATTCCACTTGGTTCCAAAACCAAACACACCCTAAAGCAGCGCACTCTAGGACGCAGCAGAATGCCGGCTAGCCTATTTTATTATTTAAGTATCGGCGCATCAGTGCATCACAATCACATCGAGCAGCAGCAGACTCTATTGTTTATCACTTTCAAGAACATGCAAAGACTTGCATGTCATAACATTAAGAGAATAAAAGAGTGTTACAAATTACAACAAATGCAACTGCACTGCTCGCTCAACCGCATTCAGCTACAGCCTACTCCTCATGCCTCTCCACTGGCTGCCTAGCTAAAACACATAGCAGAAACCCATCCCTATTGTTTATCACGTCCCCTGTTCTTTACTGCAATAGACTCTGTTTTGTGTAAATTCACTAGTTTATTATGCAAGTTTGGTGTTACTTTTGTTTTTAGAATTGTCAATAATGAAAAGTTATTTTGTTTATGTAAGACTATTTTTTCTTCCCAGCTATTTCTATTAGCTATTTTTGCTAACTTTAAAGTTTAACCATATTTGGTGTATAATATTGTAAGACTTATTTACATTGTTCTTTTCCGTAAGACTGTCAATTTTTTTTTACTGTTGCACCGGCATACCCACAGAAAATTTTCTGGCTCCGCCACTGCGTACACCCTACCCCCATGAGCACTTCCGAAAGACTGAGCCGGCGGATCGTGCAGTTTATTCGTGGCTGAGTCTATGGGTTCTTTAACACGGGAACGGCTCAAAAGGGCCAGAAAGCTGCATTAACAAAGGCAGATACAAATTACATAGAGGTCCCTAAGCATCACTTGCACAGAAAGACCGAAATTCGAAAACATGACCTCTAACTTTGCAAAAAGGACCCTAGGACTAGAAATAAAAAGCAATCAGGTCCTTGGCGTCCTCCTCTGCCACTCGCCGGCGATCTCAAGGCATCGCCATCAGCGCCGCCGAAATCAGAGGATGTTCTGCTCGCTTGGCTCCTCGTTCCGGCGAAGATCCACTGCCACCTGCCGCCAGAGCACCTCCGGGGACGAACCACTTGGAGACACAACGGCGTCGAGCACCGGCGCAATGAATCAGAAGGGCCTCCGCACTGGAGGTTGAAGAAGGGCCGTCTGCATCGGCCAAAGATCATGGCGCCACCATCCAGCGCCATGTATTCCGCATGAGAAGTCGCAGCTTCGATGCCAAGCAGCGGCAGAGCCCAGCTCGCATCCTCCCCAAACCCTTCACCACCAACCAGCTCCCGCCTCCAAATCCGCGTACGCCGACCACCATGGTCCACGAGCAGCAGAAGGTGAACAGAGAGATGAACATCAGTAAGAGCAGAGCGCTTATTGGAAGAGCTCGTCGTCGACCACCTCGCCATCGACTCCCGCCATGGAAGCTCAGCAAAGGAAGTCATCAACACCTCACCAGCGTCGCGCCCAGACGCTAGATCGGAGAAGCTCGAGCCAGCCTTATTGTCGGAGATGCTTGACCTCACCGCCACCAACCGGCCTACCTCCTGCCACCAGAGATACACCGCCGCAACGAGAAGAAACAAGACGCCCTGGATCTGGCCGGAGAAATCCAGAGACCTACTCCCACACACCCATCTAGGGTAACACACGACATAAAGCCAGATCAAACTAACTACACCTACTACTAGTATGTATAGGAGGAGCCTACCACCTAATCCATCCCCTCGCCAGCCGGCCGTACCTCCGGGGAGAAGGAAGGAGAGGGGCGGCGGAGGAACTCTCGAGACGACTCTCAAGAGGGCGCAACGGTGCGAGAGAGAAAAAGTACTCCCTCCGTTCCAATTTAATTGACTTGTTATCCACCAAATGTGGATGTATCTAGACATGTTACATGTATAGATACTTCCACATGTGATAAATAGCAAGTCAATTAAATTGGAACAGAGTGAGTATTTCTGTATGGAGTGAAGAACGGTTCGGCCGCGGCGTGAAGCCTCGTGCAACTGAAGTGCAACCCGTGCATTGCGAGTTTTACCGCAACTGCAGGGCTCGTTGACGTCAGTTTCTGTTGCGCGGAACAGCCACCGGCTCGTTCCATGGCCGCCGTGCTGTACCTCCCCGCGAACCCAAACCCGACGCCTAACCCCACGTCGTCCCTCCGCCCGCCGCGGCCTTCCACTTCCGGCAAGCTCCACTTCCGTCCCCGCCTAGTCCCTCGTGGTGCCCGCGCCCGCGCCCGCGCGCGAACCCATCTCCCACCCGCGTTCGGGAGGGCGTCACCCGCGGCGGCTGCGGCCGAGCGCGGAGGGAAGGACCACTACGCCACGCTGAACATCCGCCGCGACGCCACACTGAAGGAGGTCAAGAGCGCCTACCGGACCCTCGCGCGCAAGGTGCCGCTCTCTCCCATCCTCTCCCATGCCCCTATCGGAGTGTTAAAAACAAGATTGGTTGCTGCTGCTGCTATTATGTTACATTCAGTTCAGTTTCAGTTTGCCTCTTTAATTATATGAGTGTAAGACTCGACAGTAAGAGATACAATGTGCTATGATTGGGTTGAGCCACTTGCATAATTATTAGCATGTGCATCTATTTCACTACTTCGAGATTGTACTAAAAATGAAGTGACATGTCAGAAAGCTGGGTCGTGGCAATAGTACAGTATTGCCATATAGAGCATTTTCTGACGTGTTGGGAGTTTTCCTGGGCAAAATTAAGCTCTCATAAAGGTGTAGCAGAGAGAACAGAATTAAGAACTAGGCTTGTGTCCAGCACTGGATAAATTACGGAACGATGCCATTTCGAGTTGGTCAAGCAAGTTCGTAACAGGTGTAAATTAAGCTTCAAAGGATAACTACATCAATTATTGCACCGTCAATAGAGTAATTACGTAGAGCTATATCTACCTTCAAAAGTAATTCACTCATGGCTAAGCTTCACGGGATTCTGCAAAGCTATACTATATGTAATTTACTATATTTTTTTATCGTACCAACTTCAAATACATTCAGCTTTGTTAAAAGGAAGCTTGAAGCAAGATAATTGATGTTACCAATTTCTAAGATAATAATCCTGCATTTTTGTCACTTTTTGTTGAATACTAACAAAGCTATACATAGGTAATACAGTTTACAAATTAAATGCATGTTCTCTTCAGAGAGACCTGCTCGTATTTTATTACATGCCGGGTTGATTCTCTTCTAAGATTCCTCCCTTGTATAGTTGGTGCTGGAGGTACAGACCTTGAAGAACACACTTCTTTTTTCAGTACCATCCAGATATGAACAAGAGCCCTGGGGCAGAAGAAAAATTTAAGGAGATAAGTGCTGCATATGAGGTATCTTCTGCTCTCTAGTCCCTGCTAAAATTTTAGGGATATGCTGAATGTTGGACTATACCAATGTGTAGCTATTATCTTACTCTTAGTAATAAAGTGACCCAATTTGTAACAGCATGCGTTGGTTTTTGTGCGTACACTTGCTAGTTACTACACTGCTTCGCAGGATAACTACATCAACAATGCGCCATCAATGGAGTAATTAGGTAGATAACAGGTGTAAATTAAGATTCACAGGAAAACTACATCAATAATACACTATAATATTTAGATGACCATATACTTCAAACTGTGATGATTTACAATGTTATCAGATTACTACCCTGTTATGTGATTTACTTATGCTGAAGCTTCTCTTAGATTCTGTCAGACGAAGAGAAAAGATCTTTGTATGATCGATTTGGAGAAACAGGACTTCATGGAGATTATGGAGATTTCAGTGCACATGAGGTACTTATTTATTCAAAACCCAAGTGATAGTTTTGCTTTTCAATAAGCTCGTTTCCTAATTTAGGAATATAAATTTATTTCTACTTCTAGATTGGTTTCTACTGCTAATTAACTCTTGAACATTATACCAGCAATTTTTTTTGCCTAAATTGGATTGGATTTTATGTTTAATAATGTAATGTTATAGCAGTTAGATAGACTCGATTGTGAAATTCCTATAGGCTGAATTCTAAAGATGTTTCTCATTTTACCCTCCGAGCACATCTTATATTCTGTCTTTCTACTTTGGGTTGGAATTCTCATTGTTTCCAGGAGGAATAGCCGAAGCTCCACTACAATTGTATTAACAGCTGAAGTAAACAAAGTAGAGTTTTTTTGGGCAGAAAACTGTAGGGGTGGTGGGGTTTAGGGGGCTGACAGTATATCCATTATTAACAATTAAAAGGGTTTACAGGGTATGCACAGTACTATCTATGAGAGACCTGAGAAAAGTATACACAGATAAAACGCCAAGAAAAAACCTACCTTAAAAAATTAAGCTAGAGAATATATCCAACAAAGTAACTAAGAAAAATAGCAGCAGGGGACTTGATATTCGGTAAACTTGCATGTGTTTCTCATTCATGTGTACAAACTTGCAAATAGCTATATGTTGTGTGCATCTTGCATCATAACTAACACTCAACTTTACATGGAAGGTCTTAGTAAAAAAAAAGTTCAGGTGACATGATCTTTGGCCTTTTTTTAAATTTATTTTGCAGGTTGATCCATATGAACTCTTCAATGCATTCTTTGGTAGTTCTGACAAGTTTTTTGGGGGCATGGGTCCAGGGCGATTTCATTACAGTTCAAATATCAAGGACAACAGGGGACTTGATATTCGGTAAAAATTTCAGCCTCACATTAAACAATGAAAATTAATTCTTGGATAGTTGTTTACACCCTCTTTTCTGTATTGCAGTTATGATCTTCTCCTTCCTTTTGAAGAATCAATCCTTGGAGGCAAACGAGAGATCAGTATTTTTCGTCATGAATCATGTGGCACGTGCCACGGATCTGGAGCTAAATCTAGCAATAGCATAACAGAATGTACACAATGCAGAGGTCAAGGCAGGTCGATGAAATCTCAGAGGACACCTTTTGGTATAGTTGTCAGTTGTTTCAAACTTACTCTCATTGAGAGAGGATGACACTTGGAGAGTTGGGGCAATTTTCGTTGGTTTTTTCTCACACAATGGCATACCAGCTCCTAGGGCTGGGGATACATACTTATAGGCTGCTAGCCAGCCGAATATGCTAGTCTAAGATGCTAACAGCAATCCTAACAGCCAGTCCTTTGATTCCTATCCTAACTGACTGTCCTAGACTTGACTGTCCTTAGATGCTTGACTGTCCTAGATGCTCTCTAACTGCTGGTCCTACACAAGGACCTTATCCTGCAGTTTTACACCGACCAAAGACCAAGACTACAGTACAGACTTATTCAACATTCTCCCCCTAAGTCTTGTGCGTCGTCTTGTGAGTGGGCTGGACCATCCCTATCCTGGAGCAGAGTTCAATGAACTTGATCCTCCCAAGTGGCTTGGTGAGCAAATCGGCCAGCTGATCCGTGGTGTTGATGTAGCTTGCCTTGATGCTCCCTTCCTCCAAGCAGGCCCGGATGAAATGGTGCCTCAGCCTGATGTGCTTGCTCCTTTCATGGAACACGGGGTTCTTCGCCAGGGCCAGAGCTGACTTGTTGTCCACCATGAGCTGCACTGATCTGGCATCCCGTCCAAGGAGATCGCCAAGTAAACGAGCCAGCCAGAGCGCCTGTGTGCACGCTGTGGAGGCTGCCATGTACTCAGCCTCGCAGCTAGACAGAGCAACCACCTGTTGCTTGATCGACTGCCAGCTCACGAGGCAATTGCCGAGGAAGAACATGATCCCGCTCGTGCTTTTGCTGGTGTCGATGTCCCCGGCATGGTCGCTGTCGCTGTACCCGACGAACTCGTCCTCCCCTGAGCTTCTGGGATAGTGAAGACCATGATCAAGCGTCCCCGCAACATAGCGGATGATCCTCTTCACGGCTTGCTCATGCTCCGTCGTCGGTCGCTGCATGAACCTGCTGACATACCCGACGGAGAACGCCAAGTCTGGCCTGGTGTGAGCAAGGTAGCGGAGGCTCCCCACAAGACGCCGGTACATTGTGGCGTCCACCTCCTTCGTCTTGCTCTCACGGCTCAACTTCAGCCTCTCCTCCATTGGAGAGAGAGCTGGATTGCAGCCAGTGAGCTTGGCGAGCTCGACGATGCGCTTGGCGTAGGCTGTCTGTCGAAGTGTATCCCGGAGTGATCCTGGTGCACCTCGATCCCTAGGTAGAAGGAGAGGAGCCCCAGGTCACTCATCTGGAACGCGGCCTTCATCTCGTCCTTGAACGTGGCCACCTCTGCCTCCTTGATGCCGGTGATCACCAGGTCGTCCACATAGACGCCCACCAACAGGGCGTTTGCTCCTTTGCCCCGTCGATAGACGGCCGCCTCATGCGGGCTTTGCTCGAAGCCCATCGTCTTCAGCGTGGAGTCCAGCTTGGCATTCCATGCCCTTGGTGCCTGCCGGAGACCGTAGAGGGCCTTGTGTAAGCGCAGCACCTTGCCTTCCGTGCCGGGGATCACAAATCCCGGCGGCTGCTGCACATAGACCTCCTCCTTTAAGTCGCCGTTGAGGAAGGCTGACTTGACGTCCATGTGGTGGACACACCAGCCCTTCTGCGCAGCAAGTGCAAGGATGAGTCTCACAGACTCCATCCGTGCCACAGGAGCATAGGCGTCGTCGAAGTCGACTCCCTCCTGCTGCAGAAATCCTCGCGCCACCAGGCGAGCCTTGTGCTTGATGATCTTGCCGGTCTCATCCCTCTTCAGTTTGAACACCCATTTAAGGGTGATCGCACGATGACCACGAGGGAGATCAGCAAGTTCCCAGGTGCGGTTCTCCTTGACCGCGTCCATCTCCAGCTGCATTGCAGCGCGCCATGCCTTGTCCCTGTCAGCCTCTGCAAAGGACTGGGGCTCGCCATCTTCATGCGCGAGCTGCAGCTGTGCTTCTAGGTTGCGTGGCACTAGTCCCGGCGCTGGTTGATCGCCGAGCAGGTTCTCCATTGTCCTGTACCTCAGTGGCTCCTCATCATGATATGCATCAACCCGCTCCTCATCTTGGGAGAGTGGAGTAGCAAACTCCACCTGATCACGCTCGGGTGAGCTGATGGTGGTGCAGCTGTGCCTGGAGGAGTGGCTGCAGGTGATGGAGTACGTGGCGATGCCGGTCGTGGCGTCACAGGTGTGGCCACCTCCGGAGTTGATGGAGGCTTGCTCAGCTGAGAGGAGCTGCCTGCTCCCCCGACCTCCTTGATGTGGATATACTCGATGGTGAGTTCGTCACTCACCGGAGTCGAGCCATCATCCACAGCCTTGTCCCATGCCCATCCTCGCCCTTCGTCGAACACGACGTCGCGCGCCGTGCGCACACGTTGGGTTTTTGGGTCGAGGATGCGGTAGGCCTTTGAGCCTCCGAGTAGC
Source organism: Poa pratensis (assembly GCA_947311845.1). Lineage (NCBI taxonomy): Eukaryota > Viridiplantae > Streptophyta > Magnoliopsida > Poales > Poaceae > Poa > Poa pratensis. The sequence continues at coordinate 20,236,414 of CAMZMU010000073.1, forward strand.
CGATGAAGACTCCAGGTGTGCTCCTGTCTTCAAGCTTGCCGATGTGGGTGAGCTCCTTGGCGAAAGCGAGACAGCCAAAGACCCGTAGATGGGTGACTGTTGGCTTCCGCCCATGCCACGCCTCATACGGCGTCCTGCCGTCGAGGGCCTTGGTGGGTGAGCGGTTGAGGATGTGGACCGCTGTGTTCACCGCCTCTCCCCAGAACATGGCCGGCATCCCTCTCTGCTTGAGGAGAGCACGAGTCATCCCCACCACCGTTTGGTTGCGCCGCTCGACAACCCCATTCTGCTGTGGGCTGTACGGCGCGGAGTAGTGGCGCTTGATGCCTTCATCTGCGCAGTAGGAGGCGAATTCAGCAGCTGTGAACTCGCCGCCGTTGTCGGTGCGCAGCACTCGCAGCTTGCGGCCGCACTCAGCCTCTGCAGCAACTTGCGCGCGCCTGATGGCGTACGCTGCCTCCCCCTTGCTGCTGAGGATCACCACCCACATGAAGCGGGAGTAATCATCGACGAGCAGCAAGAAGTAGCGTCTTCCTCCTGGTGTGGCTGGTGTCACCGGGCCACACAAGTCACCATGGACGAGCTCGAGCTTCTCCTTGGCTCTGAAGTTCGCCTGCTGGGGAAAAGGATGGCGCCTGTGCTTTGTCATCACACAGACGTCGCAGAACTGCTCCACATGGTCGAGGCATGGCAGGCCTCGCACCATCTCCTTAGCACTGAGACGCTTCAGGGCCTCAAAATGAAGGTGCCCAAAACGCTCATGCCACTGCCACGCCTCGTCGTCTCGACGAGCTGCGAGGCAGACAGGTTGTGCCACCTGCACCTCAAGAACATAGAGGCGATTTGCACCTCGAGTTACCTTAGCAAGGAGGCGCTGGTGGCGATCCCATATGCGCAGGATCCCATGCTCGATCATCACTCGCGAGCCATTCTCATCCAGCTGTCCCAAGCTGATGATGGAATTCCTCAGCGCGGGGATGTAGTAGACGCCGGTGAGCAGCCGGTGCTCGCCGGTTTTGGCGATGAAGATGACAGAGCCCACGCCCTTGATTTCCACGGCGGAGGCATCTCCAAATTTGACGGAGCCTCGCACCTCGAGGTCGAGCTCAGCGAAGAACTCGCGTCGACCCGTCATGTGATGAGTGGCACCGGTGTCGAGGCACCACCCATCAGCCTTGTTCTTGCCGGAGCCATCAAGAAGAGCATGCGCCTTTGGCTCATCAAGGTGGAGGAGAGCTGCTGCAGATGGAGCTGCTGCTGGCAACTCGACGCTTGCGTGCGTCATGAACAGGGCTCGATCCTCCTCCACAGCTTGTGCAACATTGGCTTGGCCGCGTTGTTCCTCCGCAGCCTGTGCCACGTTGGCCTGGCCACGACGTGGCTGCCGGCACTCCTTGGCCCAGTGGCCAAGCTTGCCACACTTGTGGCAGCCGTCATCTTGTGCTGGCTGAGGCCTGCCAGCGGCACCTCCACGGGCACCTCCACGGGCATCGCCATGCCCTCTAGCTTGGAAGCCTCCGCGCGATCTGCGCGGTCTGCCGCGCCAGCGACCACCTCGGTGAAGGAGGACTCCCCCTTCTTCCCGTCGCCTTGGCCGGCGTCCCACTGCTCCCTGGATAGGAGCAGCTTCCCACCAGTAGTGATGGGCCCGAGAGAGGCTGCAGCTCGTCGGTGTCGACGACCTTGAGGCGTCCAATTGCCTCCTCGATCGTCATCGCGGAGAGGTCCAGCAGAGACTCGATTGAGCGAGCCATCTGCTTGTACTTCTCGGGGATGCACCTGAAGAGCTTCTCCACAGCCCTCTCCTCGTCGTAGGTGGCATCGCCGAATTGCACCATTTTCTGCAGTAGAGTATTGAGGCGGAGAGCAAAGTCATCAACATCCTCACCTGGCTTGAAGGCCAGGGTCTCCCACTCCTTGCGGAGTGTCTGCAGGGTGGACTTGCGCGCACGATCGCTGCCGATGCGTGCCGCGGCGATGGCGTCCCAGGCCTCCTTGGCAGTTCGCTTGTTGGAGAGTGAAAACTGCATCTCGGGCGGGACTGCGGCGATGAGGGCGTCCAGCGCCCGTCGATCCTCATGCTGGTCGACAGCGCCCTCCTGCACTGCCTCCCACATGTGCCGCACCTGGAGCCTGATCTTCATGATCGCGGCCCACTCGACGTAATTGGTTTTGGTGAGGGTGGGCCACCCAACACCGGGACCAACTTCCCTGACAACAGTCCGGACCCCATACGGGCCACGGTCCTGGTTGTCCCAGCCGCCGTCGCCGTGCGCGTCTCCTCTTGGAACGCCACAGCGTGCGTGCTCAGCTGCCCATTGCGCCGCCCGCTCTTGCGCCGCGTCGTCGCCCCCTGCGTCGATGGCGCTGTTGGCGGACTCGGAGCTGTTGGCGCTGCCACGCAGCGCCTAGCCTCCGCTGCAGCCACACGTGCTGCCTCCGCCGTCTCTGCTGCTTCTACCTCCGCTCTGGCTGCTGCCAGCTCCGCCGCTGCCAGCCTTGACGCCCTTGCCGCCGCTGCAGCAGCCTCCGCAGTCACTCGCTCACGCTCCTCGGCTTCTGCGCGCTCGGCCTCCTGCCGACGCCGCGTGCTCGAGGTAGCCGTGTGATGAGAGTGACCTGTGGACATGGCTCGCTGCTGGGGGGCTGTGTGCTGCTTCCGACGAGCTGCTGCTCGACAGCCCGGAGGGAGGTGAGTAAGCTGAGGCTGAAGGAGACACTACACCTAAAGGCTGGGGTTGCTCAACTCTTGGTGAAAGAGGAGAGCAGGAAATACTCAGGCTGCAAGATACACTGGCTCTGATACCACTTGTCAGTTGTTTCAAACTTACTCTCATGAGAGAGGATGGCACAAGGTAAGTTGGGGCAATTTTCGTTGGTTTTTCTCACAATGGCATACCAGCTCCTAGGGCTGGGGATACATACTTATAGGCTGCTAGCCAGCCGAATATGCTAGTCTAAGATGCTAACAGCAATCCTAACAGCCAGTCCTTTGATTCCTATCCTAACTGACTGTCCTAGACTTGACTGTCCTTAGATGCTTGACTGTCCTAGATGCTCTCTAACTGCTGGTCCTACACAAGGACCTTATCCTGCAGTTTTACACCGACCAAAGACCAAGACTACAGTACAGGACTTATTCAACAATAGTATCTCAGGTGACCTAGGCATTCTACTGGAACTTTGTGTGTTCTCAGTCATTGTGTAACTTGGGTTTATCCACCCCGGCATTTAATCTGAACATAACCTTTATCCTTTCCTGGATACTGAATTACTGAGTTTAATAACCCTTAATTCTTTCATTGATATGGACGCACTGAGTTTTTACTCATACTTCGGGAATGCGTACCTTTAGAACCTACAATACACAAATGTTCCGTTAGAAGTTGCCTCGCTTTAATTTGCTTTTATGTTGGATCACCAGGGCTACTTGTGTAGTTCATTGAATATGGGGGAGAAGTATTGTGGAAAACCACCGAATACCAAGTGTTAGATTCTGCTCAGTTAACTAGCCCAGGATGTTCCTGTCTTCTGCACATACATAAACTTTAGTGTGTGAGCATCAACATCTTACATGCAATCTTTTTTAAAGTGTTTGATATCTCGTATCCATCTTTAGGTGCATTTAGCACATAATTTAATCTCTTTATCACTGTTTATTATTGCTCAATGTCTGGCAAATTCAGAATGATACACTTCAGTTAGTATATTTTGCTGTTACATTCTGCAGATTTCTTCTTGCTTAAATTGTGATGGCAATGGCAAGATAATTACTGAACATTGCACAAGCTGCTATGGTTCAGGCAAAGTCCAAGTTGAACGAAGTATAGAAGTAGACATACCTGGAGGTATCGAGGATGGCTCAGCCATTCGAATTACTGGCGGCGGTAGTGTTGATAAGCAAAGGCAAGCACTGGGCAACTAATACATAATCACGTAAATTCATGACCCCTCTGTGTAGTTTTTTTTGCATGTTTTAGTTTATAAACATGTAACTTGTCAAAGCTATGCCTAGGCCGTCCATACTGAAATTTCTACCCATTGAAAAGGTGCTCAAAATTATTAATCTGCAAAGCTTAAGAGAGTAATGCAGCCTGGATGAAAACTCACATTCCAGTTAAGTTGATTAGGATCACTCACTGGGAACTTTTTTTTGTTATCTATTTCTATCTTATCATGCAGGGGTGTGAGTGGCGACTTGTATATATCTGTTCGTGTTAAAGAAAGACAAGGCATCCGCAGAGACGGTCTGAATTTGTACTCGGATGTCATGATTGATTACACTGATGCAATTTTAGGAACTACAGAAAAGGTGAGGAACTATAGTACATCCTTTTGTTAATGCCATTGTGTTACAAACATTCATGTTTTGTGCTAGAAAGACTCCCACTTAAGCTTTATCGAGAAAGCAATCTTGTTATTTCAGGTTGAGACAATAGAGGGATGGAAGGATCTTTACATCCCTCCTGGAATTCAGCCTGGGGAGAAGTTGAAATTTGAGAAACTGGGAGCTCCTGACGTTAAGAGGCCTAACCATAGAGGAGATCACAACTTTGTTATAAAGGTGAAGATCCCAAAGAATATCAGGTGCGAGTTGCCAGTATTTTTTAACAGCATGTGAGCTGCTGAGGAATGTTGTGTTTACTCTGTGACGAGTTGATGTCTTGCCCAACTTTATCTATTGCCGGAATCATATATTAGTTTCCAGAAGTTCTAAAAACTAGCGGATTTATTGTTCCAAAAGTGAACCAAATTGGTGCAGGCTCAGCAGACAACAGCAATCGTGTAGATCTTATATTTCATCTGACCTGCCCTATCATCCTTTTGCTTTTTCCCCTCTGTTGGCAACTGAAGGCTGTTGCTACTCATAGTGGTCCTTCAAGGCTGAACTGGGAAATCCTGGAATCTAGCAATAACATTGCTTGTTAGTTTTTGCGTTAACACCATAGTCTTGACTTTGACGCGTTATTTTTCAATGTGTTAATTTATGCAGTGACCAGGCACGTTCACTAGTTGAAGAGCTTGCCGCGCTAAAGGGAACTCGGAGTATTTCAGTTCCTGGTGATGGTATGTCTTACCTTTTCTGAGTTATTGTAGTTAGCATCTTCTGCATGGGTACATGATTCATGAGACTTCTCACTGTTAGAGATGTATAGTCCACTTTTCTGTATGTGCTATCAGCACTCACTGCCTAACTTTGGCTTAATCAGAAAATGTAAACGAGAGAAAACTTGAGTAAGCGAAGCCATGATTCTTTGGAGAGGAAGAAACAGACGTTTTGGGGATCTTTCAGGAATCTTTTCAGGTACATGTAATATCTGATTAACTTTTCTTGCAATTAAAAGCAGCAATGGATCTCTTGTACTGATACATCAATATTACTTCTTTCACGTTAAAAGCATCAATATTACTTCTTTCTGTTGAACTGCAATTCACTTTTGTTGATAACACATTCATACCATGCTAGGGGTGATGAAGGGGATCAGAGATTTGCTTCAATCAGTGCACAGTCTGTTATTCCACGGTGGACTTCTCAACAAGGAATCCATCCGGCTGCCCGATTGTTAGAAGGATGCTTCATGATCACAGCACTCATATTTGTAATTAGCAGAAGCCATAAATTCAGAATTTGCTGGAAGTCGTCTGATCACGCAACTAAAGCTAAACAAGCTCAAGATGGAGAGTGAAGTTCTGTAGTGCTGTTCGTTGGATGTTAACAGATTGGAATCCGGTCACACAATCTATTTGTCGGACAGAATGGCGATCATACATTTTGCACCCGCCAGCTTTGTTATTGTAGGCAGGGAAGATGCAGCGACCAGAGTAACATCAGTTAACATAGAACAACACATTTGTACTAGACTAATCCTCGTGACTTGGACAAGTTAGAATAGGTGTTGGAAATACCTACAATTTTGAAGAAGCTATTTACCCAAGATTGAAAAGTGTATACATGTGAATGAAGATACCCTAGATCTTATTTACTGAGGCTGTGTTTGGTTGAGATTCCACGGCCAGATTCACTACCTCAAAGCTAAAATCTGAACCAAAGGGATACCCAGCCTGCAGAGATTCTCGTAACGCACCAGATTTTGGTAGTGCAGAGTGGAAGTTGCTCCAACCCCGGATTTCACTGTGTTGCGTCCAACGAAAAACTCGATAATTACCCGCCGTGCCATCTCGAAGTAAAAAATGAACGGTTGGGTTTCTTTTTTCTCCCCCAGCTCGTCTCCCACCTCTCGTGACTGCTCTTTTCCCGAGTCGTACTAGGCAGAGGAGAGGCCATCCAGGTTTCTGCCTTGCCACCGTCCTATTCCGGCGGCCTCCGGCGGCTCGCCGGTCGAAAACGGAGCCCCAATACCGCCGCCCTTTCCTTCACCGGACCTACACGCGACGAGGCCCAATGCCGCCTCCATTGCTCGAGTCCTCGAGCCGCCGCCCGCCGCACGAGCCCTTGGTCTGCCGCCTCCAGGAACACCGCTGGCCGCCGAGGATTGGCCGCCTTCCACCTCTCATCTCTCCCTCCTCTCCCTCTTCCATCCGAGGAACAACTTATTCTTTGTTTCTTGCGAGGGTGAGCTAGGATAGTTATGTCAATGGCGAACATCATGTCATGAACCATATGTATTTTGTTTATTCCATTTTATAGTAATAGTATGACGAAATGAAAAATCCTTCACCAAAATGGTCATTGCATGTCTATCTGTGTACAAATCGTTGTTTTGCGGTAAATTAGCATATAAATAAATCTCTCAGGCATTATAGACATTTCATGTCGGAATTTACAGTTGACAGTTGTTATAACCAAACAACTTCCAGATTTCCCACAGTTGTCAGCTCACAGCTGCTTTTTGACAGCAGATTCCCCACAGCTGATTTTCAGGAATCTACAGCTCAACCAAACACACCCTGATTATGGAACTTTGCTCTGGGCGAATCTCCATTTTACCCTAGCAGGATGATGCATGTGCTTTGTGCTTGTAGTAACTGGCTCCGTGCACTGATAAATGATACACCCGTTCATGTTTGATGTTGTTGTTCATGTGTGATATCGTTGGTTCCGGTTTTTTGTTCTGATGAGTTCAAGCATCGTTGTGCAGGTGTTGTTTAATGCTGTAATTGTGAATTAGGAGCTGTGATAGACAAATGGAGACGGTATACTCCAGACGGCAAGTGCTTGGGTTAATTGTTTGTCCCTTAGAAATTGCACCAGGCAAACTGAGTTGGTTTGACGCAGCTTGACTGACTTTGAATGTTTGCATTGTGGTCGGAAACTATTACTAGCAAAACTTGTGTTCACCCTAAATATGATCGAACAATTTTGAAATTTGCAAAATGTGACTCAAATATGGTCTTTGTAACGTGTTCCGGGATGGAGGCACGGAAACGTCTCTCAGCCCCCGCATCGTCCGCCATGCGTCCCCGTTCACCGCCGCTCCAGTTCCAGCGGAATCCGCGGCGGCGGATCCCCGCCGCCTGCTGCCTCCTCCTACTCGGTCTCCTCCTCCTCCCGTCCGCCGCTGCCAAGTCCTCCACCCGCGCCATCACCGTAAGTATCCCCACCTAACCGATCTCCCTACACTTCTTCCCTGCCATCTATCAATCCGTCTCACCCTGCAATTCCGTGTTCCAGGACAACGAGATCCGGAAGAAGAAGAGCGCCTGCTACGCCGACGTCGAGAAGTACGCGGCAGGATGATATGCTCTTTGCTGTTTGCTTGCGTTCGGCTGGCCGCATCTGATATTTCTGACGGTTGTTTCCTCTCGGCTCCGCGCAGCGGGCTCTGGGGATTCGCGTGCAGGTCCTCGTCCACGGAGAAGGAGAACTGCGTGCTGCGCTGCCTCTCGCCGGAGTGCTACAACCTCATATACGGCGGCGACCCGGTGAGTGGAGGGGCCATGTGGTGTTTCTGAAGAGCTGCTTTTGTGGTTTCTGATGGGATTTCACTGTGTTGTCGCAGCTTGAGGAAGGGGAGTTGGACTATATGCGCGGCCAAGAGTTCAAGTACTGCATGGTCAAGTAAGACGGAAGAAAATTTCTGGAACATGTAGTTTTCACGTTTCTGGTTATACACTGAATTGGATCTACCTATCATCGAGAAATATATCATTGAGAAATATTGCATTGCTTTTCTCTCTGTTTGGGTTTAGAGGGAGGAAAAGGAACAAACCAATTTTGGAGTAATGTCTCCTGTCGGATGGGATATTAGGGAAGTTGGGAAGAAGGCTTATAGACTTATTGCAAGGGATTACTTCAGAGATAACTAGACTTTTAGTAATTTTCATTGGAACCAAATTCTTACAACAATACTTTTCATGTAAATTTATTGATGAATATAAGGATTAATGGTCTAAGTGTGGTTTTTAAGGCGTTAAGGCGAAGGGGGGGGGGGGGGGGGGGGGGGGGGGGGGGGGGGGGGGCGCCTTGGCGCCTAAGGCGGTAGTGCTTGGTTATGTTTAGCATCTAAATATCTAAATTAGGCATGATGTGACTTATGCTGGAACAATTAGTCATCGGTGTTCAAACAAGTTCTTTTGTGATGCTTGTTAAAAATCCTGACCTTGAAGCCTGCCATAACATGCCAGTGAAGTAGAGAATTTAGTAAAGGAAGGTTACATTGCATCTATTTCTATCTTGTTTACTGCGCTACTGCTTTATGTGGGCTATAGTGGAGAAGGGGTCAATAGCTTTTGGGAACAACAAGTGCAGATCACATCATTCTGTTAGTCTGCTCAAGTGTTCATCATCCACATTCCACAACCTTCATTATTTGCAGTAGAACAACCGTTCAGTCCTTAGGTTCTGCACTCAGCTATCTCTTGGACGGCAGTCTATATTGCTGCTTTGTTTAATTTTGTCAACCAACAGCTTGACCCATCCTAATGGTAGTTAGGGCATCTCCAGCCGTTGTGCCCCCCAGGGGCCAAAACGCCGCCTTTTCTAGGCCGCCGCGGCGCGAAACGGCGCGAAACCGAACCTTGGGGGGGGCGCGTTTACCAGCCGTGAACCGCCCAGCCGGCGATGCGGCCTTATTTCGGCATGAAGAAAGGCCGGCCCTTTTTGGCATACAAATTCACACATAGAAATAGTTTAACATACAAATTCACACATAAATAAATAGTTTAACGTACAAATCCATACACAAATAAATAGTTCAACAATACAAGCAAATAAAACAAATCGTACTAGGCATTGGCATCGCCATTATCGGCATTGCCATTGCCCTTGCGCGCCACAAGTGCTGCACCAGATCATCCTGTAGAGCTAGATGTGTTCCAGCGTCTCGAATCTCCTGGCGCCTGGTGAGGAAGGTTGCCCATGGCGCCGGCACTGGTGATCAACATCTGCAAGGGACCCTGGCGGTAGTATGGTGCCATTGCCTCATTGGCAGGCACCGGGTTATCCCGTTCACTCTCAATGATCATGTTGTGCAAGACACACAACACTGCATCACTCCCACATGTTGGACTTCGACCAAGTCAAAGCTGGGTACCGGACAACAACGAATCGAGACTGCAGCGCGCCAAATGCCGTTCCACATCCTTCCTGCAAGCCTCCTGGCACTTGGAAAACCAAGCCTTCGCGCTTCCTGGCACAGGGTTGGAGATGCTCTTCACAAATGTTGCCCACCTGGGGTAGATGCCATCTGCAAGGTAGTAGCCCTGGTGCCCGTTGATCTCGTAGTTCACAGGGGAGCATGGCCTTCGACAAGGTCGGAAAAGACATCCGAGCACTGCAAGACATTGATGTCATTGTGAGTTCCTGGCATACCAAAGAATGAATGCCAAATCCACATATCATATGAAGCCACGGCCTCGAGAATCACGGAGCACTCTCCTTCCTTTCCCTTGTACATTCCCTGCCACTTGAATGGACAGTTCTTCCATGCCAATGCATGCAGTTGATGCTACCAAGCATCCTAGGAAAGCCTCTTGCTTTGCTTCATTCTCTGCGAGGAGGCGAGCAGTGTCTTGCGCATTGGGTGATCGCAAGTACGTTGGGCCAAAGACTGCAACCACTGCCCGACAGAAACAGTTCATGCACTCCAGGGCCGTGGACTCGCTCATGCGCAGATAGTCATCCTGTGCATCTGCGGGAGCACCATATGCAAGCAACCTCATGGCCATCGTGCACTTCTGAATTGAGGTAAAGCCTACCGTGCCGGTGCAGTCCTTCTTCAATTTGAAGTAGGGGTCGAACTCCCGGATGGCGCGCATGATCCGGAGGAAGAGCTCGCGGTTCATCCTGAACCGGCGCCGGAACACCTTCGCGTCCTGCGTAGGATTGTTGGCGAAGTAGTCGGAGTAGAGGATGCAGTAGCCCTCGTACCGCTGCCTTTGCTTGCTCTTGCGGCGCCCGCGCGTCGATCCAACACGACGCGGCCCGCTTGTTGACGAGCAAGCCGGCGAGACAGGCCAAGACCATGAGGTGTTCCTCGTCGTCGATGGCGGCCTGATCTTCCTCGTCGAAGAGCTCGGCGAGCATCTCCTCGTCGTCGGAGTCCATGGCTTGGGTCGGGCGAAACGCCGAACACCTTGCGGGCGGGATGGCCGCGCTTCGCTCCGAGAACGGCCCAGCCAGCTAGATCGCGGCGGAGGAGAGTGGGCGGCGGCGGGGCGGGGCTCGACGGGGGGTTCCTAGCTGCTCGACGGGGTGGGGCTCGAAGGAGGGGTGGTGGCGGCGACGGCGAGGCGACGGCGAGGTGGACAGAGGAAAAGGCGAGTCGGGGTGGGAAAAATGCTTTGTCTCGCCGACAGCGCTGCCCCACGCGTGCTTTTCCTTCCGCCGGCCCCCCCAGGCGAACCCAGTGGGCTGGGTTTCGCCTGGGTGCGCCGGCGCTATTTTCCGCCGAAACAGCGCTAACTGGGCTTCTGGGGGGCCGAGTGGTAGAAAAAACGGCGCTTTTCGGCCGGCGCGGCGCAAAAAAAGCCTCCTGGGGGGGGGGGGGGGGGGGGGGGGGGGGGGGGCTCGGGGGGGGGGGACGGCTGGAGATGGCCTTAGTCCAAGTGTTCATCGACGCAGCCTGCTTGGCTCCATTGGATTTCTAGTTTTTGTTGCTATATCCTAAAGTTATAATTCCACAGAAGAGAACGTTAACTAGTGATGTTCTGTCAATTTTAAATGCATGTGCATACCAGAAGATAACTTTAGTTTCCATGATCCTATGTTATTTACTGAGATATTACATCCAGGACGAAACTGCAAATAATTTATTTCAAACTGAGTATTTTTTTATAATCTACGTTGGAATTTACATGTTGCTATTGTTATTATTCATTCTTTTTTGTATGTCTAAAGAGTATAATTCTGGACTGTATTACTGTAATAATCCTATCTTGAATCCATACTATGATTGCATGCTATTTGTAATAATCGCATTAGACTCTCAGGGCTTTGAATTTGGTTATCTATTATTACTTCCTCACCAGTCACCACAACATGTGATTTCCCTTTTTTTTTTAGGTCATCCCTTGGAGAAAGCTTGGATGGTGTGAAGGGGTCCTTTAGTTATTCATGAAGGACTTGTACCTTCTGGAATGGTGAAAACAGAAAAAAAAAAAAAGGGTCTCCAAGTCTGCTGTAAATTGTGACTTTCTTAACATATGGTGTATCCTTATGTAGCTGTTCTCATTAGATTTTTTTATGAAATTGCTAGCCATTGAGTGAAACATATCTTTTCAGTGATGTGCTTTTATTTATTTGGAGATGTTTAGTATCTAGCAGTACCCAGGAAATGCTGAGTTATTCAGTTGTTCCTTTGTTTCTAACTGTCATGTCCCTCTGATTTGTCAATTAAAAATTTCTGAACAATATTTATTAGACTAGATAATAGATATCCAAAGATATGGAAACAAGTCAGATGTGCAAATATAAGGTACTGCAGATAAACAATAATTTATGAAGAAAATGGTAAGCAATAAAGAAGCACCAAGATCAACAATGTCCTGAAGTTTATGTTAACATTCAAGTTTTATTGGCAATGGGTGACTAAAGGGTGATCCTCAAATATATCACTACTTACACATGTGTTTTGAGACATCGTACAGCTTCACCTTCCAGTTATCTCTTTTCCACTATCTTTGAATTCAGGCTCCGCCTCTACACATTGAGCAAGTTCCAGCCCTTCAGGGATGCCAGATACAATCACTGCTTTGGTGTGGGATACCTTCTTGACTGATATCTCTTTTGTACTTGATTAATGTCACCGAAGAAGAGTATTGAGATGTAGAACATCCTGCACGAAGAATGATATTGTCAGAGACTGAGAGCAACACCACTTGCAAAGCCAGATAATTGATGTTTTTCAGGACAAGTGCAGGACGCATTATCCTCTAGCAATAAGTGTGTAGTTGAATGTTTCCAGGATCAAAGATATAGAAGTCAAGAGGCTCAGAAGGCTTGGGAGGCATGGCAGATTTGACAATCATGCACACATGCTTTCAGAATCAGCACGATGCACATCTTCAATCCAGAAAGGGGGCATCTTAGTCAAATCATCATCTCTCTTCTGACTCTGTGGTCGAGTTAACTGTCTGCAATTGTCACAGGTGGGAAAATCTGTTCGGCTGGTGCACCTGGAAGTAGCATAGCTTCCGTCATGCAGGGTCAGTTAACTTCTTCAAAGGGAGGTGCCTCAGCCTATGGTTGCCTGTTTAGGATGTATTTCCCTGATCCTGGAAGGTGTTTAATCAATTTTCTCCTAATTAAGATGGTGCAAGCAGGACGAGTCCCCCATAGTTGCTGGTATTGTGTCAATGGGTGAGTCTTGCAGCCCCAGATCAGCCAAATAGATGGATATGGAAATAAACAAGGACACTGTCTTTGAGTTTTTGCAGCCCGTGCTTGATTTCATCAGCTAATTACAAGTGTCAGATGTTCAGCCCTACATCTGCCAGATCAAACCTGCCTTCCTAGAGAAGTAGAGAGCCAGGTCATGCACAGCGTTGTTCAGCTTGTAGATGGCAACTGCATCTATCTCAATGTTCTCCATAAGTTCCAGATCCAGCATGTTTGATGACCAGTTTCAGCACGGTAAGTAGGTAATCATCTTGAACATCCTGTAGGGCACTTTGTGTTTCTGAATTTTGATATGAAACCAGTAAAGTAAGTAGATAACCATCCGCAACATCTTGTAGTTTACTTTTGTCCTTTTGAATTTTGATACGAGATCATCTGATCTCCATAGCTTCACATGGATTCTTCCCCGAGGGTTCTTGACTTTCAAGGACATGCCCTAGTGTAGAGAGCAGTTTTTAAGGTGCTTTAGTCGCTGACATTGAAACTGTCATAGTCACGTTTTGGTTCCTTACTTCCTCTACATCAATTACTTTTTCTTCCCGGCTCCAGCTTTAGTGCAGTCAAACTCATCCTCAGCTCCACCTTTCACTGAATGTTCATCTTGTAGCATCTCCTCATCCTTGCTCTGGTTTTTGATTCACCGTTGTACATACTGTATCATCTTTGGCCATCTCAGATTAGTCTGTGTCTTGCTGCTAATTTTCCCATGAAGCCACAGGGCTTTGTCCAGCTCATATCTGCTTGACACCACTTCTTCTGCACTGTCCAATTATTCCCCTTCAGTTACATTCCTGGTGGATTTACTACTCTCAGCATCCTCATGAACCACTTCATCTCTAAGTCTCTTTTGTTCCTTTGCTCTAACAGACAGATTGTCGGGCCCCCTTGGGTACTGGCTTCCTCTACAGCTAATATTTTCAGTCCTGTGGCCATTCTATGGAATGTGTTGCAATATTGTTCTTCCTCTTCTAAGGGCTCGATTGGATTGCTGTTTTGGGGCGTAAACTGTCGGAAGAAAATATGTGGTCCGTGTTGTTTACGGGCCGGAAACGGTGGAAAATTACGGTCTGGAAATTCTACACGCTATCCAAGCGGGGCCAAGGGTACGTATTTTAACCTAAGTTGTATCAGTTTCAACAACCTGCATAAAATACAATTTGGAATCAGGAAAGGTTGAAATGGAAGAAAGAAAACAAAATGCTCCTAAAACCTAACCAATTGGGCAACGCATCACAAGGCTTTGCTTATATGATTGAGCCAGACCGAGACAAAGGAATATAGGTGCTGAACGGAGCCCATCCCAACTTTCAACTGATTAATCAATGGAATTCTTATCAGTACTACCATCTTTCCGTCAAAAAAAAAAATAAGTACTACCATCTTGGAAAGACCTATCGTTGATCAATTCTAAACCAAAGATAAACAGATAGTAAGCGAGGTGCTAGACTTGCTTGGGCCAGCCTTACTTGCCATCATCATTCGCCAGAGGCTCGTGTTCTATCGGGACATCAAGTTGGCCGGAGCGGCGAGCACTGCCTGCCATCTTTTCCCCGATGTGCTGGACTGTGATGATGCAACTCAGCTGGAAGCCGAGCTCCTATCCGCCGGAGCAATAATAAACCGTCCACTAGACTCTCAGATCCGGGAAAAAGCCAGAGCGACTCCTTGACCAAAACCAGCGAGAAGCAAGCCGTGTGAACCTGAACCTGTCATTACGATTATTATTACTGTGTTTACCGTACTTGCAGCGTACGTGTTGCCAAATTTTCAAGTTATGTACGCTAAAACAAAGTGGTACCCGTGTAGCTTGCCCGGGGAACTGGTCGATAAATGCTCATGAACTGGAGAACATGCCATCCTGGGTACCACTAGGCAACTAGCTCAAATTTTTCTTAGTGATTACAGGTGGAGCTGGAGAAGACCCAAGTATAAACCGACAAATGCCAAGGTTCGCGGTGGTTAGGAATTTTTGAATTCCTGGTGAAAGCGAGCACAGGTTCACCTGTCTAGCTCACGATTCTAAATAAAGATCTCATCATGCAAAATGTTAGTACTCCTACTGTTAGTAGTAATTATTTTACTCGTGTCTTTTAGCCCGGCTGGTCCCACATCCAGCCTTTCATCGAGCCTCAAAAGACTCCACCTGCTAAACCGCCTTTTTCAAAATCAAAGAGCTTTGGATTATAAAAAGAAAAAAAGGAGGAATTCTCCAACTAGGCTCCAGTAAGTGCCACCTAGTTTATCTATCATTAAAGCAATCAAAGCCCATTGAGCCACTCAATCAGGCAGCCCCTCCCTCCGTTCCAGCTCCTTAAGCTAAACCAAATCTTCCATTATAATTCAAGATTCCATTGCCCCGACCTGCCCTGCCCACTCTATTTCTACTACTGCTCGTACTACCACCACCAAAGAGTGTGCGTGTGTTTCTTTCTTCTCCATGGCAGTGCTCTCCCTGAGCTAAATAGTAAAAAGGCCCTGCTCCCACCCCACCGCCGGCGATGGTGGCAATGCCGGGGCTGCCAAGGGCGGCCCTTGCCGTCCTTGTGCTCGCCTCGCTCCTCCCGGCCTTCCTCTCCGACGACCTCAACACCGACGCGCAGGCCCTGGAGGCGCTGCGGTCGGCTGTGGGGCGGTCGGCGCTGCCGTCGTGGAACAGCAGCGCGCAGACGTGCCAGTGGCTGGGCGTCGCCTGCGAGAACGGCCGCGTGGTCGAGGTCCGCCTCCCAGGCGCCGGCCTCATGGGCGCGCTCCCCTCGGGCGTGCTTGGCAACCTCACCGCGCTCCGCACGCTCTCCCTCCGCTACAACGCGCTCACCGGCCCCATCCCCGACGACGTCTCCCAGATGACCGAGCTCCGGGCGCTCTACCTCCAGCACAACGAGCTCTCCGGCGAGGTCCCGGCGTCGCTATTCACGCTCAAGAACCTAGTGAGGCTCAACATCGGGGAGAACAAGTTCACCGGCGAGATCTCGCCGGACTTCAACAAGCTGAACCGGCTCGGGTCGCTGCTCCTGGAGGGCAACGCTTCACCGGCGAGATCCCGAAGCTCGACCTGCCCACATTGGAGCAGTTCAACGTGTCGTACAACCAGCTCAACGGCTCCATCCCCAGCAAGCTCCGGAAGATGCCCAAGGACTCGTTCCTGGGCATGAGCGGGCTCTGCGGCGGGCCGCTCGGCCTGTGCCCCGGCGAGACCGCGGAGACACCTGCCGGCACACCGGGATCCAAGCCAGGCGCAGGCGGCGCGGCTGACGTCGCCGGCGGCGGCAAGAAGAAGAAGCTCTCTGGCGGCGCCATCGCCGGCATTGCCATCGCGTGCGTGTTCGGCCTGCTGCTGCTGCTCGGCCTGCTCTTCTTCCTCTGCTGCCGGAACAAGTCCGGCGCGGCCAGGTCCACGGAGGCGGTGGAGAAGGGGCGGGACCTGGGCCCGCTGGACGCGGAGCCAAAGGGACAGAACGGCTCAGCCGCCGGCAACGGTGCTTACGCCAACGGAGCAGTACCAGCCGCCGCAGCCGCAGCCGCCGTCGCGGCCGCCAAGTCCGGCGGCTCGACTGCCGGGTCCAAGAAGCTGATCTACTTCGGCCCATGGCGGCGGCCCCGCCGTTCGACCTGGAGGACCTGCTGCGCGCGTCGGCGGAGGTGCTGGGCAAGGGCGCGTTCGGGACGGCGTACAAGGCGGTGATGGAGAGCGGGGCCGCGGTGGCCGTAAAGCGGCTCAAGGACGTGGACCTGCCCGAGCCGGAGTTCCGGGAGCGCATCGCGGCCATCGGCGCGGTGCAGCACGAGCTGGTGGTGCCCCTCCGCGCCTACTACTTCAGCAAGGACGAGAAGCTGCTCGTCTACGACTACATGCCCATGGGCAGCCTCTCCGCCCTCCTCCACGGTAAGAAAAACTCGAAGCTCAAAACCATTTTTGTTACATTTACAGCCTAGCGAGCTTGGCGACGACGAGCCAGTTGCCCAGTTCGTTATCCGCTCTGCCGTCCTGTCGGTGGATCCATGGATCCCAAACAGCCTGGCGGTATCCCGCCATCGGTGTGAAAAAAGTCCAAAGCTGAAGGGTGCCGCGTCCCTTTCGTTTTCCCTTTTACTACCGGTTCAGATCAGACACAGCGTTGGTTTGCTCATCTCAACTGTGGGCACGATGATGAATTGGGTCACTCAAAACCTGACCTACTCTGCCGCGTCCCAGGCCAGGCCATGGCCCGGTTATTGTGGCGTTGCCGGGGCTCCGCCATGGCAAGGGGTCACTGGAGCTGCAATTTGTACGCTAGTATAGTATCCCTTGTCGGCTTCAGGCGTCGCCAGCTCAGTTGCGTGGGATCTAATCGGGAGATTTGATGATAACCCCCCCAGTTCGCGCCACTTTGATCATATGCCCCCCTTTGTGTCACTGACATGTGGGACCGGACCCCACATGTCAGTGACACAAAGGGGGGCATATGATCAAAGTGGCGCGAACTGGGGGGGTTATCATCAATTTTTCCGATCTAATCTACACTAGTTTATGAGGCAAGGCTACAACGTGACAGCCATGACTGCCCTTGGCATTTGCGAGATTTAGAACGGCAACTCGCCTTGTTGCCGTCCTAGCTCGTGGTCCATCAAACGGGATCCTCGTTTTGAGATTTTCGACTCACGCTGCCTGGTAGTACTACAATACTCCAACTGTGCAAAGCACGTACAGTACTACGCCAGAGTTATTAGTCGCAGATTCCTGGTAAATTTCTGTGAGGCAGCCCTGGCCGGCCGGGGGAGGCTGGTTGATGAACTTGATATCCGTCCATGTGACATTTAGTTGGCGCCACTGCTCCTCGGGATTCCTCTTCTCCTCTCCTCTCGCGCCAATAATGTCCTCTCCCCGCGTACACATTTTAAAGAACCATCATCATTCGTGGTAGTAGAATAGATGCACACACATGGCACATGAAGACGTAAAACCAACGAAAGCTGAAAAATGTACTACTGTATTGCACCGTGCACGCTAGCGCAGTAACGATTTTGTGCTTGTGTATGTTTGCAGGGAACCGGTCGTCGGGGCGCACGCCGCTGGACTGGGAGACGCGGGCGGCGATCGCGCTGGCGGCGGCGCGCGGGGTGGCGCACATCCACACCACCGGCCCAACAGCCTCCCACGGCAACATCAAGTCCTCCAACGTCCTCCTCACCAAGAGCTACGAGGCCCGGGTGTCGGACCACGGCCTGCCCACGCTGGTCGGCCCGTCCTTCTCCCCCACCAGGGTCTCCGGCTACCGCGCGCCCGAGGTCACCGACATCCGGCGGGTCTCGCAGAAGGCCGACGTGTACAGCTTCGGCGTGCTGCTCCTCGAGCTGCTCACGGGCAAGGCGCCCACGCACGCCGTCGTCAACGAGGAGGGCCTCGACCTGCCGCGCTGGGTGCAGTCCGTTGTACGGGAGGAGTGGACCGCCGAGGTGTTCGACCAGGAGCTCCTCAGGCACGACCACAACGTCGAGGAGGAGATGGTGCAGCTCCTCCAGCTCGCCATCGACTGCTCCGCGCAGCACCCGGACAAGAGGCCCACCATGGCCGACGCCGCTGCCAGGATCGACGACATCCGGCGCTCTGGCCACCATGCCACGACGATAGAGAGCCCCGTCGCCGGCGGCCCCGAACACGAGGGCGATGAGCCTTCGCTATAACCGGCCGGCATTGATCCTACAACTCGTTCGTTCCTTCTCAGTGAAATTGCTTAGCTCTTTGCATGGATCGGATCTTCCTCTCCCCCACGGCTACTTTTGGTTCATCAGCTGCCTATTTCGAGAGACTTTTGGTTCATCAGCAACTTGTGCATGTCTTCATTTTTTTTCACCTCTTCTTTTCTTTCTTTTTCGGCCTTTGGCTTTGATTCTATTCTATAGCACATGTAAGTCACTGTAAGCTTTGATTCTTGGAAAGTAACACCCCATGATGCCTGTACTGTACCTATGACAAGGGATACCATTACCAACAGCTGTAATGTTTGCTTGATTTAAGAAAACGAAGTGATTTGCGGTAGCTACGCTTTCGTTGCCATGCTCGTCTTATCTCGATCGATCGGTTGTTAGATGGTTGTTGGCCTGGCCATTCCGCAGCCTGATTAGCCTTCTTTGGTCACTGCCTGATGGCTCTGCCTGTGGCGTCTATTTCTTGACCTGTGAAACCCGGCTGGGTTTAGTTTTGGTAGGTCGGAAGAGACATCAGACATGGGCGTGCGGGGCTCTTTATCCGAGAGTGATTCCCAAGTAACACGACCATAGAGAGAGACCCAAAGCTACATGTAGTGTGGTGTTTATATGTGTGTAGTTAGACGACACCGACAGGATTGTCCAAAATCAGCAGTGCCACAACAATACATCACCATCTATGAACAGTCTGTGTGGCTCATGTGGGGGAAAAGTCAGGCACAAGAGCATGGCAGCATGCTCGAAATGTAGTGTGATTTAGTTCAAATACAAATGTAGGGTGATTTAGTTCGAATAGAGAAAACAGTGATCACAATGTTTGCATTGACGCGGCACAACAAGTTAGGTGGGGGTCGAAATTCTGAATGCTAAGCAGGTAAAAAAAAAAAGCTCGGCCGAAGCTCTCTCCCCGTCTACAGTAGATCAGGAGGCGATTTTTGAAGAAACCCGTCCGTCCACCTCGCTCGCCGGCGGTGCGAGGGATTCCTCCCCTCCGTCGGCCGCTCCGGCGGCGGGAGGGTGGGGGATCCCCGGACCCCGGCCTGTATATAGTGTAGGATGCGATAGGGATCCCGCCGGCGGCGTCGTGGAGGCGGCGATGGTGTCGGTGGCTAGGGTGGGGTCGGCGTGCTTCCCCTCCTGCGGCGTCGTTCCTCGGAGCTCCGTCGCGGCGCGCGCGGCTTTTGGCGGCCGCGGATCTTCGGATTCCACGGCCTTCTCCGGATCTCCGTCCTCCTTGCCGGCCGGCGAGGAAGACGACCTCCACGCAGTGGTGCTTCTCCAGCGCTTCGACCCTCCGTCGTGCCGGCACGCAGAGGCTGAGAAGGGCAACTTCCCGTCCGCAGTGGATTCGTCGGCGGCGTTCAAGGATGCGCCGGCACCAGGAGGGTGCCGGGACGACGATGCGGCGGCGCGTTCCTCTTCCGCGTCGGTGGTGCTCGGGTGCTGGGATCCCAGGGACCCGGTTGTAATTTCTGGGTTTGTTGGGGTGCGTTGTATTCACTGTTGTGGCTAATAGATCTGGGGGTCTTTCCGCAAAAAAAAAAAAAATAGCAGTATTAGTTTTGAGTACCAACTAATTCTGATTAAACGCTGATAATGGGCGCTTCAGATCGCTTGTCTGCTATCTTCTCCGCGGTCTTCTGTTGTACTGTACTGGTAGTGGAGTCCTATACACCGGCGAGCCGACACCTCGAGGAATTGTCGAGCAGGACCAGCGGGTAGTCTACTGTCGCATGTCAAACCAGCTGGCGTACTCGATACTGGCTTCAATTCGGTTGACTCGCCAACAGTTTCCATTAATAAAACATATACGAACCGCAATTGATTGTTTTTCTCAAAAAGCTTTATAGAAACCCCACACATCTCAATCTGTAACCGGCGCAATTGTGCAGTCTTTTATGACAAATATAAATTCAAGTGCTACTACTCCCTCCGGTCGGGTTTATAGGGCCTAAAATTATACCGTTTGAAAGTATACCATCTAAATTTTCAAATGGTATATTTTATATAATATATAACTCATATTACGTTGATAAAATTGATGATCTAGGGATACGTGCATAACCTATAAACCTGACCGGAGAGATGACTTGAGAAGCGCATGGGTTCTTGGAGGTGTTGCTCTGGTGCTTGCTACTGCTCAGGGTTGAGCTTCCGGGACGCAATGTACACAGTCGCTGCGACTCCAAGGTGGCATCTTGGACGCCATTCCTTTGTTGTAAGCATCATTTTGGAGATATTACTTGAGAAGCACATGTTTCTTGGAGGTGTTGCTTTGGTGCTGCTGCTGCTCAGGGTTGAGCTTCCTAGGCACAATGTACACCATCGCCGCGACTCCAAGGTGGAGTCTTCCTCGGGACAGACCAAGTCCTGCCTCTCACTTGCTGACTCCTTCAGTCATCCAAGGATGGAGGGTACGTTGTGGAGTTGTCTTTCTTAGGTGTTGGCCGACATGGGTCGTGACACGGTCTTGTTGCTCGGTTTTGTGCAAGGTGTATACTTTGCGTTGTGTTTGTAGCATGTGTGGTAGCTAGTTTTTCAGGTGGTGTTGTATGTCGAAAAGGTGTAGCTAAGCCGCTTGGCTTCTTCTTTTATGAAAATGATGCACCTTTCCATGGTCTATTCTTGACAATATGAACTTCAAGAAGTGGCGCAGCAAGCACCCAAGCAGCAGCAGCAACAAGAATTTCAACAAGCGAAGAAACTGGCCAGCTCTGTCGGCCGGCCAGCGCCCCCCTGTCTTATCACAGCCCGAAAAAGGCCATAAATTAGCCTTTTATGATTATATTGGTAATAATCCGGCAAAAGGGGCCTTTTCGGCTTCGGACAACACCTGCTCGATCATGCTCACGCCTCAAGAGATTCTCCTGCCCAGCCACTGGACTAATTTGGAGTCACGACAAGTTGTCTCCAGCTTTGCTTTTCAAATGCTTAGCTATATATACTCGTGTAGTACTATAATTTGGAGTAGTATGTCTAACCTGATATGTTTACAGCAGCAGCAGCAGCAACACCAACAAAAATAGAGAAGATAATTTGAGAGCTTTCGCTAGGCCAATGCTGATCAGAGTTGGTGCGACTCCAAGGTGAGATTGATAAAGCTAGGTCGAGCTTTTGACTTACTGGTCACTGGCTGGACGTACTCACCTAATACTCGATATTGAGTCGGGTAAGAGATATGGCCCCGAATTCATCTGCGGTGTGCCTCCCGATCCATGGCAGTGGCTCCGCTAGCCCTTGCTGCCGCGCACATGTGGATCGAGTGACCTGGAGTGGGCACGATCCCGTGTGCGTACGGGTTAGCGTGAGCTGTGAAAATTCTCGTTTGGTCGCCATGATGGTGATTGGGGTGGCAAAAGCATGCGCCGGCCGGCTAGCTAGGGTTTCGATTTGATATATTTGCCATAGGTCAAGGAGTAGGCAGGAAGTGATCTGGATTTGTGGTGTTTTCTATTGTTGCTAAAAATAATGCGTCCCAATTGCAAGTATTTGTTGGGTTCGAATTTTTCTTAGACAATTTGCTATTTTTAAGTATTATTAGAGTGGATGTTTGGAATTGATCGGCCGAAGGAGCGTGAATGTGTGATTTAGACGTTTTCTGTACGTTGCGGTGAGCAAATTGGTAAAAGAATGGGCAGACATGTTCTTGGAAAGTGCATGTGCAGAGTTGACGATAGAAATCAATCCGTTGTATAACCGTTCAGAAGACGAAGAAAAAATCAGGCCGCTGTATGCATAGCCCCAGCGTGCGTCGAGGGAGAAGAGGAGAGATCCTGCAAAAAAATAGGATAAGAATAAGGGAAGAGCTGACAAATCTCTACATATACTAATCTCCCTAGAATCCTTACCCTCTCCTTACTTCTCATCTCCTCCAATAGGGTAGTGACACCACACCACCACTCATATCTCATTTTATAGTTCACACCTTATAAAAGGATAAGAATAAGGGAAGAGCTGACAAATAGATTTAAGTTCTTGTTAGTTCAACGCCAGAGCTATTTTTAAAACTAATATGGCTTATATTAGAAAGTGTGATACAACCGACAAATGGGTAATTGAACTCTTAACACAAAAAATACCCTAAACGAAAGAGAGTTCACAACAAAGACCATGTACCTAAAAAGATATCCTCAACCCGCAGCAGCAAGCTGCGGAGCGGCCGACGGCGTAGGAGGGGGAGCAGCCGGTGGTGTCGCAGCCAGTGAAGTTGGAGGTGGAGCAGGAGCAACCGAGGCCATCACGGTCGGCATGACCAGGGAGCAGGAGCCGGGCCTCGCGACAACCGAAGCCAGAGCCCGAGGACTACGACATCATTTACCTCAACGACACTGACGAGTAAATCTTGTCTAGTTTAGGTTTTTATTTAATCTTGTTCAAATCCATGTAAAATATCCTTGAATTTGAATGATTTTTGTTAAAATATGCGTATTTAATTATTATTTTCTAATAAAATATTTCGGGGATCCACTGGGAACACTCCCCCGCCCAAAAAAAAAATTTATGCCGGACATGTGTAGAATAGCCCAAAAAGCGGACATTTTTTTTGGGTGTATCGGACACAATTACGGGGCTACTGCTAGAGATGCTCTAAGTCATCCTACTAGACCCGTCGTGGATGACCAACTCACTCCCTGGTTAGCCACGGAGGTAGGCTCTAATTTTCAACCACAAGGCCCAAATAACAAAATGAGTAAAAAAACAATCACTGGTAGAAAAAGGGCATGTGGTCCCGGTTCGGCTGGGCCATCAGTCCCGGTTGCCCAACCGGGACTGGCCAATCGGGACTAATGCTAGTCCCGGTTGGGCCACGAACCAGGACCAATGGGTGCCCACGTGGCCAGTTCTGGCTGGGCGTGGGGGGAGACTCATTGGTCCCGGTTCTTGTTAAGAACCGGGACCAATGGGTGCCCACGTGGCTAGTTCTGGCTGGGCGTGGGGGGAGACTCATTGGTCCCGGTTCTTGTTAAGAACCGGGACCAATGAGTGTTTTTTTTTGTATTTAGGGTTTAGGGTCTCCCTCTCCGGTGCCCCTCTCCCTCTCGCCGGTGCCCCTCTCCCTCTCGCCGGTGCCTCCGTCGTCTCCCCCTTCTTCGCATCGCCGACGTGCTCTCCATCTCTCACTCGCCGGCATATCGAGGCCAAGCTTCGATATTTCTGTGCAGGTACTACTCGCCGGCTCATCTCTCACTCGCCGGCTCTCCATCTCGCACTCAATTCGATGCATGGTACTACATACAGCAATGAAGGAACCACTATTACACATCATCGTCATGAATATATTACACACAGCTCATTCGTCGTGCTTGGTCGAACATATTAAATGTACACACGAGTTTCATGCATATATACATCTCTTTTACACTCCCATTTTAACCGGCCCATAGTATTCTCCCTTTGGATCTAGGACCTCTGCATCTAAGAATCCCGCAATTTCCTCTTGAATTGCGCGTACGCGATCTTGTGGTAGAAGACCGTCCCGCAGCCGTTCGATCTAATTTAAAGAAGGGGTCAATATATATGAATGAAACTAAACACAATTGATGGCAATAAACTAAAATTGTGAATATTGTTTACGTACTTCAAGTTGTTCTAAGAACCGGCTCTTGGATCGCTCTTGGGTCGTCTGGCGAATGAACTCGCAAACGTAGTATCCACATAAATTATTCCCATGTTCCTGCCTCAAGCACTTTACGAGAACAGAGTTCAATCAAAATAATAATCAAGCATGATAATGGTATTGAAACTAAAATCAAAGAGATGCGCGGAATAATAGCATGATAACTTACACTTATTTGTTCAAATGTAAGCTTCGGCGCCCAAATACCCCTAGCCTTGGCGGTGAACCGTTTCCAAGCCCTGTCCGGCAAAGAAAATGAATAAAGGAGTTATATATTAATTGCTTGCTACCAGGGAATGAACGGAAAGTTGCCGATATAGTGCCATAATGATTGA
The DNA here is from genome assembly GCA_947311845.1 of Poa pratensis. Lineage (NCBI taxonomy): Eukaryota > Viridiplantae > Streptophyta > Magnoliopsida > Poales > Poaceae > Poa > Poa pratensis. The sequence goes on from CAMZMU010000073.1 coordinate 20,260,850, forward strand.
AATTACCCTTGGAGGCATTCCTGCATGTCCGCCCACTCCTCAAGGGGTTTACGTTTCGAGTCCATGACAAGTACTACTCCTTTGTCAGGTTTAATGATTAGCAGAATAAAGTGGAAGCTGCGCACGCATAAGTCATCAATTATACACTTAACATCGAGTAAGCGAAATAGAATGTGTACAAGACAGTAACACTCACCCGTAGTTGTAAGGAAATAGTATTTCCCTTTTGGTTTCGTTAAACCTTAACGCCCTTACCAAGTTATCCTCTGTGTCGTTGTAATGACGTTTGAGAGATACTTGATGAATGTAGTATGGGTCAATGAACCCAATGTCATAGATTTGTCCTCTTTTGCATTGGAGAATCTTCATTCTGCATAATTAATATAGTGATGAGTAAGATTATACATGCAATGAACGAGCTGAGCTAGCTAGAGACTTAATTACAGAAATAATACTTACAGACAATAGGCACTGAGGATAGCTTTGTCGATGGCGTCTTGTTGGTATAACTGAAATAATTCAGGAAATTCAATCATTACCACGCCATTTCCATGCCCGTAATGCTCGTTTCTATAGGCCACGTAGATCCAGTTTGCCCCTTCCTCACAGGCTCGCATGTACCACTTATGCAATCTGCGCATTTTTGTTGGTAGATCGTTGACTAGCTCAGGTTTGACGAGACTATTCCCGTACCGGTATTGGTATGCTACTTCCTGGAACACTTCTAATTGTGCTAAGTAGTCCTGAATAGACATGCCATGAGCAGCGGCCGCTTCTCCGTATATTGCAACAAACTCAGGATCGATAGCGACATCACCTGTGCTCGACCCCTCGGCGGTATTGGAAAACACTTTGAGCGGGGGGCACGACTGGTTTTTCTGTTCTCCGAGCTGGGGAACTGATTCCTTTCCCGCTTGCACTACTACTCTTCGACCGCTCCTTATTTGCCTGAACCGACTTGCGAATCTGGCGGTCATAGTCTGGTGTCAGCCTTGGCGGGGGTTGTTCAAGGGTCTTCAGCATTTTGAAGACGGCGGCTTTTTCTTCGGGTGGAGGGGAACTCTGCCGCTTTCGGCTTCTTCAGGCTAGCCAACCACTCTTGATGTTGGGCATTTACGACCGCGGCATTTTCCTCCACCGTACGGTCATAAGGTCTATGGGAAGATTCTTATGAGGTACTTTTGGGAGGGGCGACCTTTTACGTTTCGGTGATCGCTTACCCCTCATAGTACCAGCGGTGGGCGGAGACGGCTGACGCGGCGGCGGAGACGGCTGCGCTGGAGACTGGTGAGGCGGTGAAGAGGACTGTTGCGCTGGAGATGCTGAGGCGGTGAAGAGGACTGTTGCGCTGGAGACTGGTGAGGAGTCGATGGCCTTGGCTGCCAGTTCGGAAGCACGATGAATTCCTTTGGCCATAGAATGGCGCTTTCTTGGCTTCTCCAAGTTCAAGCACCTCCCCATCTTCACCTGCAGGGTGTTCCAGCTTCAGCTCCTCAAAATCTTTCATCACTTCATCCACCCCGACAACAGCGTAGCCATGTGGAACCGGAGAGAAATGGTAAGTTGGATTAGGTCCAATTGGTACGGCATAGCCGACCGCCACCTTCATGGTTAAGTTAAAAACTTTCACATGCAGCTCACAAGGTGTGCTCTCCGTGATATCATCCACTGGGTAGCGACGAAGTGGAGCCACCGTCACTGCATCATCAGTACCATCCTGGAGCTCCGTGGAAGCCACGCTGCTTTTCCGATTCGATGGGCCGCCGGTACCATCGCATGCAGCTTCTACCATGTGCCGCTGAGATTGGCCGCTAGTACCTTGCTGGCTAAGTGCGGCAATTTGATCCTTCTGCCGCTTTAATTCTTCTTCTATATTACGCAGCCGGTCTGCAGCAGCGCGTGCTTCCATTGCCTCCCTTTCCTTTCTCCTCTGATGGCTTCTATCAGGAAATTTCTTCCTGTGCTCGGGAATCGCAATTGTCTTGGGCTTGGAGCCTGGTACGCCTCGTGTTCGTCCGTCGTGTTCCTCATTCCCAAGGGCGCGTGTGAGCTCGTCATCCTCTCTATCGGGAATGAACCGTCCCTCTGCAACATCCTTTACTGCATTTCTAATGCCTTCGATGGGTAGTAGGGGCTTATCTTTGTGTCTTCTGTTATATATGCACTTCCCTTCTGCGTCCAACGTGCCCCCATGCCCGTAAAACCAATTTCTTGCCCGTTCGATCCATGCGAGTGGCTCTGGAGTGATCCCTTTAGCCAGCAGGTCCGCCTCAAGTTTCTCCCACTTAGGCATGCTAAAGGCGTAGCCACCAGGCCCCATAGTATGGTGGTAGATCTTTTTAGCAGCATTTGCCTTATTTTTTGCAGACTTTTCCTGAGCTTCCTCCGATTTCTTGTACGCCACAAATTCTTCCCAGTCGTCCCTTATCTTCTCATACCCTTTATCGAAGTCCGGAGTCTTATTTTTCGACAAACTCGTGTTCAATCTTTTCTTCCAGTTCTTGAATAGCTCGGCCATCTTCTTAAGAGCCCAGTCCTGACTTTTTGCTCCATGTTTTTCCGGGCAATCTTTTCTGCCTCATTTGGATCCTCCTCATCTGGATCCACCTCTGGCGCCGGCAGGGTGAAATTAAGCATGAGCTTTCTCCAAAGTCTTTCTTTGCCCACCTCGCCGACATATCTTACTCCTCCCTCCTTTGGCTCATGCCATTCTCGAACGGTGATCGGGATGTAGTCCCTAACAAGAACTCCGCATTGCTTTACCATTTTATTTTTAACATCAGGGGGAGCAGTCGGTGTGCCGTCTTCAGCGACTTTTTCGATCCTGTACCTTTCTTGGTCGCCCAACTTTTTGGCTGGGCCTCGTTTTGTCCTTACAGAAGATTTGCTCGATCCGGAGGGCTAAAAGAAGAAAGAGCGTTAATATATGTATATAGACAGCAGAGGCTTAATTAATACAATCTTCGGCTTCATTAATATATGTATATGCACCTCGCCGGAGTTTGCAACATTTAATGTTCCACCGGAGCCTTCGGCTTCTCCCTCGTCGGCTTCTCCCTCGCCGACTTCTCCCTCACCCAGCCGTCGGGTTCTACCTCACCGGAGCCGTCTCTTCGGTTGAGAGACTCATCTCCCTCACCGGAGTTGTTCAGAAACTGCGAGGTGACATCGCCAACATCTTCCGGCCCGCGGATTATATCCTCGAGGATGTTTTCCTGATTTTCGTCTCGTTCCATAGTTTCTGCAAATTAAGAACAATGCACAAAACTTTAGTTGGGTAACTTGTTCCATATGTCAAGATACATCTACACAATTTTTGACTTGCCCAAAAACCTAAAATAAAATACTCTTTTATTTATTTTCAGAAAATCCCCTTTTCTTAGGTTTACAAAGGAGCTACCTTTTTCATACCTCAGAAAATTCACTAAAAATTAGGGAATGATCCTCATTACTTGTAGAACCCAAATAATTTGGACATTTTTGCCCTTTTGTTTTCAGTAAAAAACTAAGAAAATAAGAAAAGGCCATAAAAAATAATGCAAACACTTGGCAACCTTTTTATTCAGTGCCTAGGACCATATGTGCACACACACTAGGGAGATAAGCCACAGGAAAATTCAAATTTAATTAGGACAAGTACAAATTAGAAACTTCACAATTTGATTTTTGTGTGTAACATACACAATATCATCTCATTTGCAAGAACAAATTAGAAACTTCATATGCTGCCTTATAATCTATTTGCAAGAGCACCTCGGGCGGGGAGCGGCAGAGCACCTCGGGCGGGGATTCTTGGGCGCGACGGCGAACTCAGAGACCCTAAACCCTAAACCATCAAGAAATTAAAGCCATTAAGCTCAAGAACATAAGACTCAAGCTAAAATATACTGAAAAGCATGTATTACCACTTCAAAATCATTTGCAAAGCTAAAATTAAAATTAACATCAATATATAGCAAAACTAAAATTAACATCAATATATAGCAAAACTAAAACTAACACTAACAAAACTAATTCTAGCAAATGGCTAACAGAAAATGGCTAACAAAAAATAGCTAAAACCTAGCAACTAACACTAACAAATGGCTAACAAAAAATCATCTACAACTAACCTAGCAATTTCTATAAGCTAACAATTTCTATAACCTAACAATTTCTATATCTAACAAATTTCTAAACATATTAATCATTTTAATCTACAATGCTACAATTTTAATCTAATTACTTCTAACCTTGAGTAGCAAAATTATGAACACTTTAATCTACAATGTTAGCAAAATTATGAACACTTTAATCTACACATTTTAATCTACAATCTACAATCCACAATGCTATAAATTTCTAAACATTTTAATCTACAATGCAAAATTTCTAAACATTTTAATCTACAATTTTAATCTACAATGCAAAATTTCTTAATATTTTAATCTACAATCTACAATGCAAAATTATGAATCTACACATTTTAATCTACAATCTACAATGCTATAAATTTCTAAACATTTTAATCTACAATGCAAAATTTCTAAACATTTTAATCTAGAATTTTAATCTACAATCTACAATGCAAAATTATGAACAAAAAAGCACTCACCTTGAGTAGCTACGGCCGGCGGTGGTGGTGGAGCGCGCCGGTGGTGGTGGAGCGCGCCGGTGCAGGTGGCGGCATCTGGACGGCCGGATTAGCCACGCCGGTGAGCAGGGGCGAGCTTCGGGCCGGTGAGCAAGAGGGAGGCGCGGCGGCGGCTCCGCGGTCGGTCAATCCGCGTGGTGGAGGAGGTGGAGGGCGGGGCCACGCCGTAGCAGGGTGGCGGCAGAGGTGGAGGGCGGGGCCACGCCGGAGCAGGGTGGCGGCAGAGGTGGAGGGCGGGGCCGCGCCGGAGATCAAAAATCGCCGGAGCAGGGCTTCGCCAGAGCGCTTCTCTCGTCGGGGGAACTGCGGCAGAGGTGGAAGAAGAGGACAGGCACGGGCGTTATAAACAAAAGGCCTTTGGTCCCGGCTGTTCTTACCAACCGGGACGAAAGGGTCTTTGGTCCCGGTTTGTAAGAACAACCGGGACCAAAGGTCAAATTTTGGGCCGCTTGAAGTTCGCGCAATTTTGGGCCGCTTTTAGTCCCGGTTCGAGGCTGGAACCAGGACTAAATGGGCTTTTCGAATTTTTTTGTTTTCTTTTATATAATTTCCAGGAAATGATTTAAACTTGTAAAATCAATAACTTTTAATCTGTTTATCAAAAAATTATGATTAATATATCGAAATGCTAAGAAAAATGAACCCCATCTATTTATATGTCTATTATTATAAATCCAAATAATACAATAATATGTTTATTATTATCAGAAAAAATAAGGAATCTGAATATATCATCCATACATATGTTTGCATCATGTATCAACTGTGCCATTTTCAATTCAAAAATGCATTAACTCATATCTTTTGCATACTTTATTATTGTCATTTTCAATTTGAATCTCACTAAACTTTCAAACTATTAACCATTTTGCCATTTTGAATTAAAAAATGCATTAACTTTTATCTTTTGCATAACTAACTCAAAACCAGATTACTTATTCAGATGCTAAAGATCATTAGTTGGAAATGCAGAGATAAATAATACATTTTACTTTTGCATACTTTATTATTGTCATTTTCAATTTGAATCTCACTAAACTTTCAAACTATTAACCATTTTGCCATTTTGAATTAAAAAATGCATTAACTTTTATCTTTTGCATAACTAACTCAAAACCAGATTACTTATTCAGATGCTAAAGATCATTAGTTGGAAATGCAGAGATAAATAATACATTTTACACGATCGTCGTCGTAGCTAGACCAGCATTAGGGAATGACAACAATCTTGGGTACATAGACGAACCATTTGTCCTAACTAATGATGTGGCTCAGGTTAGTCATACTCCTGCCTAGGCCTATAATACTCGTCCTCGTAGTCGTCGTAGTCGCCGCCGTTGTCGTCGCTGTCGTCGGACGGCCGCGATGTAGTCGTTGACGGGGGTTGTCGCCTGGACTGTAATTGAGGGTAGCGCAGGCGGGGGTTATCGCCGGCCGTGATGTAGTCCATGACCCTCTTGAGAGTTTGGCCGGCCCACCACAGCCGACGGCCGGCCTCGTTGAAGTTCGAAGGACGCGGGCGGTCCTCCTCATACCTGGCGAGCGCCTTCTCACGCCTTTCGATGAGAAAGGCGTCCCAAGTTGGGCGATAGTCTGGATGCCAGCGGGAATCCATCCGCTGCTCCGGAGTGAGCTCGAGGTAGTAGTGGTTCGTGATGGCCGTCCGGCGCGCCAAACCTTGAGGGACAGGAGGGACCGGCACGCCTCCGGTGCTCATTCTCCAGCCGGCGGGGACGTCGTAGCTGGGCGGGCAGGGGTAGTTCGAGGCGCAAAGCGACTCCACCTCCGAGTAGGTTAGAGTGGGTACGGTGGAAGCCATGGGAGAGTGATGAGTTTGCAGATATGAGTTTAGATGTGCTATGCCAATGGATGCCATGCATGACTACATATATAGTGAGAATCCCACCAATAAGGAAGAAGCACACGGATCGTGTGTTTCTTTCGAGCGCTTGTGAGCCATTGGATCACGGGTGTGTTTCTTTTGAAGGCTTGTAAGCTGTTGGATATCACTTTGTGAGCCACCACCCGGGACTAAAGGGAATCCCACCAATAAGGAAGAAGCACACGGATCGTGTGTTTCTTTCAAGCGCTTGTGAGACGTTGGATCAGGGGTGTGTTTCTTTTGAGGGATTGTGAGCTGTTGGATCAGCAGTATCACGACCACTTCGTGAGCCACATGACCGGGTTGGTGTTACCAACCGGGACTAAAGAAGCACACAGATCGTGTGTTTCTTTCGAGCGCTTGTGAGCCGTTGGATCAGAGGTGTGTTTCTTTTGAGGGCTTGTGAGCCGTTGGATCAGGGGTGTGTTTCTAGTCCCGGGCCGTGATACCACCCGGGCCTAAAGGGGCCACGACCCTATATATAGCCCACCTCTCGGACATGTTTGGCACTCACTCTTTACTCATTGTAGTTCATTTTGTAAACAAAGCATTCGGACTCCCTGCATACGCCCAAACGCTGCATTTTGATATGCGGGCACTCACGAGCCAGCGTTGGGCTGTATGCAGGAGAAACCGTGTGTTTTGTTCTATATAGAAAATCCTTCAGTTCATCGACCGAATACAAAATCCCCAAGGTGCTGCCCTCTCCCTCCCCTACCTAGGTGTTTGATCAAATTCCCCACTCATTTTTTCAGATCTCGGCGACGATGTCCGGCCTGTTGGATGCGAGGGGCGATGTCCGGGACTGGGCTCCGCCGGGCTGGCACTGGGAGGTGGTATCTTCCGGGACGCGTAGCTTGGTGAGGAATCCGGGTGACGTTGTTGACCCGGATCTTGTTTGGTGGAAGTCACGTGGGCCACACTCGGTGCAGAGAGAGCCGGCCCCCGAGGAGGTGGTATGTCGCCGTATCAGGGAGGAGGACGAGCACGTCAATCGCTATGTATTTATGTTGGATACGCCAGTGGTGTATAACAGTAGATGGATGGTTCTTCATAGGGATCCTTCTCATGTGAGTATGATCCTGTGATGGTTCCTGCTCTTTGGGTGCGCAGCGCCGGCCGCTCAGCACCCCGTGGCTTAGGACCCGACAAAAGTTAGTGATATTATTCGTGATGTATTATGGTTAAATAAAAATGGACCCGAGCTATGTATTATGGTTTTCACCACATAAAGGTTTAATACATTACTACACATCACATAAAGGTTTAATACATTACATTGATTTACATAAATGCCATGAACCCTTCTTCGCGTATGTCCCTGGCCTATGATCGCTTCGGCCGTAACCATGGAGCATCTTCATTATTTAACGGGATGCTTGGGTCAGTTTTCACTGTGAAGGGCGGAATTTCATCAAACTTATCATAATCTGCTGACATGTCTGTCTTGTCCTCGACTCCCACGATGTTTCTTTTCCCTGAAAGAACTATGTGACGCTTTGGCTCATCGTCTGATGTATTCGTTTGCTTATTTTTTTCTTTTTTTCGGTCTGGAGGACATGTCCTTCACATAGAAAACCTGAGCCACATCATTGGCTAGGACGAATGGTTCGTTCCTGTAACAACCAAGATTCTTGAGATCCACTGTTGTCATTCCGTACAGCTGGTCTACCTTTATCCCTTCTCCATTCATGTTGACCCAACTGCACCGAAACAAAGGGACCTTAAAAGTAGGTCCATAGTCAAGTTCCCATATCTCCTCTATGTAACCATAGTATGTGTCCTTTTGCCCATTCTCGTCTGTTGCATCAAAGCGGACACCACTGTTTGGTTGGTGCTCTTTTTATCTTGGGCGATCGTGTAAAATGTATTCCCATTTATCTCGTACCCTTGGAAATTCAATACAGTCGAAGATGGTGACGCGGCCAACAAGTAGAGCTGATCTCCGACAGTGGTGTCATTCATGAGCTGTAATCGCAACCAACTGCCGAAAGTCTCCATGTGTTTTTCTTTAATCCAGGAGTCACCTCCCCGGGTTCTTGGAGCGTACATAATTCTTGTGTTCCTCGATATACGGAGCCACGAAGGTGGAACTTTGTAGAACTGTGTAGTGTGCTTGAGTTAAAGAATGCCCGTCCCTACATATCAGTGCTTTCTTTCCTAGCGTGCCTTTTCCACTCAGTCTCCCCTCATGCCGCGATTCAGGAACACCAATCGGCTTAAGGTCAGGAATAAAGTCAACACAGAACTCAATGACCTCCTCTGTTCCATAGCCCTTTGAGATGCTTCCTTCTGGCCTAGCACGGTTATGAACATATTTCTTCAAGACTCCCATGAACCTCTCGAAGGGGAACATATTGTGTAGAAATACAGGACCGAGAATGGCAATCTCGTCGACTAGGTGAACCAGGAGATGCGTCATAATATTGAAGAATGATGGGGGGAACACCAACTCGAAGCTGACAAGACATTGGACCACAGCCTTCTGTAAACTTGGTAGAGTTACTGGATCGATGACCTTCTGAGATATTGCATTGAGGAATGCACATAGCTTCACAATGGGTACTCGAACATTTTCCGGTAGAAGCCCCCTCAATGCAACCGGAAGCAACTGCGTCATAATCACGTGGCAATCATGAGACTTCAGGTTCTGGAATTTTTTCTCTGCCATATTTATTATTCCCTTTATATTTGACGAGAAGCCAGCCGGGACCTTGATACTGCTCAGGCATTCAAAAAAGATTTCCTTCTCTGCTTTGGTAAGAGCGTAGCTGCTTAAGTATTGACGCCCTTTATCCGTCTGCTTGTTGTATGGGTCTTTCATACGTTGCTGGTCCTCCCGTGCTTCTGGTGTATCTTTTGTCTTCCCATACACGCCCAGGAAGCCTAGCAGGTTCACGCAAAGATTCTTCGTCACGTGCATCACGTCGATTGAAGACCGGACCTCTAGGACTTTCCAATAGGGTAGCTCCCAAAATATAGATTTCTTCTTCCATATGGGTACGTGGTTGTCAGCGTCATTCGGAACAGATAGACTGCCAGGACCCTTTCCAAAGATTACTTCTAAATCCTTGACCATGTCATATATAACATCACCATCAGGGAGGTTAGGCTTCTTCCGGCGATCTGCCTCACCGTTGAAATGCTTGCCTTTCTTTCTTACGGCATGACTGTTCGGAAGAAATCGACGATGCCCCAGGTACACGTTCTTGTTTCCCAAATGTATACTTTCAGTCTTATCTAAACAGTGCGTGCATGCATTGTATCCCTTGTTTGACTGTCCTGAAATGTTACTAAGAGCAGGCCAATCATTGATGGTTACGAACAACAACGCTCGTAGGTCAAATTCCTGTTGTTTGTGCTCATCCCACACACGTACACCTGGTTCGGACCACAACTGCAAAAGTTCATCAACTAATGGCCTTAGGTACACATCAATGTCGTTGCCGGGTTGCTTCGGGCCTTGGATGAGCACTGGCATCATAATGAACTTCCGCTTCATGCACAACCAAGGAGGAAGGTTGTAGATACATAGAGTCACGGGCCAAGTGCTATGACTGGAGCTCTGCTCCCCAAAAGGATTAAAGCCATCTGTACTTAGACCAAATCTTAAGTTCCTTGCGTCATCTGAAAATGTCGGGAACTCTCTGTCGATTTTTCTCCACTGGGACCCATCGGCGGGGTGTCTCAACTTCCCGTCTTTCTTACGCTCTTCTTTGTGCCATCGCAACAACCTGGCATGCTCTTTGTTTCTGAACAGACGTTTCAACCGTGGTATTATAGGAGCATACCACATCACCTTAGCAGGAACCCTCTTCCGGGGGGGCTCGTCATCGCCCTCAACATCACCAGGGTCATCTTGTCTGATCTTGTACCGCAGTGCATTGCATACCGGGCATTTATCCATATTCTCGTACTCACCGCGGTACAGGATGCAGTCATTAATGCATGCATGTATCTTCTGCACATCTAATCCTAGAGGGCAGATAGCCTTCTTTGCTTCGTATGTAGTCTCGGGCAATTCGTTATCCTTTGGAAGCTTCGGCTTCATTATTTTCAGTAACTTCTCAAATCCCTTGTCAGAACAACCAGTCTCTGCCTTCCATTTCAGCAGTTCCAGTGTGGTACCGAGCTTTGTGCTGCCATCTTCGCAATTTGGGTACAGCAACTTTTTGTGATCCTCTAGCATGGCCTCCAACTTTAGCTTCTCCTTTTCTGTATCGCATTCTCGCTTTGCATCAGAAATGACCCCACCAAGACCATCAGCGGGCTCATCTGATGCCCGATGTTCACCTCCTTCTTCTTCAACGTCTTCCATTACAGTATCACCGCATTCCTCAGGGAACATAGGATAGTTGTCATCATCCTCCTCTTCTTCATTGTCTTCCATCCTAACCCCTCTTTCTCCGTGCTTGGTCCAACAATTATAGCTGGGCATGAAACCTCTCCGAAGCACGTGGTCTTGAATGGTTTCGGGTCAGAGTACTCCCTGACGTTCCGACACTTCTCACATGGACAAGGCATAAAATTATCCACTTTGTTTGCCTCAGCCACTTCGAGAAATTTATGCAGGCCTGCAATAAACTCGGAACTGCGTCGTTCGCCGTACATCCATCGCATCCGTGCATCCATCTGCATCATATAATTAAGTTTATCAAATACCATTACAATAACATCTTGAATAGTGAAATGACCACCGTACATCGACACGTGCAATATTTCTGTATCAATTACAGATGAAAAGGATAAAGTTGCTAACCTCGGCCGAGGATATCATCTTGTGTGAACTTAAGTGTGGCTCGGGCATTTCATCGAACACATCTTGTGCGTGGCAAAGGAAAAAAAACTAGCACCCACTTCCCACCAATCCAACCAGAAAAAAAAGAGAGAAGAGAGGGGGTGGGTTATTTATAGGCAGGGGAGGGGTATTGGTCCCGGTTCGTGCCACGAACCGGGACACTGGAGCATTGGTCCCGGTTCGTGGCACGAACCGGGACCAATGTCCCCAACCGAACCGGGACCAATGCCCTGGCAGCTCGAACCGGGACCAGTGCCAGGCATTGGTCCCGGTTTTTCACTGAACCGGGATTAATGGCCGATTCGGCTCTGGACGAAAGGTAGTTTTTCTACAAGTGAATGTTATCCTAATCAATTATAATGATATATTTGTATTAAAAACAAATTGATAAGTCAAATTTTAAATGAACTGCTCTTACTTCCTCTGAACCTAGGTATGGATTAGTCTTTGCATTTTAAAATATCAGACGGTGTTCTGTACACCGTGCGCCACGCACCGTAGTTATAGCTCATGCGCATTGGCGTCGATGTTGGCCAGGTCGGCTGCTATTCACGGTCGGCAAGCTTGCCATGGATGCCATGGCAGAGCTCACCATGGATCCCATCGACGAAAAGCAACCCACACACGACACACCGAAGTCGGAGAAGATAGACCTCCGGCATGACGAGTTCGTGGCCGGTGAGCTCGAAACGGCACCGGCGATGTATCCATGGTCAATCGTGGAAGTAACTTTATGGGGCGAATTTTCGATGACGGTGAGGGTGTTTAGAAAGGTTTTTGTTGTGCACCGATAAGTAAAATGCTACAGGGATTTCATTTTGCAACATGTTGTGCATATGTTGGGCTAATTGTGTTTTTTTGTTGCAAACTACGACATCCTTTCCAACATTTTTTATGCAGCTAATGCTATTTATTGTAGACGTTGAATTTTTCGCTGCATGTTTGTGTTCAAAATGTTGCAACATTTTTTTACAATTTTACGAGCCACCGGAAAATTGCAAGCACTGTTGGGCACACACACAAAAATGCAAGGTCGAGAAGTTTGGTGTTGTATTGACCGAACGGTGCAGAAATCACACTTAAGTAAATTCGAATGAATCTGGATAGAATCAGCCAGCCTTGGGTTTACCAAACCTGCCATGGACCAAGGTTTGAACATATCTACTCTCAACCACGTTACAGGTTTACCACTTCAATGACTTGCCAAGTATCAAACATGTATTTATTGGCTAATTTAAACATTTATTATATTTATTATTCTGTATAAGAAGCAAAATCTATCGATCTCTATACCAAGTAATTTTTTGTAGAACATGATCATCCAATTTTCCATTACTCATACCCATATTGCTGTGTTAGAAACAATGATATGAGCTCGGGTTCAATTGACCCACTTGCACGCTTTAGAACTTTAACTCTCTTTTTTTGAAACAAGGCAAAAGATTTGACTTTTATATTGATATAGAAGAAGCAATCCAGTCGTGCCCTTCGTCCTTAATTGTTTGGACAAGCACAAAAGGCATGGAGAACTTGTTGAAAACTCTGGACTCTTTCCATATTTCCCACGCAATGAGAGTGATGGCAGTATTGAGTCCCTTAGGATGCGCAGTAGGAGTTTTACCATCTAATATTGAAGCACTGATGGACGATAGAGCCCATACAATGAGTGATGGTGGGGCAGGAGAGCCAGGTTGCCACGGAGCCCAGACACGGTTGGAGTAGCGACATTCGAACATGATGTGACTGGCCATCTCAGGGAGGCATTTGCAGAGTTGGCAGGTCGGCTGGTGGGGCCATCCTCTAATAGCAAGACGGTCAGAAGTCCACGGTCATTTTTGCACCGCGAGGCAAGCGAAAAAGTGGCATTGGGTGGTGCTTATTTCCAAACAATCTTTTCGAAGGAGCAAGGCATGGAGCCAATTTGCTGGACTCTAAAGGCAGCGTTTGTGGAATAAGAGCCGTTGGTCATAAGCGTCCAAGGGATGGTGTGCCTGGGGTGAGAGTAGTGTCATTGACTTTGATCCAGAGGTGGACAAACTACGAAATGTGCTCCACTTTGAAGGAATCCATGGGAAGATAAAAAATTCCAGTGATGGTACGTTAGGGCATCACAGACATATCTATTTTTTCGCTTGGAGGCAGCGAAGAGCAGAGGTGCAGCCATAAAGCCAAGAGGAGTTACAGAAAGAGGCCCGACATCCATCTACTATCGTGACTCTGGTGGAAGCATTGAGGAGTGTGTGTTAGTATCATCATTTGGGGTGTCCAGGCCAACCCATGGCTTGTCAGGGGCAGTCCATTCAAACCAAAGCCAGCGGAGGCGAAGGGCTCTAGCAAATTCTCAACGTTTAGAATGCCAAGACACCTCCCATATATTTAGGCATGCAATCTTTGTCCCTGTTTACTTTGCATTGGCCGCCACCTGCACTTTCTTTGCTAGCCCAGGCATGCCGCGGCTGATTTTGTTGAAGGGCTTGAGGTTGTCCTTATCTGCTTTGATGGTTGTGAGGAGGAATATCGGCAGTGAGGTGAGGACATATTTTACCAAAGCTATGGAACCGTCCCTATTAATGAAGCGGCCTTGCTAGTGTCCTAATTTACCACAGCCTTATCAACATATGGTTGGAGGTGGACTTTCCTTAGGCGGCCCAGCGAAAGTGACAATCCTAGGTATTTGATCGGAATTTCCGAGACGGTCACAGGAAATTGTCCAGGAGAGTACAAAAGTTGCAAATGCTACAGTTGAAATAATTTGGTTACAATCTTTTCTTAGAGAGTTTGGAGTTAAGTTAACTCAGCAACCATGTTAAAGATGTAACAATCTTGGTGCCACGTATGGTCAGCTAATCGCGTGTTTGATTTTAAGGCTAAACGCATTGAGATAGGCCTTCATTTGTGAGAAAAAGAATTCTAAATAAGAAATTACAAATTTGGTTCATTCCTTCCAAATATCAAATTGCTGACGAGTTCATGAATTGTGCACATTTGAAGAGTTCAAGCATAATCTCAACTTAGCCAACTTATGATTAAAAGAGGGTGTTAGAACTAGTTTGGGTTTAGTCATAGACTTGTACGGTCAGGTTTAATACCGACCTAGGTTCATATATGTACCAAACTGACACAACCTTGTACCCATCACTTGATGAGGGCGGCCTTTTGTAGCCTAGACTACATGTAGCTTGTTTTTTTTTTTTTTTGAAAACGACGTTTTAAAGTGTCAAAAGATCTGATTTTTGCAGATGTAGACACTGATGTATTCTATCAATGTGCAAAACTCCGACTCGAATCACATTGTATTCTAGGCGACAAATGTGAAACTCTGAAGTAGTAAACAGTGCAAAAACATTGGACCATCCAAAAAAATCAGATTTGTCTTTTTTGTACGGGTCAAAATACAAGGTGTATAGAGTTAAGATTTTTCATGTTGATATAATACAGCATTTATCCAAGTTTGTTTTCAGAATTTATTGCTACTTTAAAATGTCGTTTTCAGAATTTTCAAAAAACAGACTGCATAGCCCGAGCTACACTTGGCCTTTCGGCACTTGATGCAATATATATACACGATGACATGCATCGCTTCAGAACTTTTACACGCTGAATCTCTTTTTCAAACAAAGGCACCATCAACTGCTGACGTCCTCCTTAACAGAACTTCTGTTATCACCAGCCAATGCGGCCCATGCCTACCGCCTACACAAGTGGTGCATATCTCATAGTTGACCATATTCTGATCTGTGCATGTCAGCTGAACACCGGACCCTGTACTGCTAACTGAATTGTGGCTGTCAAACTCACATGGAGCATCTTTTTGCATTACTTTATCAAACAGTGAAGGGAAAGCTCGGCATGCAGGCGGACGTCCGCTCCAATTAAAATATTTGTCCGCCACGTTCTGTGTTTAGTAGATTTGCTTAACAATTTGCTTAGCAGGTTGCTGATGATCAACTAACAGACGTGTCAGGCGGACGTCCGTCCTGTCCGTCGGACTGTCCACTTGCATGCCTCCGGAAAGCGTCGCCTAATACCGAAAGCGAAGCACGTCCAAACCCGTAGTGATCGTGCAGTAGTAGTTTGGACTCGAGGTTACATTACACTTACTTCCCACAAACCGCAACTACCTACACACCATCATCTGTTTTCCCTCTTTCAGGATGGAACAGCCTGAATCGTAGGATGATGACTCGCCCTTGACACCAGCCGCATT
Organism: Poa pratensis; assembly: GCA_947311845.1. Lineage (NCBI taxonomy): Eukaryota > Viridiplantae > Streptophyta > Magnoliopsida > Poales > Poaceae > Poa > Poa pratensis. The sequence continues at coordinate 20,276,370 of CAMZMU010000073.1, forward strand.
TGCTCCTCCTGATAGATGATACTCCAATTAGCCCATCACCAAGAGATTATTGTTAAGTTCTGTTATTTTAGGCAGCGGGCAAAGCTGATTAACAACTAGTGCAAAACTAACAATAGTCTTCTGAGACAGAGGAATCGTTCGTCAGTTACAGTGAACGTGCGCTGTGTGGTGTAAGTACCATTTCGTACTCCTCAGATGCATCTGCATCTGCAAATATTTGATTAACTGAATGATTCTGATTGTTCCCTAATTCCTAGCCTTTTGTGCAGTGCCGCTGCAGCCTAATAAACTGGGTTAGCCGTGCTTCCTGGTTCTTCTTCTCGGTGGACAAGCTTAGCAGAGGCACTGGAGCTTTGTCTTCTTGTCCATGGAATCGAAGCCGATCAGTGGAAGGCTTGCATACGACGCAAAGACGCACGGTTTCCCGACCCGGATCTCTCGCACGCGGTCAGTTTCGATGGGCGCAGGTAGAGGAAACAAAGCGTGGAGAGTGCGTGTGTTCTTTATCGAAAGAAGGTAAAGTTGGAAGCACAGCGTGAAGAAAGAGACCGTTCGCTCAGACATGCTAATCATACTGTAATAAGGGCTTAAATTCAGTCACACACAACCGCAGCCCTAGCAGACTGTTTCTCATTTCGACGATTCGATCGCCAGACAAAGATGCGTCAAGTGTCTCATGTTTACCTTTTTGTTCTTGGGATATTGAGCAATTTTCCGTATAAGATTGATCACCGAAATCAACATCACATATGCACTAGCACATCTAACCACATACGATAGATTATTAGACATATCTAACAGATATGTATATTAACCTACTATTAGTGAAAACAAAGAGAGAACTAGCACATACGTGTTGACCGGAAAGATCCCAATACAACGTTGTTGTCGATGTCGGCCATGGCGGTGACGAGTAAGAATATGTACAACCGACTTCGGCGTTGGAGTCGGCACAGCCGGATCTCGTTCACTAGGCGTAGATAGAGTCGGACGAAAAGCGAGTAATCGCGCCGAGACGCTCTGCAAACCTTATCATCCATCTCCCGATGCAGGATCTCAACTGCCGGGATTACGGAGGCTTGTTCTTCCGGACGGCCCGTGCACGCGGTCGTCGGAATGAAAAAACATGACAGCGACACAGTAAAATGAACTACGCAGTGGAGACAGGAAGGGGCGAGAGACAATTCTGGATCCGTCCGACCTCTTCTTTATAGGCAGAGCAGAGAACGCAAGCGTCACGCGGTGGAAGAAGTAGTGCACGTGTCAAGCATGCACATGCATGTTGACACGTACACCCAGTTGGTGCGCACCAAAAAATAAATCTTCCACTAAAAATGAGTTCTAACTCGAACTCAATCTACAAAATGTGATGTGCGAGGTGAGACGAGGCGAGACGTGTCATGGCGAGACTGGCGGAGCAGGAGCGCGCGTGTACTGCTCCTATTCTCACTCATTTAATCTCATGAGATTAGAAAATCTCGCTTTACAAGTTACTTCAACTTTCTCTCAACTAGCGGGACTAAACTTTAGTCCCAATCCCACAACCTGTACACAACATGCACTAAGCCTTTAAGATTTCAGCATTTGTTGAGCTGACTTAATGGGCCAAGCCCAATAAAATCCAACACATATTTAATCAGTTTCATAACGAAATGGAATTGGGGGCGATGCACTTGCATTTGGAAAAAGATTTTTTTTTCCTTTCTACATGTATCCTGGATTATGTGCTATAGCAATTGTTCTACCTTCTTTGTTTCTTGCAGGGGATCAATTGTTCTACCCTTTTATAGAAGATTACATACGAAGCAAAATGAGTGATCTACACAATAAATATATCTACTTAGGTACGTACGAATCAAGCAAAAAGTTAAAATCTAGAAAGTCTTATATTTAGTAACTAAGTAACTGAGGGAGTAGTTCTGATTACTGATGTACCGATCTAGAGACGAGTAATCAGGGACTCAAAATTTTCCAGGATTTGTTTATAAATTACCTTCTCTTCTCTTTGTTAGCATTTGCAATAATATGAGCCATCAATCTCTTGGGCGTGCAACCAAGATAGATCAACCATCACTAGTACATCATCCGTGCTTCCAGTTCCAGGCATCACTACTAGAGCAACCGAGGACAAATATGTACAAGAAAGAAACTAGTAGAGCTGAGCTCAAGCATAACTGCATAAGGCTGAGTTGTTACTTTGTGTCCACGATCCTATGAATATTCTCATTTCGGCGAAAACAAAATGACTCTTCTCGTAAGATTGATCTTAGCATAAGCCCATTCTTTTGAGGCCATTCGCAAGCCCATTGCAACTCGTGACTCCACCATCAGATATGGCCCGTGCAGGAGGGAACCTCCGCCTATAGCGTTTCTTCCTCGGCCGAATCAATGCGTTCCACAGCTAATGCTTTAAAAAAAAATCTCAAATATTATATTACGTTTCTATTTAATTTTAAATCCGTTAAAGTAATGGAAACATTATTCTGCATTCAAAGAAATATTTACAAATTTCAAATTTGTAAAGATTTTTTAATCTCAAGAACATTTTCAAAACCCATGAATAATTTTTTGAACCCGTGAACCTACTTTCTTTATAAATCTTGCACATTTTCTCAAACTCCGTGAACATTTTTTTGAACTCGTGAATATTTTTTTGAACTCCGTGAACATTTTTCTGAACCACTAAAATTTTAAAATTCATGAACATACATCTTTTCGAGCCCATGCACATCTTTTTGAACCCATGAACATTAAAAACAAAATATTAATATCTTCTACAATATATATGAAAATTTCTTCGAATGAAGAATATTTTTAAAATTTACGCTACTTGAAAAATGTTGATGAAAAAGTTAAAAAAAAATAGAAAACCGATAACAAAAAAATATAGAAATAGAAAAAGGGAAAACAGAAAAATAAAATAAAAAATAACAACAAAAAATTCCAATGTACCTTATTGGGCCTGGCCCATGGTCGAAATCCTTCTGGCTGAGGTTCCCTAGTGCACGCTTATCGTCACACCCTACTTGCTCCTGACCTCCTGGCGGCTAATTTTTTTTTTTTTGAAATGTGGGGAGAATCCCTAGTCTCTGCATCAAGTGATGCACACAGCCTTTGTTACGAATTTCCAAAGTATTTAAACATTTTACATCTCAGCAAACAAACAAAGTTGAGCCAAGCAGCCACCGGCCAAAAACAAACATAAAGCAAAAGCAAAGAAGGTCATGTCTCCCGGCAAGCATAAAGCTTTTTTCCGAAATGGGGGAGAATCCCCAGCCTCCCCGGCGGCTAGCTATGTGTTTTCTCGAATACAATTGTTGGATTATGAACAGGAATAGAGAATCGTTCCCTATTTTCAGGATCAAGAAGCAAAAGCAAAGAAGGTCATGTCTACTTCATTGTTGGCTGAAGGGGTAGAAGGACATGCCGAAGAACAAGTCACGTGCGGAAGAAACATTGAATGAAATGAGGATCAACCCACTTTACCTCGTACACATTATGATGGTTGTTGTCCATTTTAATCCAACTCGAGACAACAAATGCTTCAGTGTCAATGCCTAGCGGAAACAACCAAAAAGAACGATGTTGAACACTTTTAATTATGATCCAGGGAGAAGTAAGCCCATTGCAAGCTATGCTATCAATAATCAAGATGCAATTCAGAGAGTATATATTGGCAAAGGTCCATGCCAACCTCGTACAAATGTTTTCCCAATCGGATAAATGTCAGATAGAAATATACACTTCACTCTTAGTTGGTTTGATGAGTACAGTTTGATGCCAGATCCGCTCGGTGGGCTGCCTCTCTCAATCTAGGCGTCAATCATGATCGTTATCTTGTGGAAGATTTTGGACATTAGAGATTCTCATGTTTTAATGAACACAAATAGAACCTCCCTTGTAAATGTGTCAAAAAATATTGATGATGTGACTCTATAGAATAACAATTGCAAAGACTCGGTTCATAAGGTCCACGATGGGCTATGGCATGATTACCTATGCTCACGATGTCCGTGATCAAAATTCAAATATTGTATTCTGGTTTTCTGGAGTAATATATTTAGGTGGGATCACGCCCCCCCCCCCCCCCCCCTCCCCCCCCGGAGTGATTTTCAAAATAAAAAACATTTGGATTGAATACATTGCGGAAAAGGACGATGCATTTTGCTTTATTGTTCAACGAGAAATGTAAAGAGATGACAAATTCATCAAATGCTGATCGAGAAACTTGAAAAAATCTCACTGTCTCGATAAACATGTGGGGTGGTATAAACAATATCCATAATCACGCTCAACAAAAAATATAACTACTTATGAAACCAAAAACACCGATCGCTCATATATTGGCAAGTTCAAATGGCAATCCTTCACCGAGCTTGGCATTCTGTTGAAAGTAAGTGGGGATGCTATACATGTCTACATACATCCACATTTGGTGGATATCAAGTCAATTAAATTGGAACGGAGGGAGTAGTAGTCAGTATTTTAAGGTCTTGAATATATGTGTGACATGAGAGGCGGGATCACTTTTTTCATGTTGAAAGTAAGTGGTGACGAAGAGTTCTTGCTTGTGCAGTATCTCTCTAGTGTTGGGTCTATTCCTGAAGCATGATTTGGAAGAACACCTTGAGTATTTTAACATCATGAACTCGCCAATAGTAATGTTGAGAGGACATGATTATAAGAGGCTTGTAAGCTTTGGCAGCCATGTGAAGTACAGAGTTTCGAGAGTATGTCCTTATACACCTTAAAGTTCTCTATTACGGAGGCGGTGTTATGGGTAGTAGGTGCAGATGCACCTATTTTGTGTTAGCACAAAAAATGTCATGGAGAAAAAACATTTTTGTGACCTGTGCAAAAAAGACTAAAAGATATCTCGTATAAAATCATTAAGCGTCCGGATTTGTCTTTTTGCACAAATCACAAAAAATATTTTTTCTTCACGTAACTTTTTTTTGAATTTTTATTTCCGATAACATAAAATGTCTTGAAATATATCCGGATAACATAAAATGTCTTGAAATATATCCGAAATTTTTATTTTGAATTTTTTGACATTTTCAAATTTATTTTTTGGGCAGTGGGTGCATCTGCACCTACTACCCGTTATGGATTTCCGCTTTATTACTTCCTATGTCCCATATTATAATTAATTAAGACGTTTTGGTGGGCTAAAACATCTTATATTTAGGGACGGGGGTAGTATGTTGCATCTAAACTAGATATTAAAAAACTTTAGAAATGCTTTTAGAGATACTTGCTCGATACTCATACATTTATGTCATGATTCTAAAATATTTATTACATATAAAACTAACCTATAATACATATAGAGAAAATATCATTCAACATACATGCTTACACATGTATTTACTTACTGCTATTTCTCTTAGAGAAGGCACTTCTCTCAATGAAATAGTTTATTATTTCTCATACTAAAAGCAAAAAAAAAATATAATCCATACGAACAAAGTGTAAGCTTTTTTAATCAATCGTTTGTATGTATGCAAGGTAGTACTGCAAGCGATCGGCAAAAGCGGTCTTGCTTGGATGAAAAAAATGTCATAAGGGGGAATCGTTTCACTTGATTCGTTCCGTCGCAGCCGCACTATTCCTAAATAGGTTTTCTGTTTCTATTTTGAAAAAAAAGGTCGAACTCATTTCGTATAGAAAGAAAGATGTGTCTGGTTTGGATCGAGTGACACGGGAGGTAGTATATCCAAGACAGTTGTATCAATGGTTAGCCGCTCACCTAAAAATGTACTACTTATTTCAACTTGGGGTATATTTAATGTTGAGTGATATCACACATAAGATCGAAGGATCATAAGGTAAAATATTTTGGGTAGGTCTAAGTCTTATGCGTCTGACAATTTTTGAAATCTCAATCATTCAAGAAAAGTGCAACTCGTTCCGGTTGTAATTTTCTACCTCCGTTACACTTTTCTGAAAAATTATGACTAGATTCAGAAAATTATAATAGAATATGAGTTGCACTTTTATCTAAACTGTGGTTGCACTTGACTTAGATGTCTGGGACTTAAAAAGATCTCAGACGTCTCAGATTTAGCAAAACCGAAATAGTTTCACATAAAAAAAATTAGAAACTAGTGGGGCAAAAGATTTACCCCATTATTATTAATTAAGAGGGAATGTTTAGACTTGGAAAGTCCAAAGTTACAACAACAATGCCATGACGAAACAAGGGCCACTACTCTCCCGGAATTAAAACACCCAAACGCCTCGCACCGCGAGCACCCAAAGGTTGGCTTCGAACTTGATCTTGGCAAAGATGGAAGGCGGCGACGCATGCTTGTTGCGGAAGACGCGAGCATTGCGCTCATTCCAAATCTCCCACGAGGCGAGTAGCGTGATAGAAGCCAAGGCCTTGCGATTGGGCACTCCTCCCATAATCATTTGCCGCCACCACTCCAAAGTTGATAGGCCCGTCCATCCGGTAGTGTCAAGAGCGTGGGGGCCAAGCCAACTTTTGATCATCCCCCATAGCCTAGTAGTAAATCGACAATGCACAAGGAGATGCCCAATTGTCTCGGGGGCTCTCTTACAAAGGGGGCACAAGCCACAATTTGGCCTACCCCTCCGAGCTAGACGATCCGCCGTCCAAACCCTATTTTGAAGCGCAAGCCAAGCGAAGAACTTGATCTTAGGAGGAGCCCAAACTTTCCAAATAAGACTATTCATGTCGGTGTGGTTGATGCCTTGAAATTGGGCGCGGTAGGCCGACTTGGCCGAGTACTCTCCATTGGCCAAAATTGTCCAACTGATGGTGTCTTCTAAGTCGTTGTCGAGTTGGAAATCATGAATTTGCACCCAAAGATTGACAAATTGTTGGAGATGTTGCATTGAGAACTCTTCATCCATTTTAATTTTTTGAAACCAAGCATTGTTGATCAAGGCGTCATGAATACTCCAATTTTTCCTTGAAGAGATCTTGTAGATTAGGGGGGCAATGTCCCTCGGTTTGAGCCCATGCACCCAAGGGGCATCCCAAAATGACGTTTTCATACCGTTGCCGATGGTGATCAAGGTGGATGCATAGAAGAGGTCCATGTCCTCACGAGTGCAAGGGCTTCCCAAACCGGCCCAAATCTTGTTGGAATCCATCCATTGAAGCCAAGGCCACCGCAAACGAAGAGCCCTCGCGATCTTGTCCAAATGAAGAATGCCAAGCCCTCCAAGATGTGTAGGCCGACATACCGCCTCCCAATTAACCTTGCATTTCCCACCCGAAACCTTGTCGGTGGCCGCCCAAAGAAAAGCACGCTCAAGTTTGTTGATGTTTTGTAGAACCCCCGGATGCACAATGAGAGGTGTCAAGGAGTATATAGCTTGAGAGGAGATGACCGATTTAACAAGGGTCCCCCTTCCAATTGTGGTGATGTATCTCCCTTGCCAAGGTGGAATCTTGGCAGCGCATTTATCTTCAAGATATTGGAAATCCCCTCGCCTAAGCCGCCACACCGAGAGTGGTAGCCCAAGGTAGCGCATTGGAAAAGTTGTTTGCACGACCGGGAGGCCTTGAAGGGCGGTCTCCAAGTCAACATTGGCACAACGGATGGGCACCACGGAACTCTTTTGGAAGTTTGTGCAAATGTCGTGGTGGGATCACGGCAGATGCCATAGGTATGGCTAAGATGGGGCCGAATGGTCGTTGGGGGGAATCCGGGGAGGGTTTATGCACTCAAGAAGTGCACAAGCAAGAACGTTCAAGAACACGAATGAGAAACCAAGAAACCAAGAACACAAAGCACACCACGATGTACCCTGCTTCGGGGCCCTCTTGGGGAGGTAACACCCCTACTGCAGCACTATCCTACTTGGTGTATATCTCTTGGTGACACGTACAAGCTGCTCCTCGAGCTCTATGATGATACAATGGTGAGAACTTGAGGTAGAAGATGAAGCTACAAGGGGGAAGAAAGGACTCCGAGCTTCCTGTGCGTGCCTCCGAGGTGTCTCCCTTGTTCGTCCCTCTCACATGAGGGGTTGCAGTCCACTATATAGGCCAGCTAAGTTACCGTTGTGCCCCTCGTTGAACACTGTAGCCATGCCTCTGCTTTGGTCATCATTGTACTCCTGTCAGGGACAAGATATGGCCTGCCCATCCCCTGCATCACCACAGTAGAGCTAGGATGTCCCCTCTGATTGAGACAGGACGTAGCCTGGCTGAGCTACCTCGTAGCCTTTTCCCCGGATCTTGCGTGGTCAGCGGTCAGAGACGTGCAGCCCCGCCGAACTCGGGGCACGCCTCTGCCAGGCTCCGTGACAGACGCTCCCGTGTCAGGCGGGAAGTGACAGGAGCATTGACTCCTGCCCGACCTACGGCCTCCTGCCGTGTTTAGCTCGGGTCTTGCTCCCGCTCCTTACCTCGGGTCTTGTACTTAAGCTCCGACCAGGTCGGACATTACTTCCTTCAAATAGCTTCTCCTGCATTCACCATACAAGTCATAGCACCGAGGTAGTTAGGTCGGCTGATCATAGCTCGGATTATGAAACTCGGCCCATGCCAACGGGATACCTCGGACCCCTATGGGCCAAGACAGGTCGGCCTTTATATTTTCCAGGTAAAGATGAAGCTCGGATTCTCCCAGGCCCAACAGGTCGGCCCTTTCCGTACCTCGGCACACCTTTTAACTCCACTTATGCCAAGCCTTGACCCTACCCGGGGGTAGCCCCCCGACATTAGTCCCCGAAGCTGGTGCGGTCCTACGACCTCGGATGGAGGGCCATAGCAGGTTCAAAAATAAACAAGGCACCACTTCTAAATCCGACCTCAAACATAGCTCTGCCGAGGTACTTCCCACAGACCATAATTTAATCCGAGGTCGATCTGCAGTCTGAACTTTCCGAGCTGTTTGACTCAGCACAATCTTGCCTACAGATCTTCTGAGGCACGTGGCGAAGAATCTCTGCCCGGACCCCAAAATCCGGACCTTTGACAGACAGGTCCTGACCACACGCCGCCTTCGTCAGCCGGACCCACCAAACATTGCACCTGCGCACTCAAGTGCTTGACCCACTTGACCACCCACGACCCCTCGATTCTCGCGCTGACCAGCATAGAGAATCCGGCGCTGGCGGTTGCCGTCTGTGGCCCACGACGTGGCCGATCATGCGGCCACAACTTCCGCAACTGCACGCTCGCCCGCACACGATCCCGCGTCTCCCCGGTAACCGCGCGGTAGTGCGCAGTTACCGCACGCGGTTATAAATAGGGGCCCAAGGGGAGTTTCTTCTTCCCCACTCGCCCGCTGCTCCGTGCCCTCTGCCTCCAGCGCCGCCGTCGAGCCCTTGCTGGTGATGCGCACCGCGCCTTGCGCCGCCACATCGCCGTTCTGCAGCACCGTTCCGCACCGCCGTCAAGCGCCTCGCCGCACCGGAGTACGCGCACTGCGCCGTGCGCCGTTGACTCGCCGCCGATCCTTCGCGTTCTTCACCGGTGAGTTCCTCGTTTCCCCTCCATTGCCATGACGTGTTCATCTTTCGATGAGCTCGAGGATCATGACGAACCCGAAGATCCACTCTTGCACTCTTTTAGCATTTTAGATCTCATCTAGACTTGTTTCAGACGCACCGTAGCATTATCCCTTTAGGTTTGCCCCTTGATGAACTCGAATTTATTTCCCTTTTTAGCTCACCGGTAGATCTTTGCTAGTATCTCGCAGTGGTAGAAACATGTTTCCCGCCTAAATCCTTTAGCCCGGCTGTCCCACATGATCCGAGGTATTTACCCCGGCTATCCTGAACTGTCCGAGGTACTTACCCCGGTTGAACCTCCCTCTTCTGCAGGAAAGCGTCAACATGTCTTCTGCCTCGGATCCCGCCGAGGAAGGAGCACCTGGAGAACGAGGTAGCTGGGAGGGATCCGATGTCACGGAGGTCGACATCAAGTGGCTCCGAGATTCACGGCGGATCCCGGCCAATCTCATCTGCCGGGTTCCGAAGAAAGAAGATATCGAACCCGAGGTGGAATCCGGGGAGCGGGTCGTCTTCCTGGATCACTTCGAACGTGGCTTCGGGCTCCCGGCCGGGAAATTCTTCCGGGATTTCTTGGACACCTTTGGGCTACAACCACACCACCTGCCCGCCAATGCCATCCTCCAACTTTCGGCCTACGCAACCTTTTCGAGGGTTACCTCGGATTATGGCCAAGCATCGAGTCCTGGGCCAAGTACTTCCAGCTCAAGAAGCAAAGTGTCCCGAACAAGAAGGTCGTGGACAAGGAGATGACCGCTTGCGGGGCGGCCTCGATTTCACCTCGGCGCCTCTCTGAGTTTCCTCGGATTCAGGGCCTGGACTCCTGCCGCAAATGGCAACGCTCCTTCTTCTATGTGAAGAACCCGGGCACCGAAGACCTCATCAACTTGCCGGAGTTCACCATCGGAACCCCTGCTGCCCAACTCCACTGGGATTATGAGCCTGCACCCGACGCTCCCGAGGTTCTACTGATCCACCAAACCATGATGTCCCTCCAGGAGAAAAGCTGGGGGGCAGATGACATCTTGCGCACCATGATCACCCGCCGAGTTAGCCCTTTACAAGCGCGGGCCCATAAGATCTGCCACATGAGTGGCCGCTACGATCCCACTCGGCACAGCACTTTTGAACTTGATGGCTCCGAGGTGAAGAGGCGCATCCGGGCCATCGCCAAGACCACCATGCCCGATAAGTGGAAATGGGGTGTCAAGCCCTATGACCGAGATCACCTTCCAGCTCAAGTAAGTGTACCTTACCCGACGTGCAATATTGCTCGGTTTCATTTTCACCCCGACCTTGTATTGATTCTTGTGTAACTCGGTTTTACCTTCCACCTCTGCAGAAGTTCACTCGACAGGAAATCGAGGATGGCCCTCTTTCTTCTAAGGAGTGGACTCCCGACCTGCCTATTCCGGCCGCCGCCGAGGCTGAAGATCCGGACAATGAGGATCACCTCCCTATTCCCAAGGCCACCTCGGGTAAGACTCGTGGTTTCACCTCGCACCGCCCACCAGTTCGTTCGTCTATCCAGGACTGGCCCGATGACGACGATGACGATTGCCAAATTCTGGAACCTGTCAACGTTATTCCAATTTCGTATGCTCCTCCAACATATAAGAACTTTCATCCAGCGTCTGCAGCTTCCCGGAAGCGCTCAGGACCCGGTACCTCGGATGCCGAGGCTTCCAAGACCTCGGAGACTGCGGCGCCCAAAGCCAAGCGTGCCAAGAAGACCTCGGGAGGCACAAGAAACGAGGCCCCGTGGAGGAAGATGCGTAAGTCACCTTGCTCCTTTTTACCTTTCACGCTGTTCTGAGGTTAAGCTTTTCCTCTAACTTAATCTTTTCTTTTTCGTCTAGCCCGGCTCGGCAGATCAAACAGAGCCACAGCTCGATACATTCACCACTGCCTCCAGTGGTTGAAGCTCAGACAACCGAGGTCGAGCTAACCTCGGCAGCCCCGCCAGAGCCTCTCCTCCAGAACGGTCCGTTGACCTCAGCAGCCCGGAGAGGACCATCTCCTCCCCGGTGCGCGTTACATCCGCCGAACTCCCACCGCCGAGCTCTGACTCCGGCCTGGGACACTCCCTCCCCGCCGAGATCGGACTCCTCCGCGTCCTCAGAAGGATGTGGAGACAGATCGCGCCAAGACTCCGGCTAAGACCGTGCTGGAGCCTCGGCTCTCCCCCAAGTCTCAAGCTGCGCGCAACCAGCAGCAACAGCAGCAGAAGAAGAAACAACAACACTGCAGAAGAAAAGCTTCAGCAGCAGCAGAAAGATTCAGCTCGAGTTGTTGAGCCCCCCAAACAGCCACAGCAAACTCCGATGCCGCCACCGCCACCGGGCCCCAAGGCTGCGAGCACCCAACTAGTGCCGCATGTTCCCGTGCCGAAGTCCACCTTGACCAAGACCGCGCCTTCGAGCTCTCAGGTCGCCACCTCCCGAGCTCTTTTCGCTGCTACCATCCAGCCGAACATCAGCAGCTGGGAGGTCGGGCAACTCCGGACCAAGAGCGGGAACAGCTTAGGCTCGGAGAAGCACTACGATATGGACTGGAACTCGGCTGACACTGCCGAGGTCTCCTCTAACCCGACTCTGAGCATCCAGTTGGACCTAGCGCCGTGCTCCAGTCCATCTACACATGCAGACTGCGGTCCTTGATTGCAGCAAGAAGGCCTCGGTAAGTTTCTTTACGCAATCTCTTTCTTCCTTTGAAACCAAATGACAAACATACACTATTCCCAGTCCCCGAGATTCGGGTTGAGCAATTGACACTCCACCGAGTTAAAATTGCTCGGCTTGAATCTCAAAAACTTGTCATTTCTCCCATGCTGAGTCCCCGAGGCCAACGCCGAGTCCCCGGGACTCAATTGGGCCTCGGGTGCTAAAAAGACCTCGGATTTCTTCGAACTGATCTCTCTATTTTCAGGAGTGCAACAATGCTCGGACAAAGATCTTCAAGAACCTCCTGCTGGATCACAACAGCTGAAGAAGTCTCACCGGACTCTTCTATCCGCAAAGGAGCAGAGCGACAAAGACTATGCCTCCAAGTTGAAGACAGCCGAAGATGAAATAGCTCGGCTGCAACAAGAGCTGAACCGGGCTAATGAAGCCAAAACTGCTGTGGAGGACGCTATGAAGGTCAAAGACCAGGCCGCCGAACAGCAGCAAGAGCTTGCCAAGACCCTGGAGACCGCGCCACCTCGGCCGAAACCGAACTTATGCCCTCCGAGCTATATCGAAAGCTGGTTGTCCGAGCTCACTCGGATTAATCACCAAATGGATAGTAAGTTTCTTTTCCTTTTCCTTATTTTCTGCCGACCTACACCCCGTGCCACCGTATGCCTTATTTCAGCGACAGCCTTTTTGTCTTCTTCAGAGACTTCGAGCACTCCAAGGACAAGCTATCCGAGAAGTTCAAGCAGCTCGGGCAAAGAGGGCTGAGACAGAAACCCTCGCGAAAGCTGGGATATCCAGGACCACCTTGTTGCCCTTAATGCTCGGATCAGGCCGCTCAGGGCCATTGGAACTAAACTGGTTGATGCTGCCATCGAGGTCCACCGTGCCCTCTGGCCCAAGGTTAAGACTCCCACTTGCATCGACGAGCTCGCCACGAAGCTGAAAGGAGCCGAGGCTAGACTTCGGGAGTGGAGATGCTCATCAGCTCGGGCTGGAGCGGACAAGGCCCTGGTGTTCGTGCTGTCCTGGTATGAATGATGAGATCCACACGGTTACCTCCCTGCGCAGGGCTCTCCTTGGAACACCACTCCTGCTGGCATTGAGAAACGCCAAGCAGCAGCCGACCTCTTTGCTAGTTATGCAAACACCCGGACCTTTGATGAAGGGCGCCTCTATTCTGAGGATGAGAGAGCTCGGACGAGGAAGAAGAGTCCGGTGAAGAAGGCTCTGACGGCGAGGAAATTGACTTCGACGAGCCTGAGAGCTCCAAGGGCAAGGCCGGCAAAACAACCGAGGTGGCCGAGATTCTGATGATGACTTCAACTTCGACGAACCTCCGAACCCCAAGGGCAAGTCCGGCAAAGCCGTAGCCACCGAGGTGATCTCCCCCGACGTGACGGACACCCCGGCATCCACTCCAACAACCGAGGTTGCTTCCGCGACCGAGGTTGTTCCTGCGCCCGAGGTTGTTCCTGCGCCCGAGGCTCCTACTACCACCACTTCGGCGACCGAGGTCTCTGGTTCCGAGGCCTGAACTTGTCTCAAGCAAAACATTAAATCCCCGGTATGCCGGGTGCAGATGTAATATACACTTAAGTAGTTTGCCTTGCTACCAGTACTATTATCTTGCTATCCGAACCATGCTTTTCTAAAATTTATGCCGAACCCTTTTGGAACGAGTCCCCGAGTTCACTTTCGTGTTTACTATACTTGGCATTCTTTGCTCTTGTCTACCATTTTGGCGTTCGACAGTCGAGTCACAAGATTGTTGTTTATAGCATACAGTACTTAGCAAATGTCGAGGTGTGTTTCAAAATCATCCGACATAAACGAAAGGTAAAGACAGGGGTTAGTAAACGACACATGCCGAACTATATTTTTGGACCGAGTCCCCGAGTCCATTTTCATGTTTCCCACGTTTTTTCATCTTTGCTCTTGACTACCATTTCGGCGTTCGTCAGTCGAGTCACAAGATTAGTTACACAGCATACATTACTTGAAGTTTGAGACGAGGTTCAAAATAGTTCGGCATATGAACGAAATTGACAAACAGAAATAAAACACAAGCACAAGAGCGAGGCAGTCCCCGAGCTTCAACCTCGGAGTGCCGACATTTCATTAAGGATTAACCGAGGTACATACATTGCGCCCTTCATGAGTAGAAAGGTCGGAGTAGAGCTATTTCCATGGTCGCTGACCTCTGATCCGGGGTTGTCCAGCCCATCTTTCCTTGGTTCCTGCGCATCTATAGATAGTACGAATCATTGAGCAGAGCTCGGCTCACAATGAACGGTCCCTCCCATGGAGGTGACAACTTGTGCCGACCTTTCTTGCGCTGCACCAGCCTCAGCACCAAATCTCCCTCGTGAAACACACGAGGGTTGATACTCCGGCTATGATAACGTCGGAGACCTTGTTGGTATATTGCTGACCGAGATGAGGCCAACTCTCTCGCTTCCTCAAGCAGATCTACTGCATCCTCCCGAGCCTCTTTTGCCTCGGCTTCAGTGTACATTGCCACTCTGGGCGCATCATATTCGATGTCAGTGGGTAGCATAGCTTCTGCCCCATAGACCATAAAAAATGGCGTATAGCCAGTTGATCGATTTGGCGTGGTCCTTAGACCCCACAGTACTGCTGGTATCTCATCTATCCAACACCCCGGCGTTTTCAGCAGTGGTTCAATGAGCCGAGCCTTGATGCCGGCCAACACTAGAGCATTTGATCTTTCCACTTGTCCATTAGACTCCGGTGTGCCACCGAGGCTATGTCCAGCCGGATTCCCTTGTTCATGCAAAACCGAGCAAATTCTCCAACAGCAAAGTTCGTGCCGTTGTCCGAGATAATGCTATGGGGGTACCATATCGCAGAATGATCTCCTTCAAAAAAGTCACTGCTGAATGACCATCCAACTTCCGGATTGGTTTCACCTCGATCCACTTGGTGAACTTGTCCACCATCACCAGTATGTGCGTCATGTTACCTCGGGCTGGTTTGAACTCTCCCACCATATCCAAACACCATACCGCAAACGGCCAAGTGATAGGAATTGTTTTGAGCGCCGAGGCTGGCATATGCGTTTGCTTGGCAAACCTTTGGCATCCTTCACATCTCCGGACTATGGCCTCTGCATCAGCAAGAGCAGTGGGCCAATAGAACCCATGCCTGAACACCTTGGCCACCAGAGCTCTTGTGCTGCAATGATGACCACATCTCCTTGGTGGATCTCCAAAAGCATCTCCTTGCCTTCAGCTGGCTCGACACACCGTTGCAACACCTCGGTTACGCTTCTTTTATAGAGCTCCTTGTTGATGATGGTGTACGCCTTGCCCTCCTTTGGATTCTCCTAGCCTCGGTTGTGTCACTTGGCAAGCTTCCCTCGTTATGAACTTCATGATTTGCTCCGCCCACTCCGGCACTGGGTGCAAAGGAAAAAGTTTCTCGTCCACCTCCATTGGTTCGGCCACCATAATCTCCTCCATTATTTCCTCCACCATCCTGCGACCAGTCCCCGAGTCTTGACGAGCAGTCCCCGAGTTGTGCGCAGTCCCGAGGTCGCAGTCCCCGAGCTCTGCCACGCAGTCCCCGGGTCCGACCAAACGCATCCGACGTCTACCTCCATTGGAACAGGTCCGGACTCTTGCTCCGCCGGGATGAAAATAGATTCGGATTCAGGAGAAGGTTTGATTGAAGGAGTTCTCAAGTGATTCAGGGCTACTCCAGGTGGTACTGCCTCTTTAGATGAACCGAGCTTTGACAACACGTCGGCAGCATTATTTTCTGTCCGAGGTATATGCCTGTATTCACACCCTTCAAAGAACCCGGATATCTTTTGCACATGGAACCGATATAACGCCATGTTGGCATCCAGAGCATCCCAAGTTCCAGAAGATTGTTGCACCACCAGGTCGGAATCGCCGAAGCATTCCATACGCCGGATACCGATCTCCTTCGCCACATTGAGTCCATGGATTAAGGCCTCATACTCCGCCACATTGTTTGATGCTGAGAAATGAATCTGCAGCACGTATTTCAGCTGATCTCGCTTCGGCGAGGTGAGGACTATTCCAGCCCCCAGCCCGATCTTTGTCTTGGACCCATCAAAATGCATTTTCCAATAATTATAGTCCGGCCTGGGTGGCTCATACTGCATCTCGGCCCAATCACAAAAGAAGTCCGGCAACGCCTGGGATTTAATTGCATCTCTTCTCTCATAATGTGGTGCATATGGAGACACCTCAATCGCCCATTTGGCAACTCGGCCAGTTGCATCTTTGCACCCGATGATCTCCGAGATTGGAGCTTCGCACACCACCGTCATGGGATGCTCCTGGAAATAATGCTTCAACTTCTTGACCGCCAGGTAGACACCATACGTCATCTTCTGGTAGTGAGGGTAATTCTGCTTCGAGGTAGAGATCACCTCGCTCAAGTAATACACCGGTCTCTGCACCGACCTGCCACCTTCTTCGCGCTCCACCACCACTGCCACACTTACAACTCGGTTTGTGGCCGCAATGTAAAGTAACATCGGCTCATTGTGCAATGGTGACGCCAACACCGGCGGTGGACAACATCTTTTTAGCTCATTGAACGCCACGTCGGCCTGCGGGGTCCATGTAAACCCGGTACTTTTCTTCATGAGCTGGTACAAAGGTAAGGCTTTTTCTCCCAGCCGACCTACAAATCGGCTCAACGAGGCTAGGCACCCTGTGAATTTCTGCACATCTTTCAAACACTTCGGTAATTCATGTTCTCAATAGCTCGGATCTTGGCCGGGTTAACCTCGATACCTCGGCTAGACACCAGGAATCCAAGCAACTTTCCAGCCGGGACACCAAAGGTGCACTTGTCCGGGTTAAGTTTCAACCGATATTTTCTCAAATTCACAAATGTCTCCTCGAGATCCTCGAGGAGAGTACGTTTCTCCTTAGTTTTGATGACGATATCATCGACATACACTTGCACATTTTTGCCCATTTGAGAGTGCAGGCATTTCTGCATACACCTCTGATAAGTTGCCCCGGCATTCCTCAGACCAAAACACATGACACGATAGCAATACGCCCCATACGGGGTAATAAAAGCAGTCTTTATTTGATCCTTGGGTTCAGTGGTATCTGGTGAAAACCAGAGTACGCATCGATAAAAGACAACAGTTCACAACCAGCAGTGGAATCGATCACTTGATCAATCCGAGGTAATGGAAATGGATCTTTCGGGCACGCCTTGTTGAGGTTAGTGAAGTCAATGCACATGCGCCACACCTTGACCACGGCTGGCTCGTCTTTCTTCTTTTCCACCAAGACCGGATTGGATATCCAGTCCGGATGCAGCACCTCCATAATGAACCCGGCTGCAAGCAACTTAGCCAGCTCGTCCAGCACCACTTGTCTTCGGTCGTCTGAGAGACGACGGGTCGGTTGCCTCACCGGTTTCACCTCCGGCCTGACAAATAAAGAGTGCTCTGCCAACTCCCTCGGAACACCAGGCAGGTCCTTAGCCGACCATGCAAAGATATCCCGATTCTCACGGAGGAAGTGACAGAGCTCGCTTTCCTATTTCTCGCCCAGCCCGGTCCCAATGATGGCCATATGCTCTGGGTGCTCCGGGTCAATGGGGATCTTCTTGGTCTCCTTGGGCACCTCGAATGCTGCAGTTGAGTCCGGGCTCATCAGTCCGGACATGCCGAGCTGTGTTGACTGCGCCATTGCCACCACTTGATGCAGCTTCTTCTTCTCGCTGCGATCACCAAAGACTCGGCCAGATTAGACCCCGCCGAGGCACACTGAATGGCTCGCTTGTAGTCACCCGAGATGGATATGATCCCATTAGGCCCTGGCATTTTCATCTTCAGGTATGCAACATGGGTGGAAATCATGAACTTGGCCAGAGCCGGCCTTCCAAGCAATGCATGGTATGCACTCTCCAAGTCCACCACCTCGAACTCGATACTCTCAACTCGGCAGTTATCCTTGGTTCCAAATGCTACATCCACCCATATCTTGCCCATGGGTGCACAGGAAACGCCAGGCACAATCCCATGAAAAGTACAACTGCTTGGCATCAACTGATTTGGCGATATGCCCAATTTCACCATTGTGTCTCGGTACATGATGTTGATGGCACTGCCATTGTCCACCAGAACTCGGGTGAACCTCACATTGTTGTAGGCCCACACAACGTCGGATCTACCACCAGGGCATACTTTCCAGGGCTCGGCATGATCCGAGGTGTGTCTTTCCTGCTCCAAGTTATCTCCTGCTCAGACCAGTTCATATAGGTCGGCACCACCGGCATTACTGCATTCACCTCCATGGCACGCCTCTGCACACTCTTCTTGTCAGTTGGCTCGGTCACAAAGACCACATAGCTCGCATGAGCCTCTCTATAGTCATTTCCGGGGTATTCATACTGCTGACTTGGTCCGGCACCATTGTTGTTGTTATTACCTCGGACATTCACAACATTCACGGGCCTTGCTGCTGCAGGCCTCGGAGGAGGTGCAGTGGTTATCGGGGTAACATTTGCTCCGGACAGATTTGGGTGGGACCTCGGCTGAAATCTCTGAGGTGGTCCTCCTCTGTTTCCTCCGGCCTTCGCCCCTTCTTCCCTGATTCTGCGGTTCCAGCTGCACTGCCGGGTTGAATGGTTGGCTGGCTTGCGCGGGTCGGTCGTATGGTAACGCAAGGACCATCTAACATTTCATAAGTCAAGGGTGGCTCCGGGTTCGGACTAAATGCCGGACCATTGATTTTCGGCCTCTGGACACCTCCAGCTCCGGGCTGATCCGGGTTCACCGCTGCAACTTGGTTCGAGGTGTATGGGTAGTCCGGCTCCCTCCTCTTGTCCGAACTCTTGGCGGTCATTACACCTTGGTCCGAGCCGGTTGTTTATTGGCTCCCTCCTTCTGTTACGTGCCACTGCCTCTGCTGGCTGCATCGGATCACCAGAGCATAAGAATCTGCAATCCGGATTGTCTCTGCTAGGGATTTCGGCATATCTCTTTGGAGCCTCTGCCACAGCATGCTGCCATGTCGCAACCATCTGCAAACCAGGAAATGGCCTGTGCCTCTACAACTCCTTCACAGGAATTCCGAACATTGCTCCACCGAGTTAAGAATCTCGGTCAGTTTCATGATCATCTTGCTTACATGCTGCCAGGAGCTGAGGTCGGTTTGGCCTCTTGTATGTACTAGCAAAGTTGCTGTTAAACGCCAGCTCCAAGTCTATCCAGGAGTTGATACTATACTCCGGCAAATTATTCAGCCAGATCCGAGCTGGACCTTCCAACATGTGCGGGAGATACCGGACCGCCCATCGGCGATTGCCCCCCGCTATGTGCACCGAGGATACATAATCTGTCAGCCAATCTTGCGGCTTGGTGCTCCCGTTGTATGGCTTGGTGTTCCGACCTAACTGGAACTGAGATACTGGCGGTGGTGGCTCCTTCATGATCCGAGGTCCGAAACACGCCGGACCAGGAGGGCCTTCCTCCTCCAACTGCTCGGACAAGTAGATTCTATCCAGCTTGTTACGAACATCGCCCGGAGCTAACATCCGAGCTCCTATCCGAGGTCCCAACGCCCCATCCACTCTGTGGTATCCGCTCGCGCCATGGCCGAGTCTCCATCATCGTATCGGTCATCGCCTTGACCGACATTCTGAGGTTGCTGAACATACTCCGGCTCTCGCTGATATTGCCCTGCGGCCGGGTTGTTGCTGATACCTCGGGGGCGGAGGTGGTTTACCTCGGCCAGCCGACGCTGCTTGCCCGCCATTCTGATTTCCCTGACCGGAGTTACCCTTAGCCGGCTTGCATTACCTTGGCCGGGGTTTCCCTTAGCTCGGCTAGCATTGCCCTGGCCCACCTTCTGCTTTGCTGCTAACACCGGATCATACATCTGCATCTGCTGCTTGTTCTGACCCGAGGTGACACTCCGGGCTCGATCGGCTCCTCCGACGAGTGGAGACGAGGCTTGCCCCTTGGACACCTGACTAACTGGCCTAGCTGAATAAACCATCTGTGAATCACCAGCCCCGGCATATGCTCTGCGGAGAGCCTCATTCTGCTGGTTAGCTACACACTAATTCATTGACTCGCTTCTGCTGCGCACGCCATGCATCTCCAGTCAACCCGGATAGCTCGGCCCTGCCTGCCTCGGCAGCTCTGAGGTTCTTAGCAGGGGAACTATACCGGCCTTCCAGTCGACACGCGACTCTCACTCCTAGCCGAGGTGGTAGGTCGAGCCTCCCTGTTCATCTCATCATTGAGCCCCTTGCCTCTCTGCCGCACCTCGGCTCCCCTATTTGTATCACTGCTACCGGGGTGAAGCCATTCGCTGCATTGTACTCACGCATATCTCTATTGAACTCATCTCTAGCTGTCATCATTGCTACAGCCTCCTTTTGCAACAGGACACGCTTTGCCTCTAGGTCGGCCACAGTCACTACCACATCCACTCCTGGATCTACTGGGTTGCCAGTGTCTCCGTTATCTCTACTAGGGTCGCACCTCGGCCTGCACCCGGGGGTACCAGGCAACTCTTTCTCTAGCCTGGGCTTTGCAGATCTCTTACAACCCTCGGCCGGCTTGGTGTGCTGGCATCTCCTTTGCCAGCGGCATCAACCGGACCGGTCATCATCACCTCCACGCAGCTCCGGGGCGAGTGATACGCCGACCTAGAGCCGCAAGGAGAGGAGTTTCGTCGTCCACGAGCACCTGCTCCGGGTACTCGCGAACAACCTCGACAGCAACGTAGGTGACGAAGCTGCCAAGCATCATGGTGAAGCCATGCTCGGGGAAGGGCTTGCCGGCGAAACACCCCGCATTGTCGCTGACGAAGTTGAACTCACCGATCTTGGCGATGAGCCCGGAAAGAACACGCTCGCCTGAGCCCGTCCGGATGTAAACTCCTCCAACGCCTCAATCTGCCCCACGGTGGGCGCCAACTGTCGTGGTGGGATCACGGCAGATGCCATAGGTATGGCTAAGATGGGGCCGAATGGTGTTGGGGGAATCCGGGGAGGGTTTATGCACTCAAGAAGTGCACAAGCAAGAACGCAAGAACACGAACGAGAAACCAAGAAACCAAGAACACAAAGCACACCACGATGTACCCTGCTTCGGGGCCCTCTTGGGAGGTAACACCCCTACTGCAGCACTATCCTACTTGGTGTATACTCTTGGTGACACGTACAAGCTGCTCCTCGAGCTGTATGATGATACAATGGTGAGAACTTGAGGTAGAAGATGAAGCTACAAGGGGGAAAAAGGACTCCGAGCTTCCTGTGCGTGCCTCCGAGGTGTCTCCCTTGTTCGTCCCCTCTCACTGGAGGGGTTGCAGTCCACTATATAGGCCAGCCGAGTTACCGTTGTGTCCCTCGTTGAATACTGTAGCCATGCCTCTGCTTTGGTCATCATTGTACTCCTGTCAGGGACAAGACATGGCCTGCCCATCCCCTGCATCACCACAGTAGAGCTAGGATGTCCCCTCTGATTGAGACAAGACGTAGCCTGCCTGACTACCTCGTAGCCTTTTCCCGGATCTTGCGTGGTCAGCGGTCAGAGACGTGCAGCCCCGCCGAACCGGGGCACGCCTCTGCCAGGCTCCGTGACAGACGCTCCCGTGTCAGGCGGGAAGTGACAGGAGCATTGACTCCTGCCCGACCTACGGCCTCCTGCCGTGTTTAGCTCGGGTCTTGCTCCCGCTCCTTACCTCGGGTCTTGTACTTAAGCTCTGACCAGGTCGGACATTACTTCCTTCAAATAGCTTCTCATGCATTCACCATACAAGTCATAGCACCGAGATAGTTAGGTCGCTGATCATAGCTCGGATTATGAACCTCGGCCCATGCCAACGGGATACCTCGGACCCCTATGGGCCAAGACAGGTCGGTCTTTATATTTTCCAGGTAAAGATGAAGCTCGGATTCTCCCAGGCCCCAACAGGTCGGCCATTTTCGTACCTCGGCACACCTTTTAACTCCACTTATGCCAAGCCTTGACCTACCCGGGGTAGCCCCCCGACAGCAAAGGCCCATCACCTCCCCAAAGCCGTGAAGAATCGCCGTAAGCTTTTGGATGTCCGTCGTGGCATAAAACTTCCAAAAGAGTTCCGTGGTACCCATCCGTGAGTCAAGGCTGTCACCTTCACATAAAAATATATTTTGCAACAAATTAGCTATACTACAAGCTACATCATCATCAATATACAGTAAATAGATTTATTCTAATTGTCGACAGTTGACTGTTGTACCTACTACTCTCCGTTTCAAAAATTGTCGTGGGCTTAGTTCAATTTTGAATTAATCACGAGAACCTTTCAGAACGGAGCAGTACTATCCTTTTTCAATTGTTGTTGTCTTGGTGCAAACTGCAGTATCCATCCATCTAGGATAGGATACATCAGGTCGTCCTCGTCGTCATCAGTTCCCTCTAGCCTTTACCCTCAGCGGGAGCCCGTCCGCCATCCGTAACGTCAGCGACGCCAGCTGCCGCGGCCGGTACTTGCCGTCCACCGCCAATTCAAACTCCTCCATCACGCACGCCACGATAGATTTCATCTGGATGTAGGCCATCTCCTTTCCAAGGCAAATCCTCGGCCCCGCGTGAAACGCCACGAACCGGAACGGGCTCTCCGGCCGGAACGTCCCCTCCGCCACGTCGAGCCACCGTTCTGGCCGGTACTCTCGCGCGTCCTCGCCCCACACGGACTCCATGCGCCATCGCGTACGAGTTGTACGCCACGAACCATTGCGGCCCCACCTCCGTGCCGTCGGCAGGACGTCGGCGGTCTGCGACTGCAGAAAGTTCACTGGCACCGGCGGGTACAGCCGCATCGACTCCGTGATGGCCGCGTGGACGTAGTGCATCTTCCTCAGCTCGTCGAGGTCGAAACCGGCATTGTCCAGATCGCTTGGGCGCGGCGGGCGCGCACGCGGCGACCTGTCTCGGATGCGGCGCTCCACGTCTGGACGCGAGGACAGCAGCCAGAAGAACCAGTGAGCGCGGAGGACGTCGTCCCCGCCCGGCGAGCAGGAAGCTGATCACCACGTCGCGCAGGGCCGCGTCCGTGTATTTCTCATCCTGGCTCGCATGAACCTCGATAGGAGGTCGTGCTTCTCGCAGCCCATGCTCATCTCCTCCCGCCAGACCGGATGATGCGGTCGGCGTAACCGTGCACCATTGCTATGGACTCGCGAAGCCGCCGCTCAGAGCCCAGGTGAAGCGCCTTCTTGATCTTCCAGAATCCAGGGACCGCGTACCGGAACCTGCCCGCGCTGAGATGGCAGCGTCGCGAAAACGCATCGGCGAAGCGGCCGCTCGCGGTCGCAGCGATCTCGGCCTGATCCGGCAAGCGCCACCGCCGTCGTCGTCTTCGTCCGGGAGCTGGCGCGGGTCGTGGTCGAATGCGACGGGCAGATATTATCGAACGCATACCGCCCCTCGAGCGTGTCCTGGAGGTCGAGCTGTCGACCGGAGCTCACGGCACGGCGCAGCAGCGGGATGAGCTGCCGTGGAGCTCGCTGTGCACGCTGTGGGCCACGAAGACGCTCAGCGAACGCGTGTTGAACTCGTAGCTGGCCGCCTTGCGCTGCGCGCGCCACGCCTCGCGTCGGCGTTGAAGATGCCCCGGCCGAGGAAGTCGTGGAGCAGGGACGCGAAGCGGGGCCCTTGGGTAGTTGTCGAAGCCGGCGCGTAGGATGTGCTCCACGTTGGCCGGGTTGGCGGTGATGATGCCCCGCACGCCCGCCCGGCCGGCGGAACACGAGCGTGCTCGTGGGCTCGGACGCGAGCACCTCGGTCATCCAGTCCATTATGCGGGTCGGTTCGCCAGGAACTGCGGCAGGTGGCCGAGCAGCTGGTGCGGCCGCAGCCCTGGCCCTGCCTTCTTGTCGACTCTCCGGGCACGAAGGACCAAGACCGCGCCGAGGAAGAAGAGCGGTAGCATCAGCAGCAAGCCTGCCATTGCCATGGTCGCTAGCGTACGTGTCGGGCAATTCGTGGGGCTATCGTGGATCTCCGTCGTTTGTTAAGTCTAGGTGAACGGGGAGAAGATAAGTAAGGAGGAAAAGAGTGTGGAAGCGGTTGAGGTGGAAGCACGGTGCTGTGCTGACCGCGCAACTGCTGCCGGTATGTTTGACGGCCGGTAGAGACTAGAGAAAGACTGACCGACTGCTGCGAAATCTGAGACCTGCTCTTCTTCTAAGAACACTTTCCTTACGTTTTTCTCTCAAACATTTTCTTTCTCCTACTTTTCGTTCCATTTGATGACGATCGGCCGCTCAACATCGACGAGTTCCCGCCTTCGCGTGCGTCACATCCGCACGAACGGCAGATATTTCAAGAAATGTTTCCCGTTTATGCTTCACAATTTT
>CAMZMU010000073.1:20312830-20568966 GCA_947311845.1 Poa pratensis
ATGCGCGGGGTATGCCACAAAATTTGTTGATAACTTAGACTTGGGCACTTATCTTGATAAATTCAATCTTGATGGGAGCAAGGTGTCCAAGGAAAAGTCCTCAGGAGCTGAGTCATCTCGGGCTACCACTCCAGCAATAGTATTGGTGGTCCTTCTGCTTTCGTCCGGCGGCGCCCTGGTTATTAGGACACCTGCGGCTGCGACTCCGAGACAAGCCGCTCCAATTCCCACTCCTGTTGCTCGGAAGAGGAAAAATAAATAATGTGGGACATGCCCGTTAGACTGTAGGATATTCATGTATCATAAACTGTATTTTTGTGACCTATAAGCAGGTTCTTTTCTTGATAATTCCATTAAGTAGACGCTCGCGCGGCTCAGTATTTCCTAGGAACATGTGTGTTCAGGTCGAGAGCGGCCATGATAGGCAATCAAGCTCGATTGACGCCACACCCCAGTACTTTGGCCGCATAATGCAAGACGCTTCTAGCTTAAGGATTGCCACTAGTTTGGCAAAATTTGAGGTGCGATTGGTACTCGCGATGCTCGTAAGGAGCCCTCAAGGGTCAGTGATATATGAAATTCAAAAGACTCAGCGACTCAATGATAGTTGAGGCGAAACGACAAACCCTTGAATGTCAAGGGTGCCGGCTTTATTTCATAATCACTCGATGTTTTACAGGGTGTTACATAATGATGCAGGCCCTTTATGCGGGTTTTCTATTCCCCGCAGGCCATGCATACTTGATACTCATCGCATTAGTTGCGAATTAATACTCCTGACGGAGTGGGTTGAACACCTGATTGGTTCAATTTTGAGTCGCTGAAAGCGACTCGGGTCGAGCATGATAGCTCCGATGTATGTCTCATGTTGAAGTAGAAAGTCATTGTGTTGGGCGATCAGCCGCACTGAGCTGCAACTTATGTTGAATTGAGTTTGCTTTGTAGATCTCACGAACTGAGCCCTTTGGCTGGAGTTGTTGATCGAGGCTGGGTCGATGCACATGCGCCATCTCTTGTTTCTTTTTGTATCAAGGCGACTTCTGAGGCATTATTTTGCTGATGCGCGACTTCTCGGTGGGCATTTACCATCCGGTGGCTGCATCCTGTTGGCCGCTTCGCGCGGTACCTCCAACGCGACTCGTTTGAGTTGCGATCACCGATCTGCGACTGATACCCATGTGAAGAGTTGGCGATACAAGCTTCTTCTGCGAGTACTGAGCATGTGTTCTCGCATTCTAATGCTCTTGTCTGTCTCCATATATTGTAATAACACCGTTTGGTCCTGGTATCTTTAACTGTAGGTAGACGTAGCAGGGCGAGCGGTAAATTTGACATAGGCTTCTCTTCCAAAGATTGCATGATATGAGCTTTTGACTGCTACAACCTCAAAGTCTAGGAGCTCTGAGTGGAAGTTCCGCTCTGTTCCAAAGCTAACTTCAAGTGTTATCTTTCCGATTGGTCGCGTAACAGCTCCTGGGATTATTCCTTGAATTTCTTTCCTGGATGGTCGCAGCCTTGTCTCGGGTTATTCATTCTTCGAAGCGTGTCTTGATATAGGATGTTTACTCTCCTCTCCGTCCATTAGGACTTACTCAACTTGTATCCCGCGACCTCTGGCGTGACCACCAGAGCTGGCTGTCCTGGATCTCTTACTTCTGGGGGGTGATCGCCGCGACTCCAAATAACCGATTGCTGTCCAGGACGATACCTTTCTGGCGTTGAAATCTGACTGTTCTTCCTGGTCCCATCCGTCGTTTGTACCTCCACTGTATGAAACTGTCCTATGTTTCTTCTAGGTAAAACGTCAGGCTCTTGATGAGAGCTAGATTTATTCTTGTGGTGCATCGATCTGCTGCGAGCTGTATCTGGCGTGTCGCTTTCTTTCCACCTCCGGTAATAATGACATTGCGCCTTTGTGTGACCCGCTGGCCTGCCATCTCTCCTGCGATGTAAGTCGCAAGGCACATCGAAGATCCCCCTTGCAGTTATTAGGGGGTAAGGCCTCATCACTCCCTTGCTCTTGCATCTGATGTGCACGACGTTCTGTCTTCGTGACTGGCAGTTTCCCCGTTGGGTTCTGTGATAAGCCGCTGTCCCTCTATCTGTCTTTGCATACTTGTCAGCCGTTGCCAAAAGCTGGTCAAAACTATCAATCTTGTGCTCAGCGCGACTCAATTTGTGCACCAGCGGCTCGAATCTACAGTTCTTCCTCATAGCTTGTATATTACAGCTTGTACTGTTAAGTTTTTGGCGGAGCCAAGGATCTCGCGACTCTCTTGATCCAGTCGCCGCTTGATTCGTCCTTTTTTGAATGCATTGTCTAAGATTTTTCATATCTTCTGTTTGGAATCTGCGAATGAACTTGTCCTTCAAGTCTTCCATGTGTTTAGTGATTTTGATGGCAGCCTTAATAGCCAATCCCTAGCTTCTCCCTGTATCACCAAGTGGAAGTATTTTGCACGTATTTCTTGAGTCACATCAGCTCCTGTCATGCTTGCCTCATAGTCTTCTATCCTTAAGACAGGGTCTTGGTCGCCGCGATAGGTGGTGACTCGCTGCGACTCACCGAAGTTCAGGGGAAGCGAGCGAGCCGTATTTCCTCTCCAAAACATGCTGGTCCTTTCAATAATGAATAGGAGCTCACTGGCGCTGATCTTCATCTGAATCAGCTTCAATCTGGATGGCTGAGTCGCTCCGGTCATCTGCGACTCGCCTTCTATCTTCTTTTCTTTTTCCAATGATACCTGCAAACCTGCTAATTGGTTGACCACTTCTTCGACGCTGTACTTTTCTCCTCCCCATGACACCTCATTTTGCGGCTCATTGGGCGTGACTCCATACATATTTGCTTGTTGTAAAGCAGCAGTTTGTAGTAGGTCGATCGCATGGCGAGCTTTATCAGCTCGCGTGTCTCCAACCGGTGCTATCTTTGATAATATCCCTATTGCGGCGTGCACGTTGCTCTCTGGGTCGCCGCGGAGCTGTGATTTCTCTCTTCTCTGCCTATCTTGATCTGATGTTTTTGCTGCCAACGGCGGAGTCGCCGCTCTTCTTCTTGGAGTTTCTTGCGCACAGACGTCATCTTGGTTCGCACCGCCTGGTGCTTTGGCTGGCAGTGGCGGAGTCGTCGGCCTTCTTCTTGGAGTTTCTCGCGCTCAGCGCGAGTCTTTGTGTCTCTTCACAGAGTTCCGTCCTAATAGCTTCAATCTCTTCAATCTTGAGATCTCCTTCCTGATTTGGTAGGGATCCCAAACAGGTCTTGATGGGAAGGGGATGGGCAATCTCGCCGTAACTTGTTGTAGCTCCTCCAACACGCGGACCCTAACCGGCCGCAGCTCCTGCACCGATTCGCTTCCTTGAGTCGCGTCCATAGATCTGCGACTGATGGATCCGACGAAAACTTTTACTGATCCGATGGAACGATGTATCCGAACTCTATGTGATCAGCCTCGGGTCCCCACTCTGAGTCGTCGATGAAGGGGACCCCATTGATGTCTTCAACTTGGCTAATGGCGAGTCCTTGAAGCCTGATTTCGATCCTGCGCGGAACGTGACGCTTTTGACCGCAGGCCCCACGGTGGGCGCCAACTGTCGTGGGTTTGTCACGTCAGGTGTCATAGATGATTTTGTTGTGTGTGGGATTATGCGAGTCAAGCATCTTCGAGCTTGGGATCGCAGGAACAAAGATCAACACAGATTTACCCAGGTTCGGCCCCCTCAATGTGAGGTAAAAGATCTACTTCCTGCCTACCTAGATTGGTATTGATATGATAATCGAGGTGTTACAATGGAGGCGATCCGATCTGGTACTCGCGTATGAGATAGGGTTTGGGGCTTGGTAGCTTAACCCGCTCTAACTCCTGCGAGTCCTCTTTATATACACAGAGGCTCGCTAGGTTACAAAAGGAATCTTCCCCATAAGGAATACATCCACAGAGGCCTACTCGGAGACTACTTGGTCTTCACGTCCTCCGGGAGTTGTCTTCTAGATCTTTCTCCTTATGGCGGTTCAATATTGGGCTTGTTCCCAAGTGGGCCTTCATCCGTGCGAGTAAGTTAAGTCGCACTGGTCCGCAGGTTAATCCAGAAGTATTCCCCCGACACTAACTTCGACATTTTTTTCTTCTAGGTGAGACGAACATGGCTGACAATAACGAGGCTGGGGGTTCTCGAACAGGAGGCGAGGAACCGATAGAGGAAAATAGTATGATTCAGACGGTCATCGCACAGGCAGTTAAAACGACGTTCACGTCGATCTTCACTACCGTCTGTGAGTCTGTCAGGGTTTGGATTGAAGGAGGGAGAAAAGGGCCTCCCAGTGATCAGCTTTGGCTCCAACAAGTACTCAATCAATGTGCCTACTACAGAAGATGCACCCCCAGCATCCCAGAGGTAAAGAAGAAGAAGCACAGGAAAGAGAAGTAAGCCAGCTCCTAAGACGACTAGCCGGGGTATGAAGACATGGTATCACCCCGTGCGGATGGCTGAGCCGAGTTCATGAAGCTGGTCAACCGATCCTGTCTCGGGAGCTGCTCCACCTCGCAGACGGATGCATGCTCTCTTTGCAAAATGCTATCTTGACGCGAGAGAGAGCAACCTTCTTAAAGAAGATAATCCAAATTACCCGGTGTTCACTGTCAAGGTGCCAAAAGACTTGGCCGAGTTCGTCCATGAAACCCCCGCGGATATGTTTTTCATATCGTACGAGGACGTCTTCAGGCTATTTCACTTTAGACGGCTGGACTATAACTTGGTCCGCCTATACGCGCTCAACCAGGCGATGAGGATTAGGAGAGATAATACCTCGTACATCAAGGTAGTGGATCCCTACTACATGCGTGACAGCCTGCTGGTGGAAGGATCAACGACACGGGCCAAGGCCACGAAGTTCCTCCAGAGACTCATGCTGAACAACAAGGATAAGAACAACTTTCTTATTCCTTTCTTTTCTGAGTAAGTAACATCCGGTCGCCGCCGTCGTATCTTATGCTTTCTTATAGATTTCTTCCGTTGTTGATCCTTTCAACATTCCGTTTCAATTGTGTTGAGCAGTGACGAGTACGTAGAGTACTCATCGTCGTAAGCCCGAGGTGGTCCGTTGCCACTTATTTCGACTCGGGGAGTCTTAAAGACTACACCAGAATAAAAGGGTGTTCTCGATGAGGCTCTCGAGGGCTATGCCCAAAAGGGAGGCCACTTCCACAAAGAAAAGAATGGGGAATGTTTAACGAAGGACAACAAACACATTTTCTGGCATGGGACTGGGTTCCATTGCATCAAGCATGCGACTGGTAGCGTGATTTCGTGAAGGATGCCTTCTACGTCCTCCATCACATTAAAGGCTTGTCCGGGATGTAGAGACAACGAGGTGGCCATCTAGTTTCCAAGAATGGAGTAAAAATGCGGGGGAAATCACCGATTCTGAGCTTACAGAAGACTTCCATCGCATCCAGAGGCAGTTATCGCTAATCTTTTGGAAGATGTCATGGAAGCATGGGATCCTTACACAACGCCAGAGGTAGGATGTATTAAAAAAAAAGCCTTGCCTCACTCGATAGAAGTGCTTCTTTATTTTCTTTATTATAGACTTATCCACTTAATTAGATGAATAATCATACTCTATTTATATTTTAATCAAAATATATATCCCAATTCATCTCCAGGGTGGTCTAAGTGGAGATCGAAGAACGCCTAGACAAGCAAAATGACATGAGGACGTGGATGACGAAAGACCGCTATAAACCGTTCCCGGAGCCGATACACCAGAAGGCTCAATCCTACCAGTGGAGCTAGACGTGTTCTCCGTCAGCGACCCAGCAAGAGACCCCAACGGCGACTCAAGAAGAAGAGACTCCAGCGGCGACTCAAGAAGAGACGGTTAAATGGCACATCGTTGTATCCATCTCCAGTGTTGCATCAGAGGGAAATCGATGACAACTTTATTTGTACTATGACTTATGTGACATGAGATGAACTTTTGTACAATTAATTTGGCACTTAATTGTCACTATATATGTATGTATCTTGGGCTCTAAGTGGTGATGTACATATTTATCTGTCTGTTTTAATACTGTGTCAAAATATATTATTGTTTCTATTATTTTCTGTAAAAATTCTGTAATATACCTGTATTATTGTCAAATACAACAAATAATCGATAATACACCAAATAATATATGGCATATAATTTAGTGGCGCACAGTAAATAATTTTGTGGTGCACCATATTCTGTGGCACACGAACAAAGTGCGCCACAGATACATTATTGTCAAATGCAGGAAATAATCGAAATTCTTTCTGTGGCGCATGGAAAATAATGTAGTGGCGCACTCTAGAGGTGCGCCACAGAATTGTATACTTTCTGTGGTGCATGGTTCCGTGCGCCACAGAAATAATATTTTTGTGGCGAGGATTCTGTGGCGCACCGACCATGCGCCACAGAAACAGTTTTTGGTGCGCCACAGAAAGGCACTTCCCTACTAGTGGCCGCTCAAATCTCTGAGCTTGCTCACCTGTACCCACCTCAGCCTCCACTTCCTCAGGTGGTTGTACACCTGAGTTGAGGTCACCTCTGCCCCACAGTGGGCAAAGAGAGCCTTAACACAAGCTTTCAGATGCACTTCTTTGAAACCCTTGTGTGTCCTAACCCCTATCCTGATGAGAGTGGTCATGTGCTTGAGCACGAAGGTTGACATGAAAGGGAGCCATTTCATGGTTGCTTTGGCCTGGGCCTTGTTCTTCGCAATCTGCTGGTTCAACATCATAGCTAACGAGCCTACAACGTCGTGCACAGCACCGTACGTGCTGTCGGGCATGCCGAAGTCCATCATGGGCTGAGAGTCCTCGACATACGAGGATGATATTTGGGAGTCTGATGGCTACGTGTTGGTGAACCCCAAGAGGAAGGTTATGATGTAGACAGCAGAAGTTTTCCCTTGAGAAATCTACCCAAGGTTATCAATCCAGTAGGACTTGATGATCTATCGGAAGGTTGTTGATGTTGACTCCCCCTGGCGCTAGGGAGCTTGCACCAACGTGGAATCTGCACAGACACAAACCAGAACTTTGCCCAACACGAAACAGAGAGGTTGTCAATCTCTCCGGTCTTGCAGAAACAAAGAGTTAAACGTATGGTGTGGAAAACAGCAGGAAAAACAGCAAGTAACAGGAAACAGATGATTGCAGCAGGTTGTGTAAACAGTATGAGGAAATTGGACCAGGGTCCACAGTTCACTAGTGGTGTCTCTCTCAGAACAGATAACTAGCATGTTGGGTAAACAAATTACAGCTGGGCAATTGACAAATAGAGAGGGCATAACAATGTAATACATGCCAAGATGTCTACTATGAAATCTAGTTGGGCATTACAACAAAGTACATAGACCGTTATTCCAACAGCATCTATGCCTAAATAATCCACCTTCAAGGCAGCATCCGCATCCCATTCAGTATTAAGTTGCTAACAACAGATTATTGCATGAAGTAAAGTGTGTAATGTAATCAATACAAGTGCCCTTGGACACTGCACCAATGTTTTATCCCTAGTAGCAACAGCACATCTACCATCTTAGACCTTTCTGTCACTGATCCAGATATCTAGAGACTGAACCCACTATCGAGCATAAATACCCCCTCTTGGAGTCACAAGCATCTACTTGGCCAAAGCATCTACTAGCAACGGAGAGCATGCAAGATCAAGAGCACATAGATAAACAACTTGAATAAACATGGTATCAATATTCATCGGATCCCAGCAAACACAACATCTTGCATTACAATAAGATGATCTTGATCATGTTAGTCAGCTCACAAGATCTAAACATGAAGGCACAAGGTAGAGAGACAACCATCTAGCTACTGCTATGGACCCGTAGTCCAGGGGTGGACTACTCACGCATCACTCCGGAGGCAGGCATGGTGATGTAGAGCCCTCCGATGATGATCTCCCCTCCGGCAGAATGCCGGAAGAGCTTCAGAACTCCTCCGATATGAGATTGACGATGACGGCCGCGACGGAACTTTTCGTGGAATATGATCGACCGTAATAGGGTTCTCGCGTCGCGGAGAATATATAGGCAAAGAGGCGGCGTCGGTGGCTGAGGGGGCCACCACGCCATAGGGGGGCGCGGGCCCACCCTGGGCCATGCCCTAGTGTGGCGTGGCCCCCTGGTGGGTCTGCTCCGACTTCCCTTTGGACTCCGTGATCTCCTCGTGATATTATTGACGATGTCGATTGTTTCGTCCAATTCCGAGAATATTTCCTTAATAGATTTTCTGAAACCAAAAACAGCAGAAAACAGGGAACTGGCACTGTGGCATCTTGTTAATAGGTTAGTCACAGAAAATGCATAAAAATGATATGAAGTGTAACCAAAACATGTAGCAATTGATATAATAACAGCATGGAACATCAAAAATTATAGATACGTTTGAGACGTATCAAGCATCCCCAAGCTTAGTTCCTGCTCGTCCTCGAGTAGGTAAATGATAAAAACAGATAATTTTTGAAGTGACATGCTACCAACACAATCTTTGATCAAATAACAATGTAATGCACATGATCTGAATGAAGTGATCCAAGCCAATGGTCTATAGTTTGCAAGCAAGTAAATAAAGAGTAAACATAAGTGATCACACAAGTGCAAACTTTCATGAATAACACTATAAAACATTTAGAGATATAATAGTCTAACATAATAGTTAGTTCACAGCAACAATAATTCTCAACATGAAAGTGTTTGTATCAACACAAAGGAAGATAATAGCTTCAGCTTTTGCTTCAACTTTCAACATGTATATCATATAGATAATGTCAATGCAAAGAATATGATCAACCAAACACAAAGTTATGTAAAAACTGTTATACTGGAGTTGACAATGATGTTTGCTTAAGTAGACAGAAAGAAGTGGGAAAACTGACTCAACATAAAAGTAAAAGAATGACCCTTCGCAGAGGGAAGCAGGGATTAACATCATGTGCTAGAGCTGTAGTTCCCGAAGGCATATAGAGAGCATAAAATGTTGTTTTGTAAGGTAATGGTGTATACAGGTGTCAACAAATCAAATAGCAGGTACTTGTCATCTTCCATGGCTAACTAACTTTTAGAGCGGTTCCGAGAGTTTTTAGGACTGCACTTGTAACAAGCACTTATTGGTGACACTCCTCCCAACCATTTACTTTCCACAAACCATGGCTAACCGAATCCTCGGGTGCCCACCAACATTCACCATGGAGGAGTGTCTATTTATTTATTTATAGGGTGGACTAACCAGCTCTTTAATGCAAAATAAAAGGTGGAGAAGCAGATGAAGCTGCCAATCCTTGTAAATCAATTAGCATGGAAGATGACAAATCTCACTACTACGTCCTTATGAGCTTTTTAAGTAGTGACACAAAAAGGAAATGTAACAGTTTTGAGTAGTTAGTAGATAACACATGAAGAAATTTACTTGGAATGGTGAAAACACCACATAATAGGTAGGTATGGTGGACACAGGTGGCATGGATTTGGCTCAAGGTTTTGGATGTACAAGAAGCATTCCCTCTTAGTACAGAGTTTAGGCTAGCAAAGTTATTATAAGCAAACATCATTATCAACTGGAATAGCAAGAGTGTACATAAAACACAAGGTTTGACGAACCATAGACTCCCACTGTCTTCCTTGTTAACACATAGCCTTCATCCAAAAATTATCTAGACTACTATGGACTTCCAATCATGCAACAGATTATTATAGCAGAAAATCCTTATAGTAGTTCTTCATTAATAGCCATTACTTACATGATGCACAAGCTTAAACATTAATTACTTGACAGCTCAAAACAATTGGCAAGCATCAAATTACTCAAGACAATGATCTAAAAAGATTCATGTAAGTTATACCACTACCACATGCATAGCATTTTTCTGGTCCAACCAAACACCAATCAACTTATTTGACCACTCTCGAAACAGATATAAGTGAAGCAAGAGAGTACTTTCTTCAAAAGAAACTAAAAGCTCTAACAAGAGATGTATGAAAAACTGAGAGCTAACAGCAATAACAGCAACTAGACAGGAATACTCAACAAGTATAAGTGGAGCACAAGAGTATTCTAATAAAAAAGTGGAGCGTGTCTCTCTCCCAAACATGAATGCTAGGATCCAACAAGTATAGCACAACAAACAAAACAAAACAAAACAAAACAAACTGAAAACAAAAACAGACTGACGCTCCAAGGAAGAGTACACTAGTATGAAGCAATAAAAATATAGCACCATTAGAGATGACCTGATAATTTGTAGATGAAGAAGGGGATGCCTTGGGCATCCCCAAGCTTAGATGATTGAGTCTTATTGAAATATGCTGGGGAGGTAAGCCTCCCCAAGCTTAAGTTATTCACTCTTCTTGATCATGTAATATCATTCTCCTCTATCAACACTTAAAAACTTCCTTCACACCAAAACTTAACAGCTTTTCTCATTAGCAGGTTAGTGCACTAAAAGATAATACTTCAAAGTTCTAGCAAAGACAAAACTCACAAGCCAACTATTTTAAACATTAGCCACTGTTACTAGGCTCAAGTGGGCACTTTTACACGAAAAGAAACCACTTAAAAACTTGTAAAAGAGAGAATGCAAAATAAAAGACAGAATCTGTCAAACCAGAACAGTCTGTATTGACGAATTTTTTCGAGGCACTTACGATGCTCAGATGAAAAACTTTTGAAATAATGAAAGTTGCGTAATATCATCAGGAACATGCACAAAAATTCAGCATTTTTCGATTTTTTCTGATTTTCTACTGAATTAAACGGTGACGAACAGCAATCTGTCCCAATGCAGTCCCGAAAATAAAAACCAACTTTGCATTAGTAACTCTCCTTGGCACAACAAAACAGCAAATAAAAGATACAAAGGAGTTGCTACAGAGGTAAACAAGCATCCTTGACTCAAGAAAACAAAAAAATAAAATAGCAAATAAAAACATGGGTTATCTCCCAGAAGTGCTTTTCTTTAATGCCTTTGAGCTAGGCACGAAGAGATGCATCAAGTATTGTTAAGATCAGAGGTACCAATAGTGTTACCTTTAGACCTCTTATTCTTTTTCTTACCTTGGCTTTAGGGGCATTAGGAAAATGATGCAAACAGTATGGAGGTTTAAATTTCAGAGTAGCTTCACCCATGTCAATGACAGCTCCCAATTGCCTCAATAATCCTCTTCCAAGTGTGATGCTCCCATTTCCTACACATTCAATGACATGATAATCAGTAGGTGTAAATACTCCCTTTATTTTAGTAACAACTCCTTGAGTAGTCCCAAAAGATAACTTGATTGAATTATCAGCTAGAGTTACAAAAGTTTCACTTTTTGAGAGTTCATATAAATTCAGATTTAATATCACAATGAGCATAGAAAATTGTCCCATCAATTGAAATTTTTAGTGAAGGAACCCATCCAGAAGGTTCGAATGGCATAGGGACACTTTCAAAAAGTTTAAAAGTTTCTTTAAAACTAGCCAACTCTGACTCAAGTGATTCTAGTCTTGAATGAATGTTCTCAAAAGCAGATTCTATTTTTTTATTTGAAAAAGCAGATGCTGCAATTAATTTTTTTATGGCATTGAAAGCTTGATCCCCATCATAACGAAGGAAATCTCCCCCAACTACAGCATCTAGAGCATATCTATAACAAAGAAGCAACCCAAAATAGAAACTACTAAGAAACAGACT
Source organism: Poa pratensis (assembly GCA_947311845.1). Lineage (NCBI taxonomy): Eukaryota > Viridiplantae > Streptophyta > Magnoliopsida > Poales > Poaceae > Poa > Poa pratensis. The sequence continues at coordinate 20,324,544 of CAMZMU010000073.1, forward strand.
CAAAGCCATTTTAGGTTCAGTTTTAACATAGGATTCAGAAATTCTAGACCAAGCATCACCAAAACTCTCCCCACTTCCTTGCTTAAAAGTGAAAACCTCATCCTCAGGAGACATGATATTAGGAGCGGAACTAGACATGATGAGCAAACCGAAATAAACTAGATGCAGGAATTTAATATTTTTTTTTGGTTTTTGATTTTTAACAGCAAGCAAAACAAAAATAAAACAAGACAAAAAACAAAGTAAAGAGATTGGAACTGAGAGACTCCCCTTTCCAATAGCCTCCAAGTCCCCGGCAATGGCGCCAGAAAACAGCTTGATGGCTACGTGTTGGTGAACCCCGAGAGGAAGGTTATGATGTAGACAGCAGAAGTTTTCCCTTGAGAAATCTACCCAAGGTTATCAATCCAGTAGGACTTGATGATCTATCGGAAGGTTGTTGATGTTGACTCCCCTGGCGCTAGGGAGCTTGCACCAACGTGGAATCTGCACAGACACAAACTAGAACTTTGCCCAACACAAAACAGAGAGGTTGTCAATCTCTCCGGTCTTGCAAGAACAAAGAGTTAAACGTATGGTGTGGAAAACAGCAGGAAAAACAGCAAGTAACAGGAAACAGATGATTGCAGCAGGTTGTGTAAACAGTATGAGGAAATTGGACCAGGGTCCACAGTTCACTAGTGGTGTCTCTCTCAGAATAGATAACTAGCATGTTGGGTAAACAAATTACAGCTGGGCAATTGACAAATAGAGAGGGCATAACAATGCAATACATGCCAAGATGTCTACTATGAAATCTAGTTGGGCATTACAACAAAGTACATAGACCGTTATTCCAACAGCATCTATGCCTAAATAATCCACCTTCAAGGCAGCATCCGCATCCCATTCAGTATTAAGTTGCTAACAACAGATTATTGCATGAAGTAAAGTGTGTAATGTAATCAATACAAGTGCCCTTGGACACTGCACCAATGTTTTATCCCTAGTAGCAACAACACATCTACCATCTTAGACCTTTCTGTCACTGATCCAGATATCTAGAGACTGAACCCACTATCGAGCATAAATATCCCCTCTTGGAGTCACAAGCATCTACTTGACCAAAGCATCTACTAGCAACGGAGAGCATGCAAGATCAAGAGCACATAGATAAACAACTTGAATAAACATGGTATCAATATTCATCGGATCCCAGCAAACACAACATCTAGCATTACAATAAGATGATCTTGATCATGTTAGGCAGCTCACAAGATCTAAACATGGAGGCACAAGGTAGAGAGACAACCATCTAGCTACTGCTATGGACCCGTAGTCCAGGGGTGAACTACTCACGCATCACTCCGGAGGCAGGCATGGTGATGTAGAGCCCTCCGGTGATGATCTCCCCTCCGGCAGAGTGCCGGGAAGAGCTTCAGAACTCCTCCGATCTGAGATTGACGATGACGGCCGCGACGGAACTTTTTGTGGAATATGATCGACCGTAATAGGGTTTTCGCGTCGCGGAGAATATATAGGCGAAGAGGCGGCGTCGGTGGCCGAGGGGGCCACCACGCCATAGGGGGGCGCGGGCCCACCCTGGGCCGCGCCCTAGTGTGGCGTGGCCCCCTGGTGGGTCTGCTCCGACTCCCCTTTGGACTCCGTGATCTCCTCGTGATATTATTGACGATGTCTTTTGTTTCGTCCAATTCCGAGAATATTTCCTTAATAGATTTTCTGAAACCAAAAACAGCAGAAAACAGGGAACTGGCACTATGGCATCTTGTTAATAGGTTAGTCCCAGAAAATGCATAAAAATGATATGAAGTGTAACCAAAACATGTAGCAATTGATATAATAACAGCATGGAACATCAAAAATTATAGATACGTTTGAGACATATCAGTCCCCAATTGGTACAAGTGACATACTAAAATCCTCGCTCTTCATCTCCTGCATCGACCACGATAACACACCTTATGAGCCTACCATGTGTATGAACTAATGAAGTGACATCGAAGACAAGCATGTGTATGAACTAATGAAGTGACATCGAAGCTAACAGATCTAGAGAGCATGGCCACATGTGAGAACCTAGATGGAATCTAACAGATCTACACATCCTAGCACCTCAGCTACAAGCATGGATCATACAGACATCAGAGCAGACCTCAAACACAGCTCAGATCTAGAACATACTACACGCATGAACACTATGGTAGCCAGGGTTTTGGAACTTACAGCCATGGATGCGGACGAACGAAGACGAGGTCACTCTGTGCCGACGAGGGTGCCGCCGCCGCTCCGCTACTGACTGCCGATGAAGACTGTCGCCGCCGCTTACCTGCGAGCTCCGACTCCGACCGAAGACCTCGAACTGATGAAAATGGTGGACTCCGACCAGCGGTGAGAGTACAGGGTGTATATAGGGGAGGGTTTTGCGCGGGAGGTGACGCAAACTCTCCCGCCGAGTTTTCGGCTGCACCACGCGTGCACCACGCAAACTCTCCTGGCCCGAGGGTGCTTTAAGAAGCGCGCTATGCAAGTTTTAGGCTGCAGACAAGCAAACAGGCAGCATGTTTCTGCAGCCGGCCTGCCCCGGCTGGCTGCAGACTACCAAACGCGCCCCTAGGATTTGCCCTGCCCGGCTGGAACAGAGCCTCAGGCCTCCACTCCACCGCAGCCTGCGGGATCGGGTCCACTAGATGAGGTCCTGCCGTCCTGGTAGTCTTGCCTAGCCATGCCCAGGGATCCAGTGGGCTTAGGAAGGCCCATCTTCGCGTGTAGGATCAGCACAGGCTTGTCAAGAATGAAACTGTTATGTGGTCTGCTGTATTCCCTAAAAAATATGTGGTGTGCTGCATGAATATTGTAAAACCAATTTCCACAAATATGAAGCTAGTTCTTTACTATTTGAACTAGCTAAACAAAATTATAGCCTTTCAACTTTTGCTCGTATGAGTAGTGAAATTTGGTTTGGCTAATACAAATTTTCTCTTGTCACAGGATTCCGGTGCCGCTTTTGAAGTGCCAAGATTATGAAGTTATATGTTTCCTTCGTATATGGCCATATTGCAACTGTGAACCACGTTTTATGCCGTAGAACTGTCTAGTTTGGAAGAATTGACCATAATGGTCTATCCTTGTCGTATTCGGTGATTAGCCAAATTTTGAGTTCACTTTTGTAACGCAATAGGCTTGACTCTTCCACCTGATTATGCAAGTAATATCATGCTTCATGGTTGCTTTCAGTGATTCTTGTGGCAAAGCTTGGCCTATGGGATCTTTTCAATATTTGTTTTGCTGGCTATGTCACTGCTTGCAGTTCTGATTCAGACCGTTTTGTATGTTCCATGGTGAGTATAGTTTTCTACTCCTAGTAAAACAAAACGTTAGAAGATGCTTTGGGCAGAATAAATTTCGGCCTCGGATGTGGCTGGACCACTCCGATAGCAACTTGTGCTGATGTATTTCTTGATGTGTCGTGATCGGCGAGCTATCTTGTTCCCGTTTCCCCTCAAATCTGTTTGAAGCTGACTGCCGAATGCTTGTTGTTACGTGGACGAAGAGGAAAATCCATCTTTTCGTCTGAAGAAAGTAGGAATAGTGGCAGGTTGTGTCAAAATAGTCAGGTGCACATCAACTTGATGTAAGAAAGAAGGGACGAACGTTAAAGAGACGCGAAGATCATATTCCTCGAGTGGTCGCATGAGGAAAAGATAAGATCCGTTAGCCCCACGGTGCGATTGTGCTGCAATATGAGCCTGATTGTGCTGCAGTTAGCATCGGCTTTCATCGTCGGTGTGACATGGAAAGAGAGAGCGGAGAACATGGACATGTGAGTGAAGAGAAACACAACCGGTTCCATCAATTTCATTTACCATAATGCTGAAATATAACATTATTCATAGTACACTGGCACTGAAGGCACAGCCCAAAAAACAGACAGACTGCTAAAACAAGACCTTGCGTACGCGAAGGAATCGAAATACAAGGAAAGCAAACTTTGACATTTGCAGAAATCAACCATCACCACCACCCTCGATCGAGAGAGTCGAGGACGTAATCACCATTGCCGTATGTAAGGTAGGATTTTTTTTTGTTTGGTTTCAGAGCAGGAGCGTGGTCTCTGCGATCATGGAGGTGACGACGTAGGGGTCCATGTTGGAGGCCGGCCTGCGGTCCTCGAAGTAGCCCTTGCCTTCCTTCTCCGTGTCGCGGCCCACGCGGATGGACGCGCCACGGTTCGCAACGCCCTGCAAGCCAAGCCAAACCAAATTATTTGTCAGTATCACCATCACGAAGGACTAGGAGCATGTACTACGACGGAGAGCTCGACGTACCCATTTGAGGTGTTGATGTCGGCGGTCTCGTGGTGTCCGGTGAGGCGGCGCTCGTTGCCCTCGCCGTAGGCGGCGATGTGCTCCTTGTGCCTCTTGCCCAGCTTGTCGATCGCCGTCTTGATCAGCTCGTACCCGCCGGCCGCACGCATCGACTTGGTGCTGTAGTTGCAGTGGGCGCCGGCGCCGTTCCAGTCGCCGGGGATCGGCTTCGGGTCCAGGGACAGCACCACTCCGGCAACCTCCGTGATCCTCTGCAATCCATCACACCATAGTCGGTCAGTCAGTTGCACCTCGGGTGAGAATCGAATCGAATCGAACATATTCAGATGACACTGACCTCAAGGATGTAACGGGCCACCCAGAGCTGGTCGGAGGCGGCGATCCCGACGGACGGGCCAACTTGGAACTCCCACTGTCACACACACAAGAATCAGGTTCACGTCAGCATCGCTCATATTCACAGCAAGTGTTTGTTTCTGACCAAGTTGCTGCAAGATGATCTACTGTGGTAGTACCTGGCCGGGCATGACCTCCCCGTTGATGCCGCTGATGTTGATCCCGGCGTAGAGGCAGGCCTTGTAGTGGGCGTCCACGATGTCACGGCCGAACGCCTTGTCCGCGCCGGCGGCGCAGTAGTACGGGCCCTGAGGACCGGGATAGCCACCGACGGGCCACCCAAGGGGCCAGTTCACGTCCTTCTGAAGGAGGGTGTACTCCTGCTCAATACCATACCTGTTTTGGATTCAGAGATAGGTCTAGTGAGTACGATTGTAAACAGATAAGGTGGAAAAGTAGGTGCCAAATTCTGTGGTCCTCTAGAACACTTTCCCTTATCCTTACATATTTGCTAAATCAGTAATTCAAGGAACTGAATTTTACTCCCTTTTTCATCGTATCTTTAGCTGTATTGCAGAAGAAGAGAAAAGAAAAGTTGAAATTTGGATAGAAGTATTCGTACCATGTCACCTCAGCTGCAACCTTAGGGTCGTTGAAGATCTTGGCAGCATTGGCCCTCTTGTTAGTGGGGATTGGCACACCTTGTGGTGTGTAGCAGTCGCACATAACCTACAAGGAATATTAAATAGAAGGAAAAATTAGCAAGCCACTAGTTTAGCGCCAAATACAGTAGAAACTTGGGCTCTGCATTGGCTGATTTTTTTTTTTACTTTATCAAAGATTTATGGGTTGTGTTTGTCAACAGTTGACCTGTTGTTTGTGAAAGGCCAAGTGCTTGCTTTTTTAAATAGCACTAATATAGAGTGCTAAGAAGCTGAACTTCTCCAAACCGTAAGCTATGGGCCAAGTACTAGAAGGTCAACTTGTGGAATTTTGGGGTGTTTATACAACAGGGCACAACACTGGTTGTTTTGTCCACCATACCAAGATTCAGACTTACAAACAAAAAAACTAAGCTCCTGGTAATTAGTAAAACCGTTAAAAAATCTATGTTAAACAAGATTAGTAACCAAAAGATTTGTACTCTGATGACTATTTTTTCAAAGCACATGTTCTGTCCTTTCATATCCTCTTTACATTAGGCCATCCTATATCCATGGTGCATGACAAGTTGGGTGTGAAACATGGAAGATAAAAGGAAGAAGAGCTTACAAGGATGTGGTCACCCCTCCTGAACGGGTCCTTGAAGATGGCTTGAGGGCTTCAGAGTCAAATAGATAGAACAGCTTGTAAGTAAGCAAACAAGGTGGAGCGTAGAAATTAAATAAAACCATTAGAAGCGGCGAGGGAATCGAGATCGTACTAGAGGATGACTTCGCTGTCCTCTCGGGAGCCTGGCCGGTGCTGGAACCGTCGTAGTTCCATTTGGGCAGCTGGCTAGCGTCAGTGATCGGGCCTTCCACCGTCTGCTCGATCAAAAAATACATATCAGTCGGATGGTGAGAAATCAGTTATGAGATTTCCAGAAAGTGAACGCGTAGATCAAAGTACTCACCCTTGCTTTGCTCTGATGTCAATACCAGACCCTCCAACCCTGAACACCGGAAGAAAAAAAAGTTTAGAGATACATATATAAGACAGCACGCAGATTAATCTTGATAGAAAAACTCGAGTCTTGGGCTTGTAGCAGAATCCAGAAAGCGACTAGGTGCAAACGACGAGCTATCAGGAGATCAAAGATCATGTATGTAGAATGTAATAGTATAATCTTTAATCTTTGGTAGAAAAGGCACTGTGGCAGCAGCAGTGCGAGCGCAAGGGAAGGGTCTTGTTTCTGCCTCTGATAAGATCGGGAGCAGATGGAAAGCAGAGGAGGATGCTAACCAGAGGTATTCCACGATGATCTTCTTGGTGGTGTCGCTGAGGTCGAGGTTAATGAGGTCGGCGAGGCTGGCCATTGCGACTCGCAAAGGAGAGACCTTTGATGGGAGGGATGGCAATGGGGAAGACGATGGGATGAGGTGTGCAGCTCAAGAAGCAGGGATGTTTATAGCAGGAAGTTGCCTACGCTACGGTGGCAAGTTTCTTTTCGCAACGCTAATGTGATTTGCTTTTTCAGTTATATTGGCAGTTTGAAAAGAGATGCTCTCTATCTCTAAATTTGTACTCTTTTTTAGCAGAAAAAGGAGGATACATCAAGAGAACCTCAGTAATAAGCATCTCAACTTAAGATGGGGGGTTCCCAGGGAAAAAAAAAACTTTAGATGGGGTTACACGTATCCAGGCCCTAGTTGTAAGTTGACCGAGCGGGCTCGCAGATACTTAGCTTAGGTTTAGAGAATGTGTTAGAACATGGTTAAATAAAACAATTTGGTTAATAGGTACAGATAGTCTGTAGAAATGGCCATGATGACTTGAGCTGTGGTTTAGAGAATGTGTTAGAATAAAATAATATGGTTAATAGGTACAGTATAGTTAGATACTTAGCTTAGCTTTAGAGAATATCTTAGAACATGGTTAAATAAAATAGTTTGGTTAATAGGTACAGTATAGCCCGTAGAAACAGCCATGGTGACTTTAGCTTAATAGGTACAGCATAGCCGTAGAAACGGCCATGCTGACTTGAGCTGTGGAATATGACTCTTTTGATTTTATCTACTCCCTCTGTCTAAAAATAAGTGTCTCAAGTTTGCTCAAAAGTGGATGTATCTAGACATACATCCACTTTTGGGCAAACTTGAGACACTTATTTTGGGACGGAGGGAGTACAATTTTTATAAATGATATATATCACCTAATAGATCAATCGGTTGAGTCCTTCCATAGTCTGCTCCTCCGTACAAATTGTCATGGTCCTCTCCATCAGTCGTTTCTCTTTCACAGCCTCCTGACTATTATGTGTTCCACCTAAGCCGCTCTCTGGGATCATATGTTGCTCCTTCCCAGATTCCGATGAGGAAGCACTCACTGTCATGATACTTAAGCTAGAGCTGAAAACAAGAGCCTTCCAGAGCACCAACCTCAGTGAAGGAGGCAGGGGTGCGGGTTGACGCCCCCCCCCCCCCCCCCCATATAATATGTGGGTTGACCCCTACAATTGTTAGAAATTGACTATATCCCCCCCCCCCCATATAATATGTGGGTTGACCCCTACAATTGTTAGAAATTGACTATATCCCCCCCCCCCCTCTTCCAAATAATGTAGTGTCTAATTAGCCCTCTCTTTCAACCAGTACTGCCTCCGTCCCTGACTACAAATGGTCTGGTCGCCTGATGTGGTGAAGAGAGGCTCCGATGACTACACAACTTGCTAGATTTAACACTCATGATTCTAGAATTTACCAGATATAGGGTAGAGAAATTACAATCGTCCAAGTTTGAAGAAATGGGAAGAAATACATTCCAGTAGCCTGTCATAGCGAGTGCAATGTAAAGTGCTTCAAAAGTTGGTTGGCAAAATAAACCATTTTTTCACCTATGAGCGTTTCCAAGAGCTTACCCATATCTAGACTCAATACCAAAAACTGCATTTTTGGGTATTGGGTACAAACATTGCTCCAAGAGCATACCCATAAGTGGTCCCCATCCAAAAAAAAAGGGGACACTACCCATATTCTAGCCCAGAATATCCATATTTGGCAATCCAAAGCCAAATACCATATGGATTGGCATAAGTGCCACATCAGCCAAAAACGTGGCGGGAAGAGGAAACCGCTCCTTGCTGAAATTTCTGGCCCGCCTTCCCACAGCGCCTACACCCATATTTGGCGATCCAAAGCCAAATACCCATATGGATTGGCATAAGTGCCACATCAGCCAAAAACGTGGCGGGACGAGGAAACCGCTCCTTACTGAAATTTCTGGCCCGCCCTCCCGCAACGCCTCCACCATCCCTGCCACCTCGGTCAGCGGCGTGGCACCGTCGCTCGCCCCCCACCCCTCCTCGATCCCCGCTGCCCTTCTCCCAGCCATTGGTCCCGCCGCTGTCGCATCGAGCTTCTCCTCCCCCAACCTCCCGGCGTGTCACCGGCGACCATGCCTCACCTTCCCTAACCTCCACCCCGCCTCGTTTTGGCTTGGGATGGCCACGTCCCGCCTGCCTCTTCATGCTCACGACGAAAATTGATGCCGCCGCCCGAGCAAGCGGGGCGGGCAAAGCTGAGCGATGGCGGTCCACGATGGGCGGGGTGACGGGGATGGAGACGCACAGGGAGGGAGGCGGGGGTGGCCGGCAGGGAGGGAGATGGAATGCACGGGGAGGGAGAGAGGATCAAAAGAAGGAGAGGAAAAAAGAAAAACCTAACCCACTCACATGTGGGTCCTACGTGCAGGTGCTAATTAGATTATCCAAATATGGGTAAGCTGGAAAAGTAGAAAAAAATATGGATACCCAAACCTTGTCTCTCCTCTACCATATTGGTTTTGGGTAGCCAAAATATGGGTAAGCTTTTGGAGATGCTCTAAGGGCATCTCTAGTCCCTAAATGGCTACTTATCCTTTGACTCACAATATTTACTGCGTTAAAAAACAGTGTCTAGCCAAATCCTTAGAACTTAACTCCCAAAAAATAACATGCATTCTTTTACTTTTGGGCTATATGGACTTAAATTGTGTTACTCAGTAATTCATTAACCAACATTTTGGTCACATACTTCACCTGTTCTTTGCTTATAGAGCTGGTCCAAATAAAAAGATGGGAAAAATTACACACTTCAATAAGAATATAACTTTCTTGATTGCTCCTACAAGTCGATCAGTAGTTTCTCCATTTCCTTATTATGTTCATTGGCTACATTGTTGCTTTATTCGTTGACTTCTCGTCTCTAGCTTGCACATCTCCTTATCTGCTTCTCAATGTTGGACATTGCATCATCTCTAGTCTCATATGTAGCAACTAGTGCACCAACATCTGATCAATAGATCATATGTACTCTTTTCTTTCCAATACAAAATCATGTGACCTTTCTAAATAACAATAAAGCAAACAATGAGTGTCAAATTGCACGAATTGAAGAACAACGACAGAAAATTGCACCCACTTGGTCTACTTCACACTTGAAAAAATCAATACGACATGTTGATGGCTCCCAAGTGCAGGAGATCAATTGTAGTACCTGCTTGATGGCGTGAATCACACGTTCGCTGGGAGACCCCAAGAGGAAGGTATGATGCAATCTAGCAGCAAGTTTCCCTCAGTATGAAACCAAGGTTATCGAACCAGTAGGAGCAACAACTCTTCTGAAGGTTGTCAACGGCGAAATATGATGCGGCGCAACACCAGGGATTCCGGCGCTGACGTGGACCTGCACACAACACAATCACAATACTTTGCCCCAACGAAACAGTGAGGTTGTCAATCTCACCGGCTTGCTGAAAACAAAGGATTAACCGTCTCGTGTGGAAAATGAGTATTAAATTGCAGAGAATGGAAAAGGAACAGTTTGCAGTTTGTGGTTGTTTAATCAGTTTAAAAGAATGGACCGGGGGTCCATAGTTCTCTAGTGGTGTCTTCTGGTAAAATAGGGACCCCCGTGAAGTTTCGTCCAATTCCGAGAATATTTCCAGACTAGCTTTTCTGGAATACAAAAACAGCAGAAAACAGGAACTGGCACTTCGGCATCTTGTTAATAGGTTAGTCCCAAAAAATGTATAAAAGTGCCATAAAGTAGATGCAAAACATGTAGCAACTGGTATAAAACAAGCATGGAACATCAAAAATTATAGATACGTTTGAGACGTATCAGCATCCCCAAGCTTAGTTCATGCTCGTCCTCGAGTAGGTAAACGATAAAAACAAATAATTTTTAGGTGACTTGCTACCATCATAATCTTGATCATATAATATTGCAAGGCACATATAATGAATGAAGTGATCCAAGTCAATGGTCTATAATTTGCTATCAAATAGATAATGAGTAAACAATGAATCACACAAGCTAAACGTTTTCATGAATAGTACTTTCAAGACAAGCATCAAACTGTTTGCATAGGTGTTAACTCATAAAGCAATAGTTTCTAATAAAAGGTATTCAATCAACACAAAGGAAGAATTAAGCTTCAGCATTTGCTTCAACTTTCAACATATTTATCTCATGGATATCGTCAACACAAAGCAGTATAACAAGTCCAATACGTTGCATATAACCCATGTTGTAACAAAGTTGACACTAGTGTTTGCTTGCGGAAGACAGAAAGAATAGGAAAACTGACTCAACATAAAAGTAAAAGAAATGCCCTTCGCAGAGGGAAGCAGGGATTAAGTCATGTGCTAGAGCTTTTAGGTTTTTGAAAGCATATAGAGATTGCATAAAATATTTGATACTCCTCCCAACCTTGCTAACACAAGCCATGGCTAGCCGAATCCTCGGGTGCCTTCCATCAATCACATACCATGGAGGAGTATCTATTTTGAGAGGTGTTTGTTAATTGTCAACGAATGGTAGCGGGTGATAACAGTATTCTACATGTCAAACGGACTTTTAAGAGCAGCTCCCATAGGGACGTTATTTCTACCAGTAAGGCAGATCATCCCTTTTTCTTTGGTTTACACACATGCAGATATTTCACTGTGTTGTCATTGCTTACTGATGAATCAGGGCAAAAGTGTGAAGAGAATTAATGGTTAAAGTTGTAATTAATTGGGACTGGTCACCCCGTTGCCAGCTCTTTTTGCAAAATTAGAGGATAAGCGGATGTATATGCCGCTAGTCCAGGTGTAAAAGTCCATTTGACAACCAGAATAAAGAATAACCACACTAATTCCTCATGAGCTGGTAAACATTGACACAAAAAGGGAATAATAACATTTTGAATAATTTAAAGGTAGCACATGAAAAATTTACTTGGAGTGGCAAGGAAATACCACATATAGTTAGTTATGGTGGACACAAATGGCATGGATTTTGGCTCAAGGATTTGGATGCACGAGAAGCATTCCCTCTCAGTACAGAGTTTAGGCTAGCAAGGTTTATGTAAGCAAACAAGAATATCAACCCGTACACAAGTTTTATATGACAAACATATTGCAAACGTTATAAGACTTCATACCGTCTTCCTTGTTAACCAAACCCTTTTATTAGAAAATATCTAGACCTTAGAGATACCACCGATGCAAACCAAATTCTCAACAAGCTTTACGGTAGTTCTTCACTAATAGGCTTAACTCATGTGATGCACAAATTTAATCATGATCTACTTGTTAACTCAAAACAATTGACAAGCATTAAGTTATCCATATTAGTGATCTACAAGATTAAGCAAGTTTTTCCTTATACCAATTACCACATGCAACATTTTCGGAACCAACCAAACACCAATCAATTTATTTCAACCACTCTCCAAATAGATATAAGTGAAGCAAGAGAGTACTTTCTACAAAAGAAAACTAATAGCTCTGAAAAGAGATACATGAAAACAAGAGCTAAAAGCTGAACAACGCTAGATATGAATACTCAACAGATATAAGCGAAGAAAAGGAGTATTCTCATGAAAAAGCGGAGCGTGTCTCTCTCCCAATCAAGAATGCTAGGGTCCAGTCAAGCTTATTGAAAATAAAAGACAATACTGAAAATAAAAGCACACAGACGCTCCAAGAAAAGCACATATGATGTGAAAGAATTAAAATATAGTTTCACTAGAGATGACCTGATAATTTGACGATGAAGAAGGGGATGCCTTGGGCATCCCAAGCTTAGACGCTTGAGTCTTCTTGAAATATGCTGGGGAGATCCATGGGAACCTCCCCAAGCTTAAGCTCTTCACCCTTCTTGATCCTATTATCATCCTTCTCTCTTGACCCTTGAAAACTTCCGTCACACCAAACTCAAAGTAAATCTCATTAGAGGGGTTAGTACTCAAAAATTTAATCCACTGGTTTTGTTGTGACACATTGCAAGAACTCAATAAAACATTAGCTACAGCCCTCCATTAGAAAGCCTTGCCTAAAGCCCACAAGAGACAATGCAAAAAACAGAGACAGAATCTGTCAAAACAGAACAGCCAGTAAAGATGAATTTTTTTGAGGCACTTACAACGCTCAGATCAAAAAACTTTGAACTAATGAAAGATTCAGACATTCATAAAGATTACGCACAAAAAATTTCAGATTTTTTCAACAATCTGGTGAATTTAGGATTTTCGTACAGTGGACAGCAAAAATCTGTTTCTGCGCAGCAATCAAAATTAAGCATCGTCTTAACAATAGAGGCTACTCTTGGCACAATACTGCGAGAAAATAAAGATACAAAGGAGTTGCTACAGAAGTAAACAATCTCCTTGACTCAATAAAAGAAAAATTGCAGAAATAAAAATAATGGGTTGCCTCCCATAAGCGCTTTTCTTTAACGCCTTTTAGCTAGGCACAAAGCATGCATCAAGTATTACCAAGTGAAGAAGCATCAACATTGTAATTTGTTCGAACAATAGAATCATAAGGTGGCTTAATCTTCTTCCTAGGAAAGTGTTCCATACCTTTCTTGAAGGAAATTGATATTTTATATTCCCTTCTTTCATATCAATAATAGCACCTACAGTTCTAAGAAAAGGTCTTCCAAGCACAATAGGGCATGATGGATTGCATTCAATATCCAAGACAATAAAATCAACAGGAACATAATTGTTGTTAACCATGATAAAACATCGTCAATTCTTCCCAAAGGTTTCTTAATAGTAGAATTAGCAAGATGAACATCCAAGTAACAATTTTCCAAAGGTGCTAAATCAAGCATATCATAAAATCTTTTAGGCATAACAGAAATACTAGCACCAAGGTCACACAAAGCATTGCAATCAAAATCATTCAATTTCATTTTAATAATAGGCTCCCAACCATCTTCTAACTTCCTAGGGATAGATACTTCACGTTTCAATTTTTCCTCCCTCACTTGTATGAGAGCATTAGTAATATGTTTAGTGAAAGCCATGTTTATCTCACTTGCCTTAGGAGTTCTAGCAAGTTTTTGCAAGAATGTAATTACTTCAGAAAGATTACACCCATCAAAATCAAAATTATTACATCAAAGGTAATGGAGTTATTCTCTTCCTTATTGCTAGAAATTTTAGCATCTTTATCAAGGGCAGTTTTAGAGTTATCAGGCAATTTTGGACATTTTGCAATAGAAGTGGAAACATTACCAACACCAATTATCTTGCCATTAATGGTAGGGGTTTGCTAACACTTGTGTTTGAAGCATTTTCAGAAGTAGTAATAGTATAAACTCTAGCAATATTATTCTTTCTAGCAATTTCATCCTCTCTTTCCCATCTAGCATGCAATTCGGCTAACATCCTCACATTGTTATCAATTTTAACTTGTATAGCATTGAGGGTTTTGCTCTCTTTAACATCATGAGGCATGTTATTTAATTTTAACAAGTCAACATCAAGAGCAAGACTATCAACTTTAGAGGCAAGAACATCAATTTTCCCAAATTTCTCCTCAACAGATTTATTGAAAGCAGTTTGTGTACTAATAAAATCCTTAAGCATGACTTCAAGATTAGAGGGTACACTCTTATTATTGTTGTAGGAGCTACCATAGGAATTTCCATAACCATTGCCACTATTAGAAGGATAGGGCCTATAATTGCTATTACCAAAATTATTCCTATAAGCATTGTTGTTGAAGTTATTATTTTTAATGAAGTTCTGCTCTTCTTGAGCAACCAAAGAGGCTAAAGGAACATTATTTGGATCAACATGTGTTTGACCATTTGCAAGCACAGACATAATAGTATCAATTTTAGCACTCAAGGAAGAGGTTTCTTCAACAGAATTTACCTTCTTACCTGTCGGAGCTCTCTCGGTGTGCCACTCAGAATAAATAATCATCATATCATCAAAAAGCTTTGTTGCAGCACCCAAAGTGATGGACATAAAGGTACCTCCAGCAGCCAAATCCAATAAATTCCTTGAAGAAAAATTTAATCCTGCATAGAAGGTTTGGATGATCATCCAAGTAATCAGTCCGTGAGTGGGACAATTTTTAACCAATGATTTCATTCTCTCCCATGCTTGAGCAACATGTTCATTATCAAATTGCTTAAAATTCATTATGCTACTTCTCAAGAAAATAATCTTAGCAGGAGGATAATATTTTTCCAATAAAAGCATCTTTGCATTTAGTCCATGAATCAATACTATTTCTAGGCAAAGATAGCAACCATTCTTTAGCACGTCCTCTCAAGGAGAAAGGAAAAAGTTTAAGTTTAATAATATCACCATCTACTTCCTTGAGATTTTGCATTTCACAAAGTTCAACAAAGTTATTGAGGTGAACAGCAGCATCATCAGTACTAACACCAGAAAATTGCTCTTTCATAACAAGATTTAAAAGTGCAGGTTTAATTTCATAAAACTCTGCTGAAGCAGCAGGTGGAGCAATAGGTGTGCATATGAAATCATTGTTGTTTGTGCTAGTGAAATCACACAACTTAGTGTTCTCAGGAGTACTCATTTTAGCAGAATTAAAAACAGGACAG
This sequence comes from Poa pratensis, assembly GCA_947311845.1. Lineage (NCBI taxonomy): Eukaryota > Viridiplantae > Streptophyta > Magnoliopsida > Poales > Poaceae > Poa > Poa pratensis. The sequence goes on from CAMZMU010000073.1 coordinate 20,339,743, forward strand.
AAAATAACAAGATGCAAGTAACTAATTTTTATGTGTTTTTGATAATTGAAAGCAAACAAGATAAAATAAAATAAACTAAGCAAGACAAAAACAAAGTAAAGAGATTGGAAGCGTGAAACTCCCCTTGCAGAAGACTGTTGTCTCCCCGGCAACGGCGCCAGAAAAGATGCTTGATCGCGTGAATCACACGTTCGCTGGGAGACCCCAAGAGGAAGGTATGATGCAATCTAGCAGCAAGTTTCCCTCAGTATGAAACCAAGGTTATCGAACCAGTAGGAGCAACAACTCTTATGAAGGTTTCAACGGCGAAATATGATGCGGCGCAACACCAGGGATTCCGGCGCTGACGTGGACCTGCACACAACACAATCACAATACTTTGCCCCAACGAAACAGTGAGGTTGTCAATCTCACCGGCTTGCTGAAAACAAAGGATTAAACGTCTCGTGTGGAAAATGAGTATTAAATTGCAGAGAATTGAAAAGGAACAGTTTGCAGTTTGTGGTTGTTTAATCAGTTTAAAAGAATGGATCGGGGTCCACAGTTCTCTAGTGGTGTCTTCTGGTAAAATAGGGACCCCCGTGAAGTTTCGTCCAATTCCGAGAATATTTCCAGACTAGCTTTTCTGGAATACAAAAATAGCAGAAAACATAAACTGGCACTTCGGCATCTTGTTAATAGGTTAGTCCCAAAAAATGTATAAAAGTGCCATAAAGTAGATGCAAAACATGTAGCAATTGGTATAAAACAAGCATGGAACATCAAAAATTATAGATACGTTTGAGACGTATCAGTACCTTTCAATTAGAAAAGGTTGTCGAACCCACGAGGAGCTGAAGGTATTGGTTAACAAGATTGATAAATAAAACAATAAAAGATGCAAGTGTTTTTGGTATTTTTGGTTATATAGTTGCAATGCAGAAAATAAACAGTAGCAAGTCAAAGCTCTCAAAGAGAGAAAGCCCAATCCTCTATGTGGCAAGAGGACAAGCTCAAGTGATGTGTAACTTATATGTGGAAAACGTTCCGAGGGCGGCATGGATATTGCTTGGCATAGAGATTTATTAAACAACATGTTGAATATCTTGTCAAGTTTTAATCTTCTTTGGACGGAGCCATTGTTAGGTAAAGCTAAATAAATAAACTAAACCCCTTATGATGGATCATGTGGCCAAGTAAATGACTGCACAAGAATTATTAAGACTAAAAGTCCCACCATAGCATTACACTCTAAGGTCACGATACTAATACCCTCATAATGCAACTTCATGACTCGGTCAAGGGTTTACGTGTCCTCCCAAGTCTCCCTCAATTCATTACACTACGGTGCTCTCCTATGAGCCCATAAAGGTGAAGTGTTATGCAGTCGACGTTCGCACAACACCATCATAGAATCACATAAAAGATAAACACTTGACAAAATACCAACACATGTCATATATAAATCATTGCCAATTCATCCTATGACTTCAGGAACATATGGGAACTACTCACAACGTGCAAACATGATGATATTCAGTGGCATAAGTGGTACAACACAATCTAAAAATATAACTTCACCTCCAAATAATGACAAGTACTCGATCACAAACATGAATAAGAGCACAAGACAAGTATCTAGAGTATAGCAACTCTCAAAATACGAGGGGAACGGAGTGGCTCACGGAGATGATGATGATGGAGATGCTGCTGGTCTTGGTGATGGTGATGATGTAGAGGCCTCCTCCCACGCCAAGGAGGAGAGGTGATGACGATGACGATGATTTCCCCTCCTCTGGAGTTCTGGAGCAGCAGGATCTGACCACCCTCGGAAGGGATCAGGAGTTTCGCCGCCACCGCGGCCTCGGATGGACTTGGAAAAATTATGGCGTGTGTTTTTTGCCGAGACGAAGGCGTGTTAAAAAGCCCCGAGCGAGGAAGTGCCCGAGGCCCCACTTAGTGGGTCCCACGCGGCCAGATTCCTTGGCCGCGTGGGCCCCCCTCTTTTGGGCCTCGTGGCTCTTCTTGCTTCGATCTTCTTCCCACAGTCGTTCTCCCGATGAAAAACCAGCTGTGCAATTTTCCTTTTCTTATTTGGGTTCATGTAGCTCCTGAAACATTAAAAACAAGAAAAAGGAGGTTTTCTGCCTCCCGGAAATTAAATACCAAAAATAGGGACTTTGTATGAAAGTCCCATAAATCATCTAAAACATGTAAAAATAATGATATACCAATGCCAATGACTTACCAATATGATAATATGAGTGGTATAAATGATGATATAAAATGCACGTATCAACTCCCCAAGCTTAAACCTTTACTCGTCCCGAGTAAGTAAGGACACAGATCATTACATGCATCAATGGACTTATGGTTGATAAATAAATACGAGCATTGTATCATCTTCATATTCAATTGCAATGAAAGATTAATGAACTAAAACTCATACACATGAGGGCATCATAAGTAGAAGCTCTAGCAATCACCCCTTACTTTTGAAAGCAATTAGCCATTGTATGTTGGACAACTGGATCTTACTCTTTTTCACATGCTCTTGCTCCTTATGGCAAGCATTATAACATTTTATACTTTGCTGAAATTTAAAGACAAAATAAACTCTCATTGGATAACAAGTTTAAAGAAGACAAATGAAAAGATAGATATAAGATTGTTTACAATCTTGCTTCACTAGTAACTAGTGCAAACTTTAGTCATGTATATTTCAATCAAGTTCTTATGCTCAACACAACCTTTATCTTACACTTTCCATGGCTAGATGATTTTTCAGGTGCCTTCCTTTTCATTCACTTTCCAAGAGCATGAGTATTGAAATATCCATGATTCATTAATTTGCTCAAAAGATACTAGATTCTAACAAGAGTGTTTCATATCCTTTTCATTAACCTTCCTAACTTTTTATCCTACAAGACTATATCTTAACCTTAAACTATTGATTTTCTAGTCATATTGAATCATTCTCTTTACTTATTTTATAATGAGGTAATTCTACAATTGTCCAACACACTCAAGTTAATTAAATTCAAGGCAAGATGTGACTGAAACCTCTAAATATGCCACGCTCATTTGCATGAGTGTTACCCATAAATCTCCAAACAAGAGAATCATGGATGACACCATACTAATATTCATTGATAAACCACAAGATAGGGATACATGATAATGCTCCATGAGCTCACACAAGCCTAAAAGAGATTGATAACTAAACGATAAAAGCAAACTACAATATGACTAGATAGATATGATAAACTAGTAAAGATAAAGGCTAGGCTGAACTCCCCAAGCTTGACGTTTTGCTAGAGCTCTTTATTTCTCTTCCTTCTTGACCTCATAATAATGATCTTCAAGGTCTCCAACGATGCTCATCATAAGATTGTAAGCTTCCTCAAACTTGCTTGCAGCTTTTCCCAGTTTCTCCATGAGATCCTTCTCCACCGCCTTCTTGTTAGGTTTCCACTCCGGGCTTGGTACTTCTACCTTCGGGATCTTACGATCCCATTCACCAGGATAGTTCTCTTTGGTGGCACGCCTGAACTCCCTGTCAATAAGAGTAGAAACCACGTTTTTGCTAGCAAGTGTGTGCCTAGGAGCCTTCCCTCCTGTGCTCATGCGCGTCATCTGCCTCTTGTTTCCAAGAGACATGTTCACGTTCACACTGGCAACGGAGATAGGAGAAGGTGGTGATGTTGCAATAGGTGCTATGTTGAAGAAGAGCTTGTATTCTTTATCTTCCGCTTCCACCTTCTCCATCTCCTCCTCGTCGGGTTTGTAGTCTTCATCATCGGAGTAGTCCTTCCTCTTTCTATTCCTCCTCCATATGGACGTGGGGTTGTTGCCCTCAAGTTCATCATCATCGTCCATGGAGGAGCATTGGTAGGAGTCTCTCGAAGACATAGCTAAAAACCTGACAGGCAGAAACAGCAAAAGCAAAGATCGCTCGAGAACTCTCGGTGCAAGATTAGATCAACAAAAAGGGGTATATTGATGGTTTTTAGGTCAAGACGAAGTGTCGGAGACGAAAACGAGACGAAACGGGACTCCGAGGAGCAAAAGGAGTGGGCCCACGCGTTAATTTCCATAAAAAATGACTCCGTAAAATTTTACGCAATTCCGAGAAACTTTCCAACACAAAAGTTACCTATTATTGATTTTGGGTTTCTGAAACTGCAAATTCTTCGCAATTACCTCCTCCGGTGTCTGTAAATTCAATCCTCCACCTTTCCGATGAAGCTCTTTCCTGCAATATAATGTTTAAGGCGTTGTCCATTGACTACATGAGGTTTACCTTTCATATCACCGTGAAGACGGATAGCTCCTGAACGGTACACCTCCTGTATCACTAATGGTCCCTGCCACTTTGAAGCAACTTCCCTGCAGAAAACTTGAAACGAGAGTTGTATAATAAACTTGATCACCTACTTTGAATTCTTTTCTTTTAATTTTCTTGTCATGCCAAATCTTAACTTTCTCTTTAAACATCTGGCACTTTCATAAGCTTCATTTCTCCATTCATCTAGTAGGTTTAAATCAAGAATTCTCTTCTCTCCCGCAGTTTTAAAATCAAAGTTCAATTGTTTAATAGCCCATCTAGCTTTATGTTCTAATTCAACAGGTAAATGACAAGCTTTTCCATAAACCATTTTATAAGGAGACATTCCCATAGGATTTTTAAAAGCAGTTCTATAAGCCCACAATGCATCATTAATTTTAAGTGGCCAATCAGACCTAGACTTATTCACTGTCTTTTCCAAAATGAGTTTAATTTCCCTATTACTTAATTCAACTTGTCCACTTGTTTGGGGATGATAAGGAGATGCAATTCTATGGTTAACATCATATTTTGCCAATGTTTTCTAAGAATACCATGTAAGAAATGAGAACCACCATCAGTAATTAAAAACCTAGGAACACCAAACCTGGGGAAAATGATGTCCTTGAGCATCTTCATTGCTGTGGCATGATCTGCACTTTTGGTTGGAATTGCTTCCACCCACTTTGTAACATAATCCACTGCAACCAAAATATGAGTATGCTTTGTCTTTGATCTGGGAAAGGTCCCATAAAGTCAAAACCCCACACATCAAATGGCTCAAGTGGTAAAGAATAATTCATAGGCATTTCATTTCTCCTACCAATATTTCCTACTCTTTGACATTTATCACAAGATTTAACATATTCAGCACAATCCTTAAATAAAGTAGGCCAATAAAAACCAGATTGTAATACCTTTGCACCTGTACGATCTCCTGCATGATGCCCTCCATAGGGACTGTCATGACAATCTCTTATAATAGCCTGTTGTTCATGCTCAGGTACACAACGTCTAATAATACCATCCACACTTTTCTTATAAAGGAAAGGATCATCCCAAAAATAATGTCTAAGATCATAAAAGAATTTCTTTCTTTGTTGAAAAGTGAAGTGTGGAGGTAAAACTTTACCAACAATAAAATTTGCATAGTTGGCAAACCATGGAGATGCAACTTTAGCACTAGAAACATTAAATTGCAAGTTGTTCATTAAAAACTATCATTAATAGGAATAGGATCATCAGGTATATTTTCCATTCTAGAAAGATGATCAGCTACTTGATTATCTTCCCCTTTCCTATCAACAATGTGTAAATCAAATTCTTGCAATAAAGTACCCATCTTATTAGTCTAGGCTTAGCATCTTTCTTATTCATTAAGTATTTAATAGCAGAATGATCAGTATGTATTGTGACTTTGAATCAGTAATATAAGGTCTAAACTTGTCACAAGCAAATAGCACTGCTAAAAATTCTTTTTCAGTTGTAGCATAATTCCTTTGAGCAGCATCAAGTGTTCTACTAGCATAATAAATAACATTCAGTTTCTTATCAACACGTTGGCCCAAAACAGCCCCAACTGCATAATCACTAGCATCACACATAATTTCAAAAGGCAATTCCAATCAGGAGGTTGAATAATAGGAGCACTTATTAAAGCATTCTTCAAAATATTAAAGGACTCAATGCAATCATCATTAAAAGAGAAAGGAACATCCTTTTGCAAAAGATTGGTTAGAGGTTTTGATATTTTGGAGAAATCTTTAATAAACCTACGGTAAAAACCTGCATGCCCAAGAAAACTTCTTATACCTTTGATGTCCCTTGGGTATGGCAGCTTTTCAATAGCTTCTATCTTTGCTGGGTCAACTTCTATTCCTCTTCCAGAAATCTTATGCCCAAGACAATACCTTCAGTAACCATGAAGTGACACTTCTCCCAATTAAGAACTAAGTGTTGGTCTTCACAACGCTGCAAAACTTTGTTAAGGTTGAACAAGCAATTATCGAAGGAAGTACCATACACAGAAAAATCATCCATAAAAACTTCCATTATCTTTTCAATATAATCAGCAAATATAGCATTCATGCATCTTTGAAAAGTAGCAGGAGCATTGCACAAACCGAATGGCATTCTCCTATAAGCAAATGTACCATATGGGCAAGTAAAAGTGGTCTTTTCTTGATCATCCTTATGGACAGGAATTTGTGAGAAACCTGAATAACCATCTAAATAGCAAAAGTGAGAGTGTTTAGATAACCTTTCTAACATTTGATCAATAAATGGCAATGGGTAATGATCTTTACGAGTTGCTTTATTTAACTTCCTGAAATCAATACACATCCTATAACCAACAACAGTACGTTGAGCCACAAGTTCATCCTCATCATTTGGAACAACAGTCATTCCACCCTTTTTAGGAACACAATGAACAGGACTAACCCACTTACTATCAGCTATGGGATAAATGATACCAGCTTCAATAAGTCTTATTACCTCTTTCCTTACCACTTCTTTCATTTTTGGATGGAGACGGCGTTGATAATCAACAACAGGTTTTGCATCCTCCTCCAAATTAATTTTATGCATACATAGAGCTGGGCTTATACCTTTAAGATCATCAAGAGAGTATCCAATGGCTGGTCGGTGAGCTTTAAGCACATCAAGTAATTTTCTTCTTCTTCAGCTGAAAGGTTAGCACTAATAATGACAGGATATATGCTCTTCTCATCCAAATATGCATATTTCAGATTTTAGGCAAAGGTTTTAATTCAAAACTAGGATCCCCTTTAGGTGGTGGTAGCACTCCTAAATTATCAGGTGGGATATGCAATTGTAATTGTGGTGTTGTTGCCATAATATTTGTTCTAAAGCATCTTTTTCTCATCATTAAATGGTTCATCTTGATTAAGCATATAACGTTCTACAACATCTGATGAAGCTACAGCTATATGAGCAAGAGTTTCAATTAATCTTCAGAAATTGGCTCTTTCTCAAATGTTTATCAGCAAATTTGGAAAAGTTGAATTCAAGTTTTTCTCCAGCACATTTAATAAACACTTTCTCTTTAGGCAAATTAATTTCAGCACCAACAGTGTGTAAGAAAGGTCTACCAAAAATGATAGGACAAAAGAATCTTGAGGACAACCAAGCACAATAAAATCAGCAGGATATTTTATTTTGCCAACCAATACTTCAACATCTCTAACAATTCCAAATGGACTAATATAATCTTTATTAGCAAGTTGAATTGTCATACCTGTCTCTTCCATAATGATAGGATCAATATCAGGCTTGATTTCAAGATAAAGAGAATATGGAATGACACTAATACTTGCTCCAATATCACATAACCATGATAACTTGAAGTCCCAATAGAGCATGATATAACAGGTTTACCAACTTGGCCGAATTACCTTTGATGACTTTAGTAGCATCTTCACATAAATAAACATCAACAGGGTCTTCTTCATTTAATTGTTTGATAATGAAATTTGACTGTTGACTTCCACCTGTTCATAAGGCTGAGAACATCTTCTTTTACTCTTGTTAGTAACAGCAATAAGTAAATTCTCCTTAACTTGGTTTGGATATGGAGGTGGTTCAACATACTCTCAATTGTCACAGATGACACTGGTTCTACCTGTTTAATAACTTTAGGAACAACAATAGATTGTTTAACAGGTTCAACATAAACTTCAAACCACTTTTAGGAACACAATATGATCAGCAAAATTTAGCTATCTCAATTATAACATAAGGATCAAGAAAAAGTATCACTCAGATTTTTAAACAAATAGAAGTAGAGAAGTTCTCTACACATGAATATCCATAATCAAATAGGGCTCATTACCTTTATCAAGATCCCAATGACAGTATTTTCAGAAATAGTCTCCAATAAATTCCATGCTTCTTCTTCAGTATTATTTGTAAAACTTCCACCAGATGAATTATCCAGAATTCCTTTGTTTCATGGTAGCCTCACATAAAAGTTTATCAATATAATTTTCCTTGTAAGATCATGACAAGGATTCTTGCGAAGGAGTTCCTTTAACCTCCCCCAAGCTTGAGTAATACTCTCTCCCAGATGTGGCCAGAAATTAAATATATAGCAGCGGTTCTCATAAGCTTCTTTAGGAGTAAAATATTTAAGAAAGAAAACCTTCCTCAAGATACTCCATTCAATGACTCTTCATCCAAAGACCTGTACCAATCACGAGCATTACCAGATAAAGACAAATATAATAGCTTCCTTTTTACCTGATCCTCAGAAATACCAGGAAGTCTAAATAAACCACATATGTCTTCAATTTCCATGTGTTCACGTGCAGACTTAGTTCCATCCTGTAAATGGATTTTTCATAACTCTTTTAACATGACCAATGGGAATTTTAAATCCCACTTTAGGTACCTCAGACACAGTAGTTTCAACCACTTTAGGAGTAGTGGCATAAGCACTTTCATATAGAGCAAGATGCAGCGAGGCACGATTCATAAATGCCATAGTAACAATGAGATAAACAGTAAATAAAATTCAGCTTTCAAGTTTCCTTACCAAACTTCTTACCAATAGCGCTACGCTCCCCGGCAACGGCGCCAGAAAAGTATCTTGATGACTCCCAAGTGCAGGAGATCAATTGTAGTACCTTTCAATTAGAAAAGGTTGTCGAACCCACGAGGAGCTGAAGGTATTGGTTAAGATTGATAAATAAAACAATAAAAGATGCAAGTGTTTTTGGTATTTTTGGTTGTATAGTTGCAATGCAGAAAATAAACAGTAGCAAGTAAAGCTCTCAAAGAGAGAAAGCCCAATCCTCTATATGGCAAGAGGACAAGCTCAAGTGATGTGTAACTTATATGTGGAAAACGTTCCCGAGGGCGGCATGGATATTGCTAGGCATAGAGATTTATTAAACAACACGTTGAATATCTTGTCAAGTTTTAATCTTCTTTGGACGGAGCCATTTTAGGTATAGCTAAATAAATAAACTAAACCCCTTATGATGGATCATGTGGCCAAGTAAATGACTGCACAAGAATTATTAAGACTAAAGTCCCACCATAGCATTACACTCTAAGGTCCCCGATACTAATACCCTCATAATAACTTCATGACTCGGTCAGGTTTACGTGTCCTCCCAAGTCTCCCTCAATTCATTACACTACGGTGTTCTCCTATGAGCCCATAAGGTGAAGTGTTGTGCAGTCGACGTTCGCACAACACCATCATAGAATCACATAAAAGATAAACACTTGACAAAATACCAACACATGTCATATATAAATCATTGCCAATTCATCCTATGCCCTCAGGAACATATGGGAACTACTCACAACGTGCAAACATGATGATATTCAGTGGCATAAGTGGTACAACACAATCTGAAAATATAACTTCACCTCCAAATAATGACAAGTACTCAATCACAAACATGAATAGTAGCACAAGACAAGTATCTAGGGTATAGCAACTCTCAAACTACGAGGGGAACGGAGTGGATCACGGAGATGATGATGGAGATGGTGCTGGTCTTGGTGATGGTGATGATGTAGAGGCCTCCTCCCACGCCAAGGAGGAGAGGTGATGACGATGACGATGATTTCCCCCTTCTCCGGAGTTCCGGAGCAGCAGGATCTGACCCCCTCGGAAGGGATCAGGAGTTTCGCCGCCGCCGCGGCCTCGGATGGACTTGGAAAAATTAGGGCGTGAATTTTTCCGAGACGAAGGCGTGTTAAAAAGCCCCGAGCGAGGAAGTGCCCGAGGCCCACTTAGTGGGTCCCACGCGGCCAGATCTTGGCCGCGTGGGCCCCCCTCTTTTGGGCCTCGTGGCTCTTCTCTTCGATCTTCTTCCCACTCGTTCTCCCGATGAAAAACTAGTTGTGCAATTTTTCCTTTTCTTATTTGGGTCATGTAGCTCCTGAAACATTAAAAACAAGAAAAAGGAGGTTTTCTGCCTCCCAGAAATTAAATACCAAAAATAGGGACTTTGTATGAAAGTCCCATAAATCATCTCAAACATGTAAAAATAATGATATACCAATGCCAATGACTTACTAATATGATAATATGAGTGGTATAAATGATGATATAAAATGCATGTATCACATGTTTCTCCATGCTCGAGACCGACCGTTGGACCAACCACTCGCAGTCACACTTGATAATTCGTAGAGGCTGGCCGACGAGTTGTTGGGCGAGGGCTAAGCCCTGGCGGTCGTGGATGTGCCGGCGGTAGGTTGAACGGACGAGACGCGAGCGCCTCGAGGAAGAAGACATACCCAAAGGTGGCACAGAGCGGTCGGGGTGGCTGTTAGGTTCGGCCCCCGATGGATCCCACCGAAATGCGACGACATTAACCGTAGATTCATCGAATCCGGTGACGACGGAAGCGGCCATAGATTCGTCGAATCTGGTGGCAGCTACGAGCGAAGGCCAAATCAGAGTGCGGAGGAGCACGGTAGGTGCTATGGGGTGTCGGCGGTGGTGCATGGAGACCGGCAGAGGAACGGAGGGCCACGCCATAGTGGTCAGGGCCGAGCGGAGAGGGGAAATTTTTCTCCAGGAGGCCACGGTCGAGTATATTTAAGAGTCGGCCTACAGATGGAGTAAAACTTTTTACTCCATTAACGGTTATGGGGGATCGGTTAGGTGCGGTTTAGAGGAGAAAAACTTAAAGTTTACTTCTCTAACCGATTATAAGGGATCGCTAGATATGCCCTAAGATAGCTTACATGCTTATTTTGAAGATTGATGCTTGTTTAGGCATATATAACGCATAGACCGTGCTTATGCATTTGACTAGTACTCACTCCGTTTCACAATGTAAGATGTTCTAGCTATCTCACATATTGGGTAGGTACAAATCTAAATGAGTGTACATACACATTAAAACATGTCCACATAGATACATGTGAACGTGCACAAAAGCTAAAACATCTTATATTTAGGAATGGAGGGAGTACTAATTAGTACCCTCTCTGTCCCCTATTATAATATGTTATTACAAGTTAACAATAGTATTTTGGTTGTAATAACATCTTATAGATGGAGGGAGGCCACGATAGTTCATCTAACCATCTATAAAGAAGAGAAGTTTGCACAAATGTAATTTCCATTGATGTTTAAGGATATGGTGTTATCCTTTCTATTTAGGCAGTAAGAGCATCTCTAGCATATGCTGGATAATCTCGTACCGGACAAATCGTATCTGGTAAGCAAGATGTTGATTATCCGGTACGAGTGTTCCTCGACGGAAGAGATACCCTAAAGACCCTATATCACAGAGGACCCACCCGTCAGCAGCCTTTTCTTTTACTTTTACATTTTCTTTTTTCTTCTCTCTTCTTCTTCCTCCAGTCCGCTCCTCTGCCGCCCCCACACAGCGCATCCCACAGCCCGCCTCTACCCTCTCCAGCCAGCGCCTGGCCGTGGCCGCACTTGGCCGCTCACCGGCCGTGCATGCAGCTAGCTCGCTCTCTCACCGGTCGTGCGCGGAGGCAGGCAGGTGGATCGCGTTTTTGGCCGTGCGCTGCCCGCGCCGCCGTGGCGCCCTCCGCCGGTGAGCTCTGCCCCTTCAGTCCGTCGGAATCGAGGTGTCTTGCGGGAATAGGCGAGGATTTGGCCGGAGTCGCGGCGTGGTGGCGGAATTTCGCCAGATTCTGGGGAGTTCGAGGCGACGGGTGACGATTGGAGTTGAATCTTTCCTCCCGTCAACCGTCGCTTTGCTATCCGGTTTACACGAAATTCCCCACGGAAACGGAACAAGTAGAGCACGGGGGGCGAAATATCATGCTCCCGGGATAAATTTTTTTGGATACGGTACCATTTCTCATATCTGGTATCTGGCCTGACCGACTTTTCACGCCATACCCGAAAAAAGCGGTTATTTTCTGGGTCGATGACTTAAACACCGGGAGACCTGCTAATTTGATATAAGTTGGTATTTCGTGTGGGGTCCACTTTCCCCCTGTTTTTTACCCTTGTATCGTTGGATGGTACCTGTCCGGAGCCCGAATTGCTAGCGACCAACGTGAGCTTACTTGTTGCGGTCCGACCATTTCATAGTTAAGTAGTTCCTATAAAAGAAGTGCAAGTTCGGACCTTTTCCCATATGTAAGTTGCCAGCTTCCACAAGCAACCAAGAAACCATGCTTCTGGTCCATTACCTATACTTCTTACATAATTAGTTTACATTAATACATTGGACATCTTCGCAGAAGATGGAAGCTTGAATTAGGCATTGGATGCCATCCATCCACCCAAAGGGGTGGACTACATAAAAATAGCAGCACTTTTTTGTTCTCACTGTTATCTTTTACTGGTCATAGCGATGCAGTTGGCATCGTGTAGCCATCATCAAGCCTTCAATAGGAAACATCAGCCAAGGATAAGACTGCCAATTGATTCACGGAGCCTTTATAGAAATACTGACCTCCTCGACACAAAACCATCGATTGGCTCACCCATCAGCATAGACGATGACATTTGCTAAAACTGACAAAAACGGCCGGCGCCTGCAAGAACAATGCATTCGCTGTATTATGCTGGGCCGCGCATTCCTGAGTTTTCAAAGATGAGTCGTCAATTCGCTACAACTTGCAAACAAAAAATATACCTGAGGAAGAGTATACAAGACGAATTTGTTATTTGGTGACATAATGCAAGTTAGTAGGAATAAATAAGTAATCTCTTACTTCAAGATTCTCATGTTATTGTTTTCACCTCCACCAATCTTATTTTTGTTCCTTAATTTGTCCAAATTATTCAGCAGCATGGACTTGTTGATTCTATAATATTCTCTCTACAGCTACCAGGTTCTAAACAACAGCTAAACCAGGAGCTAATTAAAGGCAGTATTCGTACATACCTGTTGCATCTCACGTCTTCCATTCACCGCATTGGTTGACTTTGCATCTATACATCCTGTTCGGCGTTGTTTTCTCTCTTGTCCTTTTCTTGTAATAAGAAATTGACTTTTGTATGGCACACAAGATCGTCATTTGATGGGACAGATTTTGACAAACTGATTTTTGTTTTAGCACATTGTCCCCCTTTTGATGTCTATAACGTGTCTCCAATAATTGGAGGTTAACACGGGTGACATTTTTGCCAATGCTCTCTTAGGATATGAGTGTTATGATCTTGAAGAGGAGTTCATGTGCATCCTAACTGAGTTCTAATTAGAAGTTTTACTTTTTTGTTTTCAGGACTAAATCGTTTTGCAGATCGACCAGATAATGCAGTAAGTAAATTCTTTTGCGCTTCTATTTTCTCTATGCATGTGACATGTGTATATGTCCAGTTAGTACTCTTCGTATACATAGCGTGCAACAGACCAACAACCGTCCATGTGTTCAACCGGGGTTAGTCCAACCCTTGAGGCTTGAGGTGTGACAGATGATCTGAAGATGATGTCCCTTTAGGCTCGTAAAAGGCATACCAGCTTGTCTTTATTGTTCCCCCAAGAAACAACTAGCCGGTTTATGTTTCTTAAGCTGTTGCAAAGAACTCAAATTCTAGTTTGCTGCCCATTTTCTGTGAAGAATCTTGCATCTACGTTGCGTCACTTGCTTGTACTAATTGGCCAGTGGAATCTCAGCACAATTTGTTGTCTAGTAGATTGGGGATCTTATTTTTATGCAAGAAAGGTCAACCAAGATACTCATTATTCTGTATTATCTCTCCCTGTCCAGACCTTGTAAAACTTCACTGTTTTTTAGGGGGCTTAACTATATTTATTCAACGTGCAATGGCCTCAACTCCCTGGTTTGAGTGAGAAAACTAAGGCCACCAATAACTTACGCCATCATCTATTAAAAAGGGGGATAAAAGAACATGTTTGTAGTCTTCCCTTCAACCCGTGATATTGTCATCAGGTGGAACAGACACCCCTCTTTTATCTCCAGACTGTCAGTAGATACCCCTACTTGTTAGAATACAAAAGCTTGAATTACCTTAGCTACATTTTAATCAATGTAGTCACTGAAAAAAACTAGTTGGTGTACACATTTTTTTCAAGGATACGCCCTGGAGGACGCATCAATTTTCATAGAAGAAAGACCAAGACGGCCGATACAACGCCATAGAGGCTACACTCCACGCACCCAACTTGATACATCGCCAAGCGGCTTACAACACACCCTCAACAAACGACCCGATGATAACGACTCGCCTTGCCCAAACATCCTACCAAGAGTGGCAGGAGATGGAGCACCGAGCTTCAGGAACGCTTCACGGACCAAGTAAAACACCACCGTAGCACGACCGCGACTCCAAGGCAACCCGGACCAACGTACCTCTCCTCTTGTACCTAGAAGAGATCGGCGAGTAGAAGGCAGGATCCTTCGGACTTGGGAAAGATGTCGGTCAGGTTGCGTCCACCATGCCATACATTGCGCCCAGGAGGCTCATGCTCTGGGCAAAAGCCAACACCGGCAGCGCCTCACATTGGCCCGAGTCCCCAAAAGTCACATTTGCGTCGGTTGTTCGGTGCAACAGCCTGCAAAACTAGCAAAAGCCTCGAAAGATCCTCACATGAAGTTGTGTTCTACTGTCCCAGTCCTGACAAAAATGTTTCTACCCCCTACCCAAAAAAAATACTGTACGAAAAAAAACATGCTCTATCTGCAATCTGGAGTGGAATAAAACCTCTGCGAGAAACCATCACCAGGTAACACTGAAATACACAAATCGCATAACAGGAATTGGCATCGGCACAAGTCCGTTCTGTGTTTCACTGTGCAGAAAGAAGGGACAGGGGCCACCGTAAGAGTAAAGCTTGTAGGCAGACGCGAAAGAGAGGCAAAAAAAAAAAAGCAAGGACGAAAAGGAAGCTGGCTTTACCCAGAACCACCAGATCGCCAATGAAATGTTTGCTGGCAAGATTGGATAGAAACGTGCATGCCACAAGGTTGGATGAATTAGGACCAGTCGTCCTCCTATTACTTGGCCCAGTAGCGTTGCAAATCGATCTCAGAATCTATGCCTTGGATATATGTATTCCCTGCGTATCGTCGTGAGAGACCACCAGTCAACGGACAAGGCTGCTCACCAAGCTGCAAAACAAGTGTGCAAACTTCGAATGAAGCGGATAGCAAGCAAAAACGCGTGATTTGGCAGGTAAAACGCACAAATAGAAACCCTCGTGCCGATGTCTTGCAATGCCCACACAACATACAATGGACAGGCAAGAGAAAAGAAACTATCCGATGAAACTAGGCAGATTTTATTCTTTTTTCTAAGACGTGGCAAAAGTAACAGTTTAACACCTTATGGAGGCAAAGGTCTGTAACTATGGGTACCTGGAGTTCGAAGACTACAAACTTTAAGAGCGACAGCGTGCATTGCTTCAAGTGAAGAAGCAAATTTGAAGGGGCCAAGTTCCAAAAAAAATGCATATTTAATGACAGAAGATTTCATATACCAGGTTACAAAGGTAGAGACAGAAATTTACACCGCGTCGCTAAATTTATTGGAGATAGATAAGCAGAACAGTTGTAACATATCTCCAACTACTACTATGCTCATTTGGCCTTCAATTGAAAAATTACAGAAACCAGATGAGCAGTAAAACGGCTAAAAAATTAAGAATGGCTAAAGAGAGTGGAAACGAGCTTTCTCCAACAAATAATTGCCGTCCCATGACAAAATCTAGGAACCAAACAAAAAGATTACACTATGTACCCCCCCTCTATGCAACCTCCTTTGGGAAAAAAACTAAAGGAGACTAACCAAGCCCCAACAAATTTGTGACCATCCGTCCTGCAAATGTGTATCATACACCACAAGCATCCATATGCATCATGAAATGACTCTGGATGCTCTAGAAGGGGGCCTGCTTATCTCTGGTACTGAGGAGGAATGTGATGCTTCGTATCTTTCAATCTCCTGCATGCATATCACAAATGTTTACCTAGCAATCATCTTTCAGAGAAAACACACACAAATACTGTGAAATAAATGCAGTCATGTTCTGTTAAAATGATTAAGAATACCAATGCAAAACAAGTCTGTGATCAAAGAACAAAATTAACATTTCTGGATTTGAAAAGCTATATATCACAAGAGCAGCTCACTCAACATCTCATGTAAAAGTAAACAGGAGCAACATAGTAACAATTTGAAGGGCCTAACAAATACTCCCTCCGTAACTAAATATAAGATGTTTTAGTAACAATTTGAAGGGCCTAACAAATACTCCCTCCGTAACTAAATATAAGATGTTTTACGTATTTCAAATGTAGTCTAGATACGGACTGAAATGGATGAACATACACACTAAAACAAGTCTAGATACAATGGAATATGAAAAAAGCTAAATCATCTTATATTTAGGAATGGAGGGAATGCATTTTAGATTAACTGTATACTAAATTCATAGAAGTGGTACGGTTTATTTAAAAAACCAAAAATGATGTGGCTCCGGTAGGCGGTAGGCCTACAGCCCAAATGACATCGCCGATCTCAACTTCTCAACAGCGCAGATAGGTTAACGTAACCAACCAACCGGGATGAAGGGGTGGAAGAAATAATAAAATGTTATAACTGTAGTATAAGTGTATAACAGGAACAATTATGGAAAGGCAGTGTAGCCCAACGAAAACACAGTTCCTAATTAGAAGAATACTTGACTTTCTAAACACACTAAAAATCAGTATGAGATAAAAAGAACCTCCGTATATAAATATGAAGCCTATTCCCTCAGATTAAGAACATGTGACATTTTGAGCAGCAGTATAGTCTCCAACATGCAGCTTTGACCATTACTTTTATATGGATTCTCATAGAATATTAGAAAAAAAATATTATGAAGTAATTTGGATGAATCTATTCTGACTTACTCCTCAGGAACCAAGGTCGAAAGGATTGAAAAAGTGAGTCATTCACAACCACTGATGAAGGATTTCTCGAAAAGTTAAGGATTAGTACTACCTTTGTTCCACAATGTAAGCATTTTTAGCAAACTAGTTTAGCTTGCTAAAAAGGTTTATATAATGGAACAGTGGGAGTAGTTCTTTTTCGAAATCGATTTCGGAAAAGAAGTTGAGGTTCAATCTAAAGGATCTACTGCTGAAGAAATACCCTTGGAAGCTAATCCTTGGAAAGTACGGTAGTAGCATCCAAATGTGCAAATGTTGTGGCAAAGAAAAATGAAATCGAAAATATTTGGAGATGACTATGAAAACACCTCTCTGGATCCTGGAATTGGAAGAGAGATTGAGAGGGATCAAGAATCCTAATTCTTGCTAATTAGATTGGATTCAATTCTATTGAGTCTGACTTCTAATATAGATAATGTTTACGGATCTATTAGTGATGTCAGAAAGTTTGATTACATGCTTCAAGACTGTCTCTAAATGAAGGTAGTAACAAGATGTGTGAATGTAAGTCACAGTACCTGTGATAATACTACTGCTGAAGCAGATTTTCGAGATTGTAGTTGATTCTTCAAATGGTCTCGGTGCTGCTGCTGCATGCTCTCGAATTGCTGGAGACGGGATGGAAAATTAATTGCACTATAGTTTGATGTACCTTGATTTCGATTGCCATCTTCCGTCACTTGTAGAATCTGAGAGTATGGATTTGCAGAAGATGTGCGCTTGAGATTTTCACTGTAAGGGACTGTCTTCAGTCGAGTCCTCAAGATCTTGAACGCCGCACTTTGCTGCATATACAAATATAAAAATTTCTAAACTCCCAAGTACAAATATTCAGAAGGGAAAGGTGTGAAAAAGGTCAACAACCCTTCAGACAAGATCTGGTCTTCTGTAATTCAAAAGGCATTCCACCATGGTACTCATTCCAAAAAAAATGGAAGACCATAATCCAAACTACAATGGAACCTAACAGTACACAAGGCTCAAGAGAGATGGATATCAAAATGCAGACCTAAAACAAAGGAATAAATCTGGAACTGGACTTCTATAGTCCATGGACTTTGGACCTAATTTTCGTTGGATTCTATTGGACTGGATTTTAATGGACATGGATATCAATAGGACATAAAATCCAACCGTGTTGGACACCTTTGGAGCTCAAAATTGGATAGCCCAGTATCCAATGGACCGATGCGTTCGCTGTCACGTAAACTTGGACCGTTGCCGCTGCGTGTCTGCTTTCGCTGCCGCCGAACGTGTACGTCGGCACCTCGGCCACACCGTCACGTCTAGCTAATGGCTCTAAGCTAGCACGTTTTTTTTTACAATGAGGTGGAGTCAACGTCGCGTCCAGCTGGTGTTTTAGCAACTGCATGGGAACGAGGCAACGAGGCTACCGCTCCTAATCTCCGCACGTGCAGCCATAACGTTAATGTCCATTGGGCCTTGGATTATCCATTGTTTAGGCTAGTTGGATTGGATGGAGCTGGACATTACGAAGTTAAACGTGGACTGGTGTTGGATTGGACCAAGTCAGGCTGGACATTAGTTGGGCATGTGCCATTTGGATTTGGACTCCGGTCCAATTCCAGGTTTACAAAGGAACTATTAGAGCAACATTTTGTACATCCTAAGCTATTGCACCACTACTTTCAGGGTATTGACATGGATATAAGACATGGAAAGGACGGCGCAGAACAAGAAAAATCAACACAAAAAAGTTGAAATCCATGGTGATTCATGTGCTGAGCAGTATCTGGAGAGGTAAAGGTAATTCATGGGACACCTATCATAATGCAAGATAGCCTAAGCTATCTGGGAATTTGCTTATTTGTGATCGAAACAGTTCTACAATGACTGTGTGAAGAGGCAGATTGGTCTTGTGTGAGCAATGTACACCGTAGTCTAACAACATGTGTGTTCCAGATATGAAGAATATAACCTTCAGACGATAACGACAATAAAAACGATAAGGTCCACTACTCTGCTGCATGTTTATGGTTATGCTTTCCTTTTATTTACATATCTGAAGTCTCCAACTCCAGAATTTGGAAAGGGCATATTATTTTGTAACTGTTAAAAGACTATAGGGATCACATTTGAACATACCTGTGGTAAGAGCATCAGTAGACCGTAAAGTGTTTTCAGAAGCCAAGTGTGTTTTCCAGGCTCAAGAAGCTGCATGTATTTTTCGAAGTATGTTAGTGGAGTGGCCTACCATATAAATAGTAAAGCATCGTCGAAAAAGCAGAACCTCCATACTAGGTCCAATTGTATTAATAACAAAGAAAAGTCCAAGACACACCCTCTTAATTTTCACATTTTATCTCTGTTGGCTTTAGGGCATCTTATCTGAATGTGAAAGCACCAGGAAAGAGCAAAACGTTTTGGGAAAACACTATGACCTAAAGAAGATGTGGCCACATGGGCGTATAATATGTTTACCGAGATGCATCCAGACCTATCATGTTATGTTACATCCAAAGTAGATTAAAAATAAATTAACTGAAGCTAGAAGTCAAAAGTAGGATGGTTAAATGCCAAACCTATCAGAAAGGGAAAACGGGAAAGAAAAAAAAAAGAGAAACAGAGGCATCCAATTGCTGGAAGCCTGGAACGGATGCTACAGAAAAGGTGAATTTACCTGTAAACGCAGGTAAGCAAATACAGGAGTCTCTAACAGACGGATCAATTTATCCAACTGCACCAAAAACTTCACATTTATGTCTTCTTCTCCAAGAGACTGAATAACAGAGCTCGCATGATTGTATGCCTATAGACATTGGATAAGGACACCAAAGATCAATAGAGTCCAAGTAAGCGATGCAAATAGCAAATCCATCATTATCACCTGAGCAAGTAGGCACAAGCTAATTGTAGCCATTGGAGAATGGCACCAAGAAGGGTATAAAGATAAAAATAAGTCCTTCCATGAGAATCCACCAATGACTTCTTAAGAAGAGATCGCAACTCGGCAAGTTCAGTCGATGTCAGCAAAATCAAATTCAACGCCTAAAAAAAATTTGCTTAGTTAAACAAATTTTGCATTTAAACATCAAAGTAGTTAAAAGATGTACCACTAAACATACCTGAACCATGGTGGATGCAAAATCAAGGTCAACTTCCTTCTCGAGAATAGTAGAAAACTCTCGATAAACTTTTTCAGCACCCAAAAGAACACAGAGTCGACGTACTATCAAAGCACCACGCCTGCACACAGCATGCAAAAAACCATTTATTGGGTAGGCCATTATACACCTATTAAAGTATCGACCCTAACCCACAAAAATTCAAGAAGGGGGTTCAAAATGAGTTCTAGAGTAGAAAAATGTGCATACTTCTCCAGCAGAACATGATTGTTGTGGAAAGTGCGGATTAAGTAAGACACGAGATGATGGAAGTGATGATACTCTTCAGCTATGCGTGCATGAACTTCCAACACTAAAAGGACAACCTGCACAGGTAAAAATGCTGTAATCAAATCGGCATGCTTGCTGCTGCGGTGACATGTTCATTTTACTAAAGAAGCAAAACTCTACTGGTAGCTAATTCTATGCACACTACCATACGATATAATGACTTGAGCACGAAATTTGTGCTGATCATGTATATAGCTATATTTGATCACGTCATTTCACGGTAACAATGGAATACTGGATCCAGACATCCAGTTCCCAAACTTGCCAAGGGCATGTTGAATAAGTCCTGTACTGTAGTCTTGGTCTTTGGTCGGTGTAAAACTGCAGGATAAGGTCCTTGTGTAGGACCAGCAGTTAGAGAGCATCTAGGACAGTCAAGCATCTAAGGACAGTCAAGTCTAGGACAGTCAGTTAGGATAGGAATCAAAGGACTGGCTGTTAGGATTGCTGTTAGCATCTTAGACTAGCATATTCGGCTGGCTAGCAGCCTATAAGTATGTATCCCCAGCCCTAGGAGCTGGTATGCCATTTGTGAGAAAAAACCAACGAAAATTGCCCCAACTCTCCAAGTGTCATCCTCTCTCATGAGAGTAAGTTTGAAACAACTGACAAGTGGTATCAGAGCCAGTGTATCTTGCAGCCTGAGTATTTCCTGCTCTCCTCTTTCACCAAGAGTTGAGCAACCCCAGCCTTTAGGTGTAGTGTCTCCTTCAGCCTCAGCTTACTCACCTCCCTCCGGGCTGTCGAGCAGCAGCTCGTCGGAAGCAGCACACAGCCCCCCAGCAGCGAGCCATGTCCACAGGTCACTCTCATCACACGGCTACCTCGAGCACGCGGCGTCGGCAGGAGGCCGAGCGCGCAGAAGCCGAGGAGCGTGAGCGAGTGACTGCGGAGGCTGCTGCAGCGGCGGCAAGGGCGTCAAGGCTGGCAGCGGCGGAGCTGGCAGCAGCCAGAGCGGAGGTAGAAGCAGCAGAGACGGCGGAGGCAGCACGTGTGGCTGCAGCGGAGGCTAAGGCGCTGCGTGGCAGCGCCAACAGCTCCGAGTCCGCCAACAGCGCCATCGACGCAGGGGGCGACGACGCGGCGCAAGAGCGGGCGGCGCAATGGGCAGCTGAGCACGCACGCTGTGGCGTTCCAAGAGGAGACGCGCACGGCGACGGCGGCTGGGACAACCAGGACCGTGGCCCGTATGGGGTCCGGACTGTTGTCAGGGAAGTTGGTCCCGGTGTTGGGTGGCCCACCCTCACCAAAACCAATTACGTCGAGTGGGCCGCGATCATGAAGATCAGGCTCCAGGTGCGGCACATGTGGGAGGCAGTGCAGGAGGGCGCTGTCGACCAGCATGAGGATCGACGGGCGCTGGACGCCCTCATCGCCGCAGTCCCGCCCGAGATGCAGTTTTCACTCTCCAACAAGCGAACTGCCAAGGAGGCCTGGGACGCCATCGCCGCGGCACGCATCGGCAGCGATCGTGCGCGCAAGTCCACCCTGCAGACACTCCGCAAGGAGTGGGAGACCCTGGCCTTCAAGCCAGGTGAGGATGTTGATGACTTTGCTCTCCGCCTCAATACTCTACTGCAGAAAATGGTGCAATTCGGCGATGCCACCTACGACGAGGAGAGGGCTGTGGAGAAGCTCTTCAGGTGCATCCCCGAGAAGTACAAGCAGATGGCTCGCTCAATCGAGTCTCTGCTGGACCTCTCCGCGATGACGATCGAGGAGGCAATTGGACGCCTCAAGGTCGTCGACACCGACGAGCTGCAGCCTCTCTCGGGCCCATCACTACTGGTGGGAAGCTGCTCCTATCCAGGGAGCAGTGGGACGCCGGCCAAGGCGACGGGAAGAAGGGGGAGTCCTCCTTCACCCGAGGTGGTCGCTGGCGCGGCAGACCGCGCAGATCGCGCGGAGGCTTCCAAGCTAGAGGGCATGGCGATGCCCGTGGAGGTGCCCGTGGAGGTGCCGCTGGCAGGCCTCAGCCAGCACAAGATGACGGCTGCCACAAGTGTGGCAAGCTTGGCCACTGGGCCAAGGAGTGCCGGCAGCCACGTCGTGGCCAGGCCAACGTGGCACAGGCTGCGGAGGAACAACGCGGCCAAGCCAATGTTGCACAAGCTGTGGAGGAGGATCGAGCCCTGTTCATGACGCACGCAAGCGTCGAGTTGCCAGCAGCAGCTCCATCTGCAGCAGCTCTCCTCCACCTTGATGAGCCAAAGGCGCATGCTCTTCTTGATGGCTCCGGCAAGAACAAGGCTGATGGGTGGTGCCTCGACACCGGTGCCACTCATCACATGACGGGTCGACGCGAGTTCTTCGCTGAGCTCGACCTCGAGGTGCGAGGCTCCGTCAAATTTGGAGATGCCTCCGCCGTGGAAATCAAGGGCGTGGGCTCTGTCATCTTCATCGCCAAAACCGGCGAGCACCGGCTGCTCACCGGCGTCTACTACATCCCCGCGCTGAGGAATTCCATCATCAGCTTGGGACAGCTGGATGAGAATGGCTCGCGAGTGATGATCGAGCATGGGATCCTGCGCATATGGGATCGCCACCAGCGCCTCCTTGCTAAGGTAACTCGAGGTGCAAATCGCCTCTATGTTCTTGAGGTGCAGGTGGCACAACCTGTCTGCCTCGCAGCTCGTCGAGACGACGAGGCGTGGCAGTGGCATGAGCGTTTTGGGCACCTTCATTTTGAGGCCCTGAAGCGTCTCAGTGCTAAGGAGATGGTGCGAGGCCTGCCATGCCTCGACCATGTGGAGCAGTTCTGCGACGTCTGTGTGATGACAAAGCACAGGCGCCATCCTTTTCCCCAGCAGGCGAACTTCAGAGCCAAGGAGAAGCTCGAGCTCGTCCATGGTGACTTGTGTGGCCCGGTGACACCAGCCACACCAGGAGGAAGACGCTACTTCTTGCTGCTCGTCGATGATTACTCCCGCTTCATGTGGGTGGTGATCCTCAGCAGCAAGGGGGAGGCAGCGTACGCCATCAGGCGCGCGCAAGTTGCTGCAGAGGCTGAGTGCGGCCGCAAGCTGCGAGTGCTGCGCACCGACAACGGCGGCGAGTTCACAGCTGCTGAATTCGCCTCCTACTGCGCAGATGAAGGCATCAAGCGCCACTACTCCGCGCCGTACAGCCCACAGCAGAATGGGGTTGTCGAGCGGCGCAACCAAACGGTGGTGGGGATGACTCGTGCTCTCCTCAAGCAGAGAGGGATGCCGGCCATGTTCTGGGGAGAGGCGGTGAACACAGCGGTCCACATCCTCAACCGCTCACCCACCAAGGCCCTCGACGGCAGGACGCCGTATGAGGCGTGGCATGGGCGGAAGCCAACAGTCACCCATCTACGGGTCTTTGGCTGTCTCGCTTTCGCCAAGGAGCTCACCCACATCGGCAAGCTTGAAGACAGGAGCACACCTGGAGTCTTCATCGGCTACTCGGAGGGCTCAAAGGCCTACCGCATCCTCGACCCAAAAACCCAACGTGTGCGCACGGCGCGCGACGTCGTGTTCGACGAAGGGCGAGGATGGGCATGGGACAAGGCTGTGGATGATGGCTCGACTCCGGTGAGTGACGAACTCACCATCGAGTATATCCACATCAAGGAGGTCGGGGGAGCAGGCAGCTCCTCTCAGCTGAGCAAGCCTCCATCAACTCCGGAGGTGGCCACACCTGTGACGCCACGACCGGCATCGCCACGTACTCCATCACCTGCAGCCACTCCTCCAGGCACAGCTGCACCACCATCAGCTCACCCCGAGCGTGATCAGGTGGAGTTTGCTACTCCACTCTCCCAAGATGAGGAGCGGGTTGATGCATATCATGATGAGGAGCCACTGAGGTACAGGACAATGGAGAACCTGCTCGGCGATCAACCAGCGCCGGGACTAGTGCCACGCAACCTAGAAGCACAGCTGCAGCTCGCGCATGAAGATGGCGAGCCCCAGTCCTTTGCAGAGGCTGACAGGGACAAGGCATGGCGCGCTGCAATGCAGCTGGAGATGGACGCGGTCAAGGAGAACCGCACCTGGGAACTTGCTGATCTCCCTCGTGGTCATCGTGCGATCACCCTTAAATGGGTGTTCAAACTGAAGAGGGATGAGACCGGCAAGATCATCAAGCACAAGGCTCGCCTGGTGGCGCGAGGATTTCTGCAGCAGGAGGGAGTCGACTTCGACGACGCCTATGCTCCTGTGGCACGGATGGAGTCTGTGAGACTCATCCTTGCACTTGCTGCGCAGAAGGGCTGGTGTGTCCACCACATGGACGTCAAGTCAGCCTTCCTCAACGGCGACTTAAAGGAGGAGGTCTATGTGCAGCAGCCGCCGGGATTTGTGATCCCCGGCACGGAAGGCAAGGTGCTGCGCTTACACAAGGCCCTCTACGGTCTCCGGCAGGCACCAAGGGCATGGAATGCCAAGCTGGACTCCACGCTGAAGACGATGGGCTTCGAGCAAAGCCCGCATGAGGCGGCCGTCTATCGACGGGGCAAAGGAGCAAACGCCCTGTTGGTGGGCGTCTATGTGGACGACCTGGTGATCACCGGCATCAAGGAGGCAGAGGTGGCCACGTTCAAGGACGAGATGAAGGCCGCGTTCCAGATGAGTGACCTGGGGCTCCTCTCCTTCTACCTAGGGATCGAGGTGCACCAGGATCACTCCGGGATTACACTTCGACAGACAGCCTACGCCAAGCGCATCGTCGAGCTCGCCAAGCTCACTGGCTGCAATCCAGCTCTCTCACCAATGGAGGAGAGGCTGAAGTTGAGCCGTGAGAGCAAGACGAAGGAGGTGGACGCCACAATGTACCGGCGTCTTGTGGGGAGCCTCCGCTACCTTGCTCACACCAGGCCAGACTTGGCGTTCTCCGTCGGGTATGTCAGCAGGTTCATGCAGCGACCGACGACGGAGCATGAGCAAGCCGTGAAGAGGATCATCCGCTATGTTGCGGGGACGCTTGATCATGGTCTTCACTATCCCAGAAGCTCAGGGGAGGACGAGTTCGTCGGGTACAGCGACAGCGACCATGCCGGGACATCGACACCAGCAAAAGCACGAGCGGGATCATGTTCTTCCTCGGCAATTGCCTCGTGAGCTGGCAGTCGATCAAGCAACAGGTGGTTGCTCTGTCTAGCTGCGAGGCTGAGTACATGGCAGCCTCCACAGCGTGCACACAGGCGCTCTGGCTGGCTCGTTTACTTGGCGATCTCCTTGGACGGGATGCCAGATCAGTGCAGCTCATGGTGGACAACAAGTCAGCTCTGGCCCTGGCGAAGAACCCCGTGTTCCATGAAAGGAGCAAGCACATCAGGCTGAGGCACCATTTCATCCGGGCCTGCTTGGAGGAAGGGAGCATCAAGGCAAGCTACATCAACACCACGGATCAGCTGGCCGATTTGCTCACCAAGCCACTTGGGAGGATCAAGTTCATTGAACTCTGCTCCAGGATAGGGATGGTCCAGCCCACTCACAAGACGACGCACAAGACTTAGGGGGAGAATGTTGAATAAGTCCTGTACTGTAGTCTTGGTCTTTGGTCGGTGTAAAACTGCAGGATAAGGTCCTTGTGTAGGACCAGCAGTTAGAGAGCATCTAGGACAGTCAAGCATCTAAGGACAGTCAAGTCTAGGACAGTCAGTTAGGATAGGAATCAAAGGACTGGCTGTTAGGATTGCTGTTAGCATCTTAGACTAGCATATTCGGCTGGCTAGCAGCCTATAAGTATGTATCCCCAGCCCTAGGAGCTGGTATGCCATTGTGTGAGAAATAAACCAACGAAAATTGCCCCAACTCTCCAAGTGTCATCCTCTCTCAATGAGAGTAAGTTTGAAACAACTGACAGGGCAATGGCAACTGTTATGTGGCGTAAGGCAGCCACACCATGGAAGGGCCACGGCAGGGAAAGTCCCCAAATTATCTTTAATTATTGTTAGTTAATTTGGCAGTTAAATCTCTTAAGAGATATTTATTGATTCTCAAGTTAGTTACTTCCTAAAGTTTGTTAGTTCGGCTTAGCCTCCAAGTTTGTAAGCTGGCTATATAATGCCTAGCCACATCAATGAATAGACAAGCAAGAAAATAGTCTAAAGTTATCCTCCCATGTTTCTCCCTGCTCTTATTGTGTGGCAGCACCGTGTTGGCTGGGCATCGCACCTCATCTGTCCAGGGCCATCTCGCACCAGCCTTAGGGCTCTTATCCTATGACCTACCACGTTCATAACAACAACACGAAGTGGACTCTCTAGCCAATAGCATTTTGATAATAAAGTAAGTGATTAATGATCCAATTACAGTGATTATAGTGCAAGCGGATATCTCACTCTGTGTAGCTTTGGACTTTGGAACGCTCCCATGTAGCTTTGGAGAATTAAATGGTTGAGGGTTAGATAATACTATTTGTCCAAGAACGGTGTTCAAGGGATCAAAATGTCCATAACCATGGTTCATCAATTTACCTCCACTTGAGAAACTAAATCAACCTATACCTTACATATTGTCTCAAACTGTACAAGATTTTATTTCCAAGATTTGACAACAGATCACCATACATATATCAAATGTAGTATATCAGCTAGACATAATATGATGCAGTTAAATACTAGGAACAGGTAGTGCAGTTTGCAAGGCTTTCTCAAACAGCTCACCGCATCTGAAGGATCGGAGAGTGCATTTAGAAGTGGTTCAAAAATGCCATCCAGGTATCCCAAAAACTGTTCCACACAAATATGAAAGATCAATCATACAAGTATTAATAAATGTTTTGATAATCAAATTGAATTGCAATTCTCATGCTCCAAGGAGATACAAGAAGCACTTCAGCAATCTAGAAAGAATTAATTATGAAGAATCGACTTGTGGAGAATGGTGCCATGTAGTCCAAAAGATGTGCACAGTTTTCCAGTACCTCAGTACGATATCGAACTAGCAAAGTGGAAAACCAGTGCAATGACTCAATCCGAGTGGCTTCATGTTCACTATTCAATTCTCTGAAACAGAAAAGGCCAATGTCATATAAAAATCTCAACAAAACAGAGATCAAGTTAAGAGTGATGTTGCGCATTTATAGGAGTTTTGCAAAGAAATAGAATATGGTCATCGGACAGGGTAGCGCCAAGCTATTAACTGGAATAGGATGACTAAGCAGAATTATGCTACAAATAATTTGAGCTAAATTAACTGAATGCCTGACAGTTTTTCTACCGGATGTTTTTACAACACTGAAGTGCACAGTACCTACTAAGCCATGGCAATATAAAGGATGTAATATAACACAAACACCATTTAACACATAACTAAACAAATAAAACAATTTTCTATTCAATGGCTTGAATAGAGAACCTCTCTGCAATTACAAGAATTGCTTTAATATCAAATCCCTCGGTTTGATCAGCTTTTATAGCTCGAAGTTCCTCGTTAGTTTCACGTGCAACCTAGCAAACAAAGAGGTAACTAATTAATAAGCGCATGATTTACATCTCAAGAATAGCCTGAATGTTACCTAAAAAGCTTGAATATAAGCACAGAAGAGGAAGTACCACTCGGATTTTCTCCTCTTCGTCAGAGATGCATGGTAAGATAGCTCCCAAGATATCTGCATAGTAAGGGACTAGTTGCTCCCCACCAAGTTTCACAAACTCGTTGATCTGTACTTTCAAGCATAGAGAATATAACAGTAAAAATAAGACTCTAAAGATTAAATTCCTGAAAACATGCAAAAGACAGGAATTACCCATGTGATGGACGTCAACCGAGTGAATTCATCAACAGAGCCTGCCCTCCGAACAAGTATTTCAGCCATACGTCCATAATCTACATTCTTCTCATTTAAGAACGGACAATCAGTATTGAAAGAGTAAGTGACTGAAACAATACTTTGCTTGTTTACATAAAGACAAAATCACATAATTAGGGTAATGTTCATCAGGCAGGATATTAGAAAATCATCAGGCAGGATATGTATTGCATTTACACTGTTTACAGACTGATCAGAGTTACAAATGCACAAGCAGTTTTACTAAGATAGACTTTCTGGTGATTTTTTTTTTTAATTTCCTGCGGAAACTCTTAAAGAGCCGCTTCTATTGCTTTTACACTGTTTACATACTGATGGAAATGCACAAGCAGTTTTACTAAGTACAGATTAAGTGGTGAATTTTTATTTCCTGCAGAAACTCTGAAAGTGCTGCATCTACTGCATTTACACTGTTTACAGACTAATCAGAGTTACAAATGCCCAGGCAGTTTTACTAAGTATAGACTTACTGGTGAATTTTTTATTTCCTGCAGAAACTCTGAAAGTGCTGCATCTGCTTGCTGCCGTATCTCGTGACTGGAATCACTCAGCATATTAAACAAACCTGCAGAGAGAAGCAAGCGCAAGGTATACTTAACTGTCAATACAAGAAATATACCATGGGGAAAGAGAGGCATTACCATCAAGAAAATCAGGAAGGAAACCAAGCATGTCAATATCAGGCACACTGTCTAAAACTGTGATCCACCCCACCAAAAATTGTCGCACATAAGGGTTCAGCACATTCATGCGCTCTCTCAAGAGTGGTATAAATTCTTCTATGCTAAAAAGGTAAAATTAAGATAAAGGTCGCAATCAGAAATGGCCGCCAAGATTAAGATGGGCACAATTTTGGTATCAGAAATAATAAAAATATTTGGCGTACCTGAACTGATCACTCTCAGTTACAATATCCTGGTTAATAATTAATTTATTTATCAGGGCCACTAAGAAAATATACACATATATTGGACCTATATAAACCAAGCCATACCTTCACAAGCCTATCAAGAAGATGAGCTGCACTCTGCACATTCGCATCAGAGTCTGCTGACAGTTTGCATAGCGCATCAAAAATCTGGTTGAAGTAGATGATAAAATCCCCTCTTACAACCTACAAACGTCACATTAGCATAAGCATACATATCACTCATGTTACATTACTCGATGAAATGCTCACCTTTGCTATGTTATATAGCGCTTCACACGCATAGTAGCGCACTCTGCTGTCTTGGTCCATGAACGAATGAAGCACAGGAGGCACAATCAGCTGGAAGCACACAGAAATGGAGCTTATTATGCAAGCAAATTGACACCAAGAGAACAATTGCACACCCAAAAACTGCAGAGCTGAGACATGATCAATGACAGTGCTAACCTAGCTCGTTAAACGAGCAGCTTAAAGACGCTCTATGCTTTATACTTCAAGGTTAAACATGGATGAAGTTACCAAATACATATGCTGAAGTTTGGCAGGTTTTACCATCTAAGATAAAAAAATGCCAATTACTGCCAGGCCTTTTTGCCAGTAAATATTCCGTCGTAAAGCATGCATAAGATAGTAGGCATCTATCTGGTATACAACGTTTAGACGCCAAGCCATAAGGACAGTGTATTGAATACTAATTATTAGTTTTCTTGTTACTTAGACAAGTCACATGAGATTAATTCTCGGTCAAATTGATATGTTACGTATGATGTATGACAGGTATGTGCACGCCTATGCCCACAGCTAAGACATAAAACCCAGCTTTCCAGAACCCAATAGGGTAGACATAGTAAGATCGTCCATGGTTCAAAAGACAAGAATGACTGTGTTTTCTGAAGTAAAAAAATGCATGGTGCTTACAGGGACGCTAACAAACTTACTTGGGAGCTGTACTAGCATGCCATATCACAGCACAGCAACCATATCAAGCAAACTTATTCCAAGTTTCGCCTTTGTGTATGGTGACAACCATCAGAATGCTACCCCAACCACACTCAACAATTTTGTTCCCGGGTCAAATATTCAAGCCCATTAGTGCACAAATATTTGGTAAAACCATGTCAAAAATCAACAGTAATCTTTCTTCCAAATTAACTGGAGCAGCTACCACTAATATGCCTTTACAAGATCCTCGAATCCTGCAGGTCGCAATATGAACCAAAAATATATAGAACTAATATATCCAGTATCAAATGCTATTGCGCCAATGACATGATTGCGAAATGGGCAGGCCCACCTGCAACCATGGTGAATCCACGCTTAGGCTTTAGCACTAATAGGTACTACATACAATCCCATCCAGTCAGTCCTAAGTCGCCTTTTTAGAGGACACATGGAAGCTTTGCGTATCTCATCTTTCCTAAGTGGCAGAGTCCCAAGTATAAATAAATGTACAAGAAAAGGAATAGCCAGTAAAAACTACAAGAGGCGAAGCCATTGCAGCATTCAGTGTTATTAACTACTAAAATCAATCAACATTAATGGTGTGAATTCAACTGCGACTGTTAAGTGAGGTAAATTCATTCAATAACTATTTAATAAACCTCGGTAAGCCAATTGGCCAGTCCCACGGTTGTCCTTACAGTATATATATATGTGGCACTTCATAGGTCAACCGGTCAAGGCACAGAGGGAAGTCGTAAGCCATATAGATACAGAAATAGCACTAGACAAAACTAACTGGAAGAAACTAGATGTAATTTCAACATTTAAATGGTCAATCGGCAAACCTCGAGGTGCTGTGCAGCCTCATTGGTGAGTCCCACAGTTACTGCAGCGAGACCAATCAAGCCGCCCTGCTAACGAAAAAAACGCCATAGAAATCAACAAATCGGACCCCCCAGCAGCAGAAGAAGAAAGGAGTGTAACAGCGATCCAAGCCAACCTTCCGGTGGTTGGCCTGCGGTGAGAAGGTGAAATCGGTTGTGAGCAGAGAGATCACGGCGGCTATCTTCTCATGCTCCCCCGCCGTGGACAGCTGCTTCACGATCCCCTCAATCTACGACAAGGCAAATTCCACCTCAAATGAATCCCTCGCGATTGCTCGAGCGAGACCCCCACCCTCAATCCTGAATCGAAATCCCTCACCTCGAGCGCGGCGTTCTTCCGCTTCTCGTAGAGCTTGTCGGCGAGGTTGCGCAGCACGGCGCCCGGAATGATGGTGAGCGCGTCGGCGGCCATCGCTGGAGAAAACGCGAGAGCAGATCCCCGGCGCTAAAGCCTCTCGATCGCTGGCGATCGCCGCATCGGCCGCGGCACCTCGCAGCCACACAGCCCCGACGACCGCGACGTAACCCTAACCCCGGGCCGCGAGGACCAGGAGGGGACGCGGGAACCTAGAGCCCTAAGCCCAGCCGGAGCTCACGAGCTCGCGCGCGGCAGAAAAAGACACGAGCCTGGGAAGGGATTTGGATTTTGGAGGTGGAGACGACGGTGGCGTGATCTGGAGGAGGGAGGAGGGGATCGGGGGCATTCCGCTCTTCTTCGGAGAAAAATCCAATGAGACCAGGTCTATCTCCCCAGCAAGATAGACCTCAATCGATGACTGACACCTGTCCGTTCGAATCTCAGAGCACGCACGTCCAGCTTCCGTTTCGTTCCGATTCCCACACGTCTATTCCCGATTCCAGTCTTTCTTTCCGCACGGTAATCAGATAGACAGGATTTCATTGATTGATGCGGTTGCTCAATATGAGATATTAACTACCCATTTAGGGTTTATCTCGCTGCTCTCGTCCATGGCGGCCGCGCGGCAAAACCTCGTAGGCACCGGAGACGGGACAAGACAACACGAGGCACTCTCGTCGACGGCGGCGTTGCAGCAAGGCGCATCGAGCTGCTCCTCCATGCCGGTGCCGAACCTCGTCGGCAGCGGCGACGCGACAAGAAACGCATTCTTGTCGACGGCGGCGACTCGGCAAGACGCATCGAGCAGCTCGTTCGGCGGCGACGACGCGAGAAGACAGCAGGAGGCATTGCGGCAAGACGCCTCGAACTTTTCCTTCAGGCCACTGCCGTTCTTGGGGGCAAACTCCAGGCCGGACGTGGAAGTGCCGATCTCAGGGCTATGTCCGTCAACGAGTACTTCGCTTATGGTCAGTGTGAAACGAATACAAAAATACATACCCATCATCCGCAAAGTCTGTTACTACGTTGGTGTTTGATTTTAGTAGTCCTTTGATAATACTTAAATCTATGCAGTCCCGAAACCAGGAAGAACGGATGCTATCTGATCAGACTATGCCCATGAATGGCACAGCTACACACAGTTTGGAGGGGACGAGACATGAACCTGACTTACAGGTCGTCGATGGTTATACAGGAGAAGGAAATTGTCCAACTAAGGTAATGTGTATAGTTTTGCCGAATAGCAAAAAAGTACTGCATGTTGTGAAGTAATCGTACTACATGGCTGATGACCTTTGTGCATTCCATGTGTTTACCAGGATAATTCAAATGCATCTTCATTTCAAAATGTGCCAACAGAAGGAATGTGTTTCCAATCTGAAGAAGAGGCATACAAGTTCTATAATGCATATGCTAAAATGAAAGGATTCAGTATCAGGTGGACACACAAAAAAAATAGAGCAGATGGTAGCCTATCTGCCAGATATTTAGTTTGCAGCAAGGATGGGGTAAAGGATAAACATTGCACACATGAGACAAGGAAAGAACAAGCTTCTACGAGGACGTCTTGCAAGGCTCGTGTTCAGTTTCGTATCACTCGGGAGGGCATTTGGAATATCCAGAAGGTTATCCTTGAGCACAATCATCCTATGGTAACTCCGGACAAGTCACACATGCTAAGATCCCAACGTCAGTTGATTGATGCTGATAAGCACATGATCAACCAAATGCGGACAGCAGGAATACGTCAATCTGAAATATACAACTTCTATGAAGAATGGTGTGGTGGAGCCGAAAATGTGCCTTTCTTAGAGATGGATTCCAATAATTACATAAGAAGTCAGCGCAAGAAGTATTTAGAAACCGAAGATGCAGAAACTCTATTGGAGTATTTGAAGAATAAACAAGCTGAAGACCCTTCATTCTTTTATGCCGTGCAAGTAGACAAAGAGATTGGCAGAATAGCTAATTTCTTCTGGGCTGATGGACAGTCAATAATGGATTATGCTTCCTTTGGAGATGTTATTTCTTTTGATACCACATTTTCAACAAATAAATTTGAAATGCCATTTGCTCCTATTCTTGGTGTTAACCATCACAAGCAGACAATTATTTTTGGTGCAGCACTGTTATTCAACGAAGCCCATGAGTCGTTTGTGTGGCTTTTAGCACCTTCCTGCAAGCAATGTCCGGTAAAGAGCCAAAAACAATTTTTACTGACCAGTGTGCTGCAATTATAAAGGCAATTGGAATGGTATTTGTAAATGCAATTCATCGACTGTGTTTATTTCATTTGTACCAAAATGCAGCAAGGCATCTCAGTCATATCATCGCCAACCATCCACTATTTCTTGCGGAACTCAAGGAGTGTGTTTATGAAGAAAGGTCAGTGGAATATTTTGAGATGAAATGGCATGATTTATTGGTGAAATACCATCTTCAGGAGAATTCTTGGATCAATGGCATGTTTAAGTTTCGTGAGAAGTGGGCAACTATTTATAGGCGAGATTCATTTAGTGGTGACATGACATCAACACAGAGGAGTGAAGGGATGAACAATGTATTTAAAAAAGAGTTCCGTGGGAAACTCTCTCTTTCAGAATTGCTAGAAAAGGTTGACAAGTGTTGTGTGTGACTTTACCTTTTAGCCATGTAGTAGTACGATTACTTCACAACATGCAGGTTGTGGGAAACCGCATCAATCAATGAAATCCTGTCTATCTGATTACCGTGCGGAAAGAAAGACTGGAATCGGGAATAGACGCGTGGGAATCGGAACGAAACGGAAACTGGACGTGCGTGCTCTGAGATTCGAACGGACAGGTGTTAGTCATTGATTGAGGTCTATCTTGCTGGGGAGATAGACCTGGTCTCATAGGATTTTTCTCCCTCTTCTTCTCCTTCCCAAGGGTAACGTTTACCGTTGTGGCGGCCATTAACGGCGCCTGTTTCCCGTGGGTGCGGGTCCAGTGTGGAGGCGACCCTGGTAAGTGGGGACGGAGATCTGAACGTGCAGTGGACGGTGCAGAGGGCTCTGTGTAGGAGCGTGTCTGGAGCGGTGGACTGGCTGTCTTCGTGCGGCAATTGGCCTGAGTGGTGGGGCTTTGGATGGTCTTGGTCCAGAAAGACGTGGGGAGAGACAGGTGACAGCCTGACAGGACACCCGAAGGTCGTGCGTGGACTGGGTGTATCCGAAGGGTGGGTCTTCGGTCGTCTATGTCTTTCTCTTTCCACGGAAAAGGTATCGCTCCTCATGTTATCCTTGCTCACGGAAAAAGTCTATACGTGACCATGTCCGAATAAAAAGTCCATACGTGACGGCGGTCAGTTTGTTGGGAGATCAGGGGCCAGACGAGCTAGTTTTTTAATTATTATTGTTATTATTAGGAAAGAGACTAAAACTTAAGTGAAAGATAAATCGAAACCTGAACTTTAAATTCCAGAAATCGTATTCTACGCTTGTCAATCCCGGTCTATTTTTTACCCTAGACAGTTTGGCACACTGGAAATAGTACAATCCCGGTCTATTTTTAAATTATTATTAGGAAATAGTCGAAAACAAACTTTTATCTTTTCACTTACAAGTTTAAGGCTGAGAATAATTTCAAATCCAAACTAAATCCAGTCTAAACCACGTGAGTATACGTGCACCAATCAGACCAAATTAATCCATAACCTACCAGATGGAGTCCAAACCAATTTGGACATACTTTACACCCCCAAACCGATCCAATCCTTTCCTCACCTTCAGTTTCACACTCAAACCATGGATATGAAAAATCCATCGGCTGTAGGTGCTTGGATGACGATTAGCACTAGATGAACCTATCAGCAACAATACAAACTACCAAAAAGAGTGAGCGGATGGCAGGCGCCGCAGCAGAGCTCTAGCCGGCGACGTACCATATCCCTAGTTCGCTGCGGATGGCGGATAAGGAGGAGTATGAGAGTATCTCCACCGGGGGTCTCCAAATCGGTGTCCGACACCCCCCAATTGAGGGCCAATTGGGGGTGCCGGACATGTGTCCGGCCAATTGGGGGTGCCGCCCACAGCGGTGCACCCCAAACAAGCACTAATTGTTTTCCATCTAAACCACATCGGCGATAGAACCCAAGTTCTTGTATTTCAATACGAATTGAAGATATAAAAGTATAGATTATTACAACTCAAGTTCAAATTTGATTGCAAAGTTCAAATACGAATTCAAGTTTAAAACATGACATATCAAACCGCCATCGGCTGAGTCGCTTTGATAGCCCACAGGTGCTTCACGAGGTCATTATGCAGCTGATGATGCATTTTTCCATCACGAATTTCCCGATGCATGGCAAGAAACTCTGCATACTGCGCCGGCACGCCCGGCTGTGGATGGGCCATAGGCCCCTAAAAATCGAACACCTCGTTGACCAGTTGCTTCGTCGTATCTCGTTCGCTCTCAATAATCATGTTGTGCATGATAACACAAGCACTCATGATCTCACACATTTCCTCTAGCGACCATGAAAGACAAGGGTAGCGGGCGACGGCAAACCTGGCCTGGAGCACTCCAAATGTCCGCTCCACGTCTTTGCGAACAGACTCTTGCCTCTTTGCAAAATGGCAATCTGCCTCACCGACAGGGTTACGGATAGTCTTCACAAATGTTGACCAAGTAGGATAGATGTCGTCTAGCAAGGTAGTACCCCTTGTTGTACTCATGGCCATTGATCACATAGTTGCATGGTGGAGTTAGGCCATCACAAAGTTTCTTAAACATCGGGGAGCGTTGGAGCACATTGATGTCATTGGCGGCACCGGCGGTGCCGAAAAACGAATGCCAGATCCAAAGATCATAGTCTGCCACGGCCTCAAGTATGACACTGCACTTTCCGTGATGTCCTGACTTATACATCCCCTGCCAATCAAACGGGCAGTTCTTCCAGTTCCAATGCATGCAATCGATGCTTCCAAGTATCCCTGGAAATCCTCTTGCTTGGCCTTGTGCCAAGAGACGAGCTGTGTCTGTCTCATTTGGTGTCTCAGATATTCCACTCCAAGCACTTTCACAACTGCCTTACAAAACCTGTAGGTGGCTTCGACGGCGGTGGACTCAGACATACGAAGATAGTCATTCAACGCATCGGCGGGAAGTCCGTAAGCAAGACACCGTATGGCCGCCGTGCATTTCTGAAGAGATGAAAACCCAAGAAGGCCGGTGCAGTCTCCCTCAGCTCAAAGTAGTCGTCGTATTCCTGAACGCCATGCACGATCCTCCTGAACACGTCCCGGCTCATCCTAAAGCGCCGGTGAAATTCATGAGGAAGGTTCGCCAGCTTCTGGGCAAAGTAGTCGTTGTGAGCATGTACCCAGTTGCTCTGTAACGTTCCTTATTGGGCCTCCGCCCCTTCACTGATCCTCCAAACTTCGGCGCCGCGTTTTCCTCGACTGCGGCATCTAGAACTGCGGCCATGACCATCTCATTCTCCTCGTCGTCGGCCGCAATGGCGGCATCCTCCGCCATCATTTGGAAAAACATGATCTCGTCATCGCTGTCCATAGCCTATTGGACGAAACAAAGCAATGAAACAAGGCCACGAATGACAAATCAGCCTATCAACCAATGGTCGAACAGGTTGCGTGCGGGGCGGGAGGGAAGAAGAGGCGTACCTGGGCTAAATTAGTTGCGCCGGCGCTAGACGAGGTCGGAGACCGGCGGGAGCGGCGGCAAGCAGGCCTGCGTGAGCGCTGCGGCTTGGGCCCTGAGGTGCGAATCAAGCAGGCGGCGACGAGATTGGCGGCGATGGTGCGAATCGCCGGCGAGAGCAAAAAGGAGGAGGGTGGGGGAGCGAATGAATCAGGTCACGCCGGCGCTGTGTGCACGACGGGCGGGCCAGACCTGTCGAAGGCCATGTTCGCCCTATGTCCGGCACATCGAACAGGGAACAGGTAGCTCTGCGGAAGACGTAGGACTTGGTCTGAGACTAGTCAGTTTGAGTCTAGCTTGAAACGGGTTAAGACCAAATTGTTTTAACCCAAACCAGTCCAGTCCAATCTATTAAAAGCTAGGGTCCAAACAAGCAGCGGAGCTTGCCGATAATTCCTGGGGCGGCTGCTCCTTGTGCGTGTACAGAAATGGTTGGCTGGGGGCCAATTACCCATTTAACATCTAGGAAAAAGTCCATTTTGAACCATGAATTTGTAGATATTGGATAAATCAAACCCTGAACTCAAAATCCCGGTCGTTGGCACCCTGAACTTGTGATTCCCGGACTATTCTAAACCCTGGACCAGTTTTACATTACATAAAAAAATCCAGATTGGCTACACTCAATGACTACGTTGGCCCACATGTCATATTTATCTTCTACCTCTATCTTAGCCGGTGGTCATTTCTTCAGTTTACTTTTTCTGCATGCTTTCTAAGTTGTTGTAGTTGCTGCTGCTTGCGAATGCGTTTGCTGGCTGATGTACCTGGCTAGCTGCCACTTGAGGCTCAGTACAGTGTGTGCACGGCGGTGACAGACGGACGGCTCGGCACGAGCGACAGTGACAGAGTGCGGCATGGCCGACGGCCTGGTTGTCATAGGTGCATCGACCAGGGCAAGTGCATCACGGCGGCAAGGGCAGCTAGCTGTTCGAGGGTAAAGCGTGTCTTTCGGGAGCTCGGTGATACGCAGCCGGCGGCGGCCAGCAGGCCGAGCACGAGCGTCGATGGCTGCAGCATTGAAAGGACAAGGATGTCGCCTAGAGGGGGGGTCAATAGGCGATAAAAACTTTTCCGGTTTAGGATTCATAATTGCGGAATAAAACTAGGTGTTTAAATTAACAAGCCAACAACCTAAATACTAGGCTCACCTATGTGCACCAACAACTTATGCTAAGCAAGACAAACAACAAGGTGAAAGCAATATAGAATACTTCAAGCACGAAGGCTATCACAATGTAAAGTGCATAAGTAAAGAGCTCGGGTATAGAAATAAACGAGGCACGCGGAGACAAAGATGTATTCCCGAGTTCCTCATTTTTAGGGGAGTATGTCTCGTTGGAGAGGTGTGAGCCACCACAACAGGTCGGTCTCAACGCCACAAAGGCTTCACCTTCTTCTCCGATGAACCGCACCACAAAAGGTTTGGTTCACCTTCCACTATCGGAATCCTTCAAGGCGGAATCCGGAGACTTTACAACAACAACCCGGGGCACAACCCACAACAGGATTGGGGGCTCCCGAATAGCTACAAGTGACCACAAAAGGTCTCAACCACCACAATGGCGTCTAGGGTCCAAAGACCCAACAATAACAAGCTCACAAACTTTCAACTTCCACGAATCCTCGTGGAGAGCACAAACCGATGCAACAAAGCAATGGCAAGAGCACAAGTGTTCAAATTCTTCACTCTCAAATCCCACCAAAAGCAACTAATGCTTATGGGGGAAGAGAGGAAGAATAAAGAAGAACTCAACAAATGGAACTCCAAGATCTAGATCCAAAGGGTTCCCCTCACTTAGAGGAGAGATGGATTGGTGGAAATATAGATCTAGATCTCCTCTCACTTTTCCCTCAAAGATATGCAAGAATCATGGGAGGGATTGAGAGAGAGGCAAGCTTTTCAAGGTCAACAATGGTGGGAGAGAGAGAGAGAGAAAGAGAGAGAGAGAAACGTGCTGCAGAAAAGCCTTGACTCTGTGGGGAAGAAGGGGCCTTTTATAGGTCTCCCAAAAAAAGAGTTGTTGCAGGAAATCTTACACCGGAAACTCTGGCCTGAATGAACGGAGACTCCGGCCTGGGCCGGAGACTCCGGACACATTTGAAAGTGCATGTGTTGCCCCATGTGTGGTTTTGGTAATTAATGACAATCCTTATGGACTAATGTTTGTATTGAGTTATTCTTGTAGGTTTGTCTATTGGCATCGCTTGAACTCCATGTGTTGGATTCAAGGTTGTATGCCATCAAGATCATTGATTATGATGGACATATTTGATATGATCAAGAAGATGAAAAGATACAAGGTTGATCAAGGCTAAGTGCAAAGAGTGGTTTCAAGTTGATCAACACACAAAGCTAAATGATATACCATGTGGGATCATGTGATCCAATGGTATGGTAAGAAATTGTCCATATAGTTTTGTGAACTAACCCATTATGTGTGTGTGGCATTCATTTGTTGGGGTTAGATATCTCTCCATGGGCTTGCATCAAAAGGAAAATTTCTTATAGCTCATGGAGGATGACGTCAAGTGGTGATCGTCATCAAGGTTGAGATGTGCAAGTTTAAGATGGACATATAGAAGATATCTTATGCTTGAAGTTTGCAACTCATTTGGAGATAATGGTCAAGTGAAGATGTTCCTAAGAGACACTCCCATCTTGGTGTATGGGGGAGCGCTATGTGAGTCTTCATCAAACATGTGCTAGCAAGCACAATCAAGAAAGATGTTCCACTTGAAGAGATCAAGATCATCATCATCATCTAGCTCAAGTGGATTGCGCAAGGCAAAGGTATGATCTTGATAGGTTTTCTATTTTATCGGTCTCGTGGTGTTAGTGGTAGACCGGGTTATAGGATAGACGCCGTACTATCAAGAGGGGCTCTCAAGTGAGTAACTTGATCGCATCTTTGTGGAGAGCTCAAACCTTTGCATACTTGGCATATCATCTTTCTTGGTTCTTATTTGGCTTTTATCCATATGAGAATTTAGAGCTTGTGTTCATCTCCATACCAAGCTCTAGTTCATCAAAAACGGATTTCATATGCATATCTTGTTGCGTTTTTGATATTGGAGGTTTTACCGGCTTATCTTTTCTAGAGAGGTCGAACTCTCTCCTTTTTGTCTCCTCCTCACATGATGGACTATGATGTTTCTCTGCATGATCTTGTAAAGATCTTCGTTACGATTCCAACGAGCCCAAGATCATCGAAATCGGAGTCTGGATGCAAAAGTTATTGAAATTTTCATACTGCGTGGCGTGCAGTCTTTTTCCCGGCGGTAGTACCCCCAGTACCGCCCGCAGTATCGCTCATCGCATCCGAAAGCCGTTTTGGTGGTACTAGGAGTGGTAGTACCGCCCGGGGCGGTAGTACCGCTGCCCGGGGAGGTAGTACCGCTGTTTGGGGCCTGTTTTCAGCCTGTTTGACTTCCTTGGTTACCCGGGGGGCGGTAGTACCACCCCGGCGCGAATCTGCACCCAACGGTTGGATCTTTGGGTGACCTATTTAAGGGGGCCTTCTTCCCCAATGGTCCCCCAACCTTTAGAGCAAATTTTGACCTCCATTGCTGACCTCTACAAGCTTGTTATCTCTCTATTCCTCCATGATTCTTCCCTCCAATTAGAGGGAAAAGAGAGAGGAGATCTAGATCCATTATTCTACCAATCAATCTCTCCTCTAAGGGAGGGGAAGCTTTTGCATCTAGATCTTGGAGGGTTTTGGTGTTCTTCGTTGTTCTTCCTCTCTTCTCCCCCCATAAGCATTAGTTGCTTGTGGTGGGATTTGAGAGTGAAGGATCTGAGCACTTGTGCTCTTGCCATTGCTTCGTTGCATCGGTTTGTGCTCTCCACGAGGTTTCGTGGAAGTTGAAAGCTTGTGAACTTGTTACTCTTGGGTCTTTGGACCCTAGACGCCCGTGTGGTGGTTGAGACCCTTGTGTGGTCACTTGTAGCTGTTCGGGAGCCCCCAATCCCGTTGTGGGTTGTGCCCCGGATCGTTGTTGTAAAGGCTCCGGATTTCCGCCTCGATGGATTCCGATAGTGGAAGGTGAACCAAACCTTTGTGGCGCGGTTCATCGGAGAGGAAGGTGAAACCTTTGTGGTTGTTGAACCATTGTGTTGGTTCACACCTCTCCAATGAGACGTACTCCCCTAAAAAGGAGGAACTCGGGAATACATCCTCGTCTCCGCGTGCATCGGTTATTTCTATACCCGAGCTCTTTACTTATGCACTTTACATTTGTGATAGCCTTCGTGCTTGAAGTATTCTATATTGCTATCACCTTGTTGCTTATCTTGCTTAGCATAAGTTGTTGATGCACATAGGTGAGCCTAGTTTATTTAGGTTGTTGCTTGTTAATTTAAACACCCAGTTTTATTCCGCAATTATCAAGCCTAAACCGGAAAAGTTTTAATCGCCTATTCACCCCCCCTCTAGGCGACGTCATTGTCCTTTCAATTGGTATCAGAGCCAAGGCTCTCTTTTTGGGCTTTACCGCTAGAGAGTAAAGATGTCGTTTAGAGAATTAGTGCATGATCCCACTTTCATATTCGATGGCACAAATTATGTTGTTTGGAAAATTCGCATACTTAATCTTTTTAGGGACATGGGTCCAAACTATATCAAGAGGATTGTAGATGTGGGTTTTTCTCCTCTAATGGATTCCCAAGAATTATCTTTGGGATGAGGAAAGCTCTCATCTCGAAACTCTTGTTTCTAATGGTCTTATATGTGTTTTGAGCGATGTAGTTCTTGCTTCAATCATGCCTTTTCGGAATGCTCATGAGCTATGGACCAAGCTTCAAGATATATATGAAGTGTCCAACTTTATTGAGGATGATTGTTCTCCCTCCACCTCCGGCCGTGACGAGTTCACAACTTCTTCCACTTCACCAACATGTGATTTGTCACAAGGTAATGATATGGTGAGTGGTGATAGAAATTACAATGTTCTATCTTTGGACTTAAACAATTCTAGCACTCAAATGTCTTACATGCTAGTGTTGATAGTCCTTGCATATCATGTAATAGTTGTTTAACTAAATCTCATGATGATATGCTTCATTTGTCTTGTTGCCATGAAAACAATACTTCCATATCCTCTATTTCTTGTGTGGCTAACAATGTAGAGGAATCCCAACATTTGTTGGAACAAGACGTGGATCTCAATGGTGCTTCAAGTAACTCTTCACCATCTTTGTCCACTACTCATTTTGCCTTATGGCTAAGGATTCAAAGGTTTCTCCACCTTTGGAACCCTCTACATCTTGTGATGATGTGGATGAGGATTCTCATGGAGCTTATGGATGTTGAATCCATAACAAAGAAGGGTGAGATGGTATTTGGTGCTCTCCCCAAAGGTAGCAAAGCTATCCCTCCTCTAAGTGAAATCATTGTTTATGCTATTAAGAGTAGGGAAATCATTGAGGACTTGGAAACTCAATTTCTCGAGAAATGTCAAATTGAGAGAGAGGACCGATGAAAAGGCATCCTTAATGAATGCCTTGAGGAAGAAGAGCTTCGAGTGTCTCTTGAGGAGAAACTTGAATCTCTTGATGAATCAAATGATCTTATTATTGCTAAAATCATTAAGGAAAGAGATCATGCTATTGCTAAATATAAAGTGCTTAAAAAGGAAAAAGTTGAATTTGGTGTTGGCAATGCTAGACTAATTGAGGATATAGAGAGACTTGACAAAGCTCACAAGGCTTTAGAAAGTGAACACTCTCTCCTTATCAAGTCTCATGATCAACTCCAAACTCAACTATCTAAAAATGATGAGCTTGCCAAGTTGTCTTCTTCCATTTCTAATATTGATGATGCTTGTGCTACTAACTCCACTTCTTGTGAAGCATCTATTTTGAAGGAGAATGTTGAGCTAAGGGCTCAACTTGAGTTGCTAACTAGCAAGTATAGGAAATTGGAAGAAAGTCATGAAAAGCTTCTAGCTCTAATGATGATCTTCTAGCATCCTATGCTAGGCTAAAGTTAGCTCATGAGGCTATATGTCAAAGGTAACATCTTGTGAGCCTCATGTGGACAAGGCACAACTTCTACTAAAAT
Source organism: Poa pratensis (assembly GCA_947311845.1). Lineage (NCBI taxonomy): Eukaryota > Viridiplantae > Streptophyta > Magnoliopsida > Poales > Poaceae > Poa > Poa pratensis. Next base: position 20,382,990 of record CAMZMU010000073.1, read on the forward strand.
GCTATATTGCCATGTGCTAGTCCTAGTAATTCATCCACTCACAATGTTGCTACATCTTGTGATGAATTACTTTCTATGCCTTGTTGCTCTAACAATGAAGCTCTACTTCCTCTAGTGTTTTTGTTGATACTAACCATGTAGAGGAATTAAATGAGCTCAAGGCCCAAGTCACTTCTTTGAAGAAAGACTTGGAAAAGCGTCATGTTGGGGATTCTACACTTGACAATATGTTGAGTGTTCAAAGACGCCCCAATGACAAGAGTGGACTTGGATTCAACTCCAATATCAAGAACAAGTCCAAGTATCAAGAAGAACAAGGGCCAAGAACAAGTCAAGATTCGGCCAAGATTGTTTGCTTCAAGTGCAAAGTTGAAGGGCACCATGTTAGATCTTGCCCTTTGAAGAAGAAGCTCTTAGTGAGAAGCAACAAGGGAAGAAGCCTCAAGTTCCTCAAGTTGAAGAACGGCCTCTTCCCAAGAAGAATCAAGCTACCCCTCCTCAAGTCAAGACTCCAACTAAGAAGAGAGGAGGAAGTAATGTTGCTACCTATGCCGTGAGAAGGGTCACTTTGCTTCTTCATGCACAAATGGTACCTTATCCAACCCCATTATTATTGATGATGTTATTCTCTTCGGAAGGATAAGGTTGGCAATGTGTTTGCCAAATATGTTGGTACTCAAAGTGGTGTCAAGAAAAGAACCATTTGGGTTGCCAAGCCTATTGTGACTAACCTCTTAGGACCCAACTTGGTTGGGGACCAACAAGCTAAAACTTGATCAATAGGTGTTGTTGGAGGGCATTGGAGACTTGGCTACATTATGAAGAATTAAGGGATCTTCATCAATTATATTCTCTCAAGCCAAGTCATTTGGATTATATTGTTCTATCTCATATCCAATGTTCCTCCTTGCGGTAACTTTTATTTAAATCATATATACATTGAAAGTTGCTTGCACCCTTGCATGTGTTAGGTTTTGTACCTTGCTAGTGTTGTATGTGTTGTGCTCTCTACTTACTTATCTTGAGTAATCAAGTATGTGTATGTTGGTTTGCACACCATTACTTGTGTTGAGCCTTATTGCTTTTATTTGATATCTTATCTTGTTGGCTCTCTTTTTGAGAGATTAATGGACTATCCTATTTTGGGGGAGTGATATGCTTCGTGCACTTCACAATCCTAAAATTGTGTATACATGAGGAATACCACTTAGTGTTGACATATAATATTATCTATTCTCTATGTGGTATGTCATGCTCATGAGAAATTCAAATTCTATAATGTCCATTAATTTCTCGAGTTGGTTTTGTTTGCCTCTTGTTTTAAAATAAATGGATTATCACATTATGGGGGAGTAATAAGCTATGTGCATATTACAAGCCTAGAAAATGTGAACATGTGAGGTATTGCCACCTAGAATTGATATTCTTCATTATCTTATTCCTATGTGGCATGTTGCTCAAACAAGTTCCATTTTGGTAAAATGATTTTGTTTAATCACTCTTTTGGATCTTGTTTGTGATGGACATTCTTGGTACGGTTTTCCCAAATATGTTCGCATATCTTTTGGGAAATCGATTGCTTCAAGCTACTCTTTGGTGCTTTGCATGATCGCGTGAATACTTGAAGCTATCAAGAATATCTATCTATTTAAGCTTTGGCCTTTAAATCTTATCTTTTGCCATATGCTTATTTGTTGTGAAATTGGTCTTCAATATCATTCCTATACCACCGAGAAATATCTCTATATACTCCTTGTCCATGACAAGTGATACTCATATTGTGGTGAAATTTGTAGACCATCTTCACTTTGGCTCTTGCTTTGAATTGCCTTTTTTATTGCCAAGGATTTGTTTGATCTAACTCTCTTGTCTTCCTTGTATCTTTTGGATCCTTGTTGCTCTACTCAAAATTTGTTTTATGCTTTCTTGAGTTAGGAAAAGCAATGATCCAATTCTTGTGCATTACATTCAAAAGTCATACTTCTTGATAATGCACTATTCTTGGGAAGCTATCCTACATTGAGTAGAACATCATTCTTTAAATTGGTTTTGCATCTTATTGCTTTCCTTGAACATGACTAGTGTTTGAATAATATGTATGGAGAGTGATGATCCCATTTGTGTGCATTTTGTATTCAAATGCAAGATCATAAATAATGCACAAATCTTGGGGGAGCAATCCTATATGCTTTTGAACATTAGTTGTCTTCAATTGGTTTTGATCCCGATGACGTGTCTCTTTGGAAGACAAACATTTTCGTCTTGGTACTTTGTGCCATCATGAAAGTGTAGAGGGTTTGGTTTATTCCTTGATGATATTTTCATCAATTGGTATCTTACTTTCATTTGGCATCTTTTCAAAGTGGTATCTTCAATCATGTGTTGATTTGGGTTTTGATATAATTTGGACAATTCTTTTTTTGTCACACTTGTGTGTGCTTTCTTGGTTTAATTGGTGTTTTGTCCAAATTGTATCTTTTTGGTTCTTGAAAGTCTTGTGCATGCATATTTACTATATGTATATCTTATGGCATGCTTACTTTCGTTGATCCAATATATAGGATAAACTCCATCAAATCCTAAATGGCTAAGATGTGCATGAAATTCAATTTCATATCAATATGCACATATTTATGTGGAGTTTGTCCTATGTATTGTAGTTGCTCTAACTACTTTGGACCCAATGAGTTTGGGTACCATTTTGTACTTGAATTTGTTTTAGGTACTTGGAGATGCATTGGAAGCTTGTCTCATTTACAAGGAAGGTGTTATCACCATGTGCTTATTGGAGCCAAGCTCGGATGATCGTGAACTCTTATCTTCTACATCACCAATGCTATCTCGGTAACAAGTATCTACCTCATGCATACTTTTCTAGCTTTCAACCTTGTGTAGGTTGTTTCATGGCATGAATCTCTTTGTTGCAATTCATTTGGTTCTTGCAAAACAACTTTATTGCAAATGTGGGCAAGCCGGGATGATTACATATCAAGGGGAATATATATAATCATTTTCATGATTCACCAATCCCAAATATGTTAATCTAGCACTTTCTACTCTATGTCTCGCATATGCAATATTGATGTTTTTCAAAATCATTTGCCTTTTGCGATACTTGTTATCTTTCTCGGAGCATCCCATTTTTCACCTTATCCCTTGTGGATATTTTTGATGCTATGATGAGTATGTGTTGGAAGTTCATCTATATCCTTTAAGATAAAATTGAGCTTTGTGCTATGCTTTTAAGCAAAGATCTTATTGGTGTATTTATGACTTCCTCTTGGATATCATGTTCTTTACCTTTGTATCTATTTTGTGTGTACATGTTTATTTGTGGACTTATATCTTCGTGATTGGTGTCTACTTAGAAACTTATACACATGAGAATAGTTACATCTTTAATTGGTATTCCAATTCTTTAGTAACCACCTCTTATTGATTTTGATTCTTTGGTGGTTTCTAAAAGGCACAAGCTTTGTTTTTCATTTGGTTACTTTTGCATCTTAATAAGCTTGTGGACCTATTTGCTACTTTCTTGTTTGTGTTCAAAATTATCTAGGAGGGAGTGAGGATTCCATGTTGTGCACACCATATTGAAATGCAAATCCTACTTGTGCACGTACCTTGGGGAGTTCCCTCTTGATTGTTAGAACACTTGGTTGATCTTATCATAATATCTTCTTATGTTCAATTGGTTTTTCGGATCCTTTGATTGGTTACTTCTTTTGTCGAAGTATTTTCAATTTGATTTTCTTTTGCAATCTTTGGATCCTCAATATAGTTTGATCTCCTTCACATCTATTCGTCATTGGATATGTGCATTTGATTTCACTCATATTATGAGAAATGCACACATTATGGGGGAGCTCTTACTATATTGGCCTTCTAAATTTTTCCTCCCATTTCGGCAATCGATGCCAATGGGGGAGAAGTTTAGAGGGTTTAAGGGAATTTGGTTTTATGCTTTAGTTTCGTTCTTAAGCATTTGCCTTCATGCTCTTGCATCCTTGCTCTTTGTGTTGCATGGTTGCTTAATTCATTATATAAACCCTCGTAAAAGGGATTGTCATCAATTACCAAAATGGGGGAGATTGAAAGTGCATGTGTTGCCCCATGTGTGGTTTTGGTAATTAATGACAATCCTTATGGACTAATGTTTGTATTGAGTTATTCTTCTAGGTTTGTCTATTGGCATCGCTTGAACTCCATGTGTTGGATTCAAGGTTGTATGCCATCAAGATCATTGATTATGATGGACATATTTGATATGATCAAGAAGATGAAAAGATACAAGGTTGATCAAGACTAAGTGCAAAGAGTGGTTTCAAGTTGATCAACACACAAAGCTAAATGATATACCATGTGGGATCATGTGATCCAATGGTATGGTAAGAAATTGTCCATATAGCTTTGTGAACTAACCCATTATATGTGTGTGGCATTCCTTTGTTGGGGTTAGATATCTCTCCATGGGCTTGCATCAAAAGGAAGATTTCTTATAGCTCATGGAGGATGACGTCAAGTGGTGATCGTCATCAAGGTTGAGATGTGCAAGTTCAAGATGGACATCTAGAATATATCTTATGCTTGAAGCTTGCAACTCATTTGGAGATAATGGTCAAGTGAAGATGTTCCTAAGAGAGACACTCCCATCTTGGTGTATGAGGGAGCGTTATGTGAGTCTTCATCAAACATGTGCTAGCAAGCACAATCAAGAAAGATGTTCCACTTGAAGAGATCAAGATCGTCATCATCTAGCTCAAGTGGAATGTGTTAAACACGTTGTACCGTGTAACGTTTTGTAAACATGTAGATCAAGTTGATCATGATTCGGTTGGAGATCTTCCTGGTTCCGTTCCTTGTATAGCTAGCTTGAGAACCAAGGAAGATCACCATCGAATCAATCTGTAATCCATTGTAATCTTGTGCCGGTTTGGCCCCTATATAACACGCAGGCGACCCGAGGTCAAGGGTATGCTTCAACCCAGTAAATTTACATGGTATCAGAGCATCGCTCCTCCTAGATCGCATCTGATGGCCGCCTCCTCGAGCTCCTTCTCTCTCTCCCCTGCTCTCGGCAATGGCGTCTCCGAGAAGCTCACAAGGGACAACTTCCTGTTGTGGAAGGCTCAGGTTCTTCCCTCAATCCGAGGGCCCAACTGATGGGCTATCTTGATGGCACGGTGAAGGAGCCAAAGCTGCAGATCACCGTGGCTGACAAGGATGGGAAGGAACTCCTCATCCCCAACCCTGAGTACTCGAGCTGGCTGGTGCATGACCAGCAGGTCCTCGGGTTCTTGTTGAACTCCCTGTCCAAGGAGGTGCTTGGGCAGGTCGCCTCCTTCATCAGCGCTGCCCAGATGTGGGCGGCCCTGGAGGCCATGTTCGCGGCGCAGTCGCGCTCGCGGACCCTGCGGCTGCGGTTCGCCCTCTCCAACACCAAGAAGGGCAACCACTCGGCGGCTGACTACTTCGCCAGGATGGTGCACCTCGGCGACGAGATGGCTTCGGCCGGAAAGGTACTAGATGAAGAAGAGATGGTCTCGTATATTCTTGCAGGGCTCGATATGGAGTACAACTCCTTGGTGTCGGCGATGACCGCACGTGTGGAGTCGGTGACGCTGGGCGATCTGTATGCCCAGCTCTTGAGCTACGAGAGCAGGATCCAGCTGCTCCAGGACGAGGACTCCATCGGGTTCCCAGCTCAGGGGAACTCAGCTTCGCGCGGCCGTGGTGGCTACGGTCGCGGAGGTGGAGGGCGTGGTGGTGACCGTGGCCACGGTAACTTGTCCAACAATAACCGTGGTCGCGACAACTACTCCATCCATGACAACTACTCCAACCAAGGCCGTCAAGGTGGCGGCGGCGGTGGCGGCAACTACTACAACAAGTCCTCCGTCCAGTGCCGGCTCTGCAAGAAACCTGGCCACACGGTGGCCCGCTGCTGGAAGCGCTTCGACACCAACTTCACCGGCTTCAATCATGAGAAGGTTGCCGGAGTGGCGACGAACTCCTACGGCGTCGATACCAACTGGTATACCGACACCGGCGCTATGGACCACATCACGGGAGAGCTCGAGAAGCTGACTACCCGCGACAAGTACAACGGCCACGAGCAAGTCTACACGACAAGTGGTTCAGGTATGGATATTGATCATGTTGGCCATACTTCTATTAATACTTCTACCCGTGAGCTCCATCTAAATCATGTTCTTCATGCTCCTAGTGCTTCTAAAAGTTTAATTTCCATTTCTAAACTTGCTTCCGACAATGACGCGTTTGTTGAATTTCACCCTGATTTTTCTGTATCAAGGACCGGGCAACGAGGAAAAATCTTCTTCACGGTAGATGCCATCATGGGTTCTACCCAATTCCGCGTGGGTCATGTGTCGGGAAGCAAGCTTTTGGCATCACCAAACCATCTTCGGCAAGGTGGCACGATCGCCTAGGGCTTCCTTCAGGAGTCATCGTCCAACAAGTCTTGACTAAAAATAATCTTCAGTTTTCCAGTGAGTCCAGAAAAGAGTTTGTGTGTGATTCGTGTCAAAGGGCAAAGAGTCGTCAATTGCCTTATCCTAAGTCATCGAGTGTGTCTCGTTTTCCTTTAGAACTTGTGTTTTCGGATGTGTGGGGGCCTGCCCCGGATTCTGTTGGACGAAAGAAATACTATGTGAGTTTTATCGATGATTATAGTAAATTTGTGTGGATTTATCTCCTCAAACAAAAATCTGAGGTGTTTCAGAAATTTCATGATTTTCAGCATCTTGTTGAGCGCCAATTTTCTCGTAAAATCCTTGCCATGCAAACCGATTGGGGTGGCGAATATCAAAAGTTAAACTCCTTTTTCCAACGTGTTGGCATTATACAGCTTGTCTCGTGTCCTCATGCCCATCAACAGAATGGGCCGGCCGAACGCAAACATCGTCACATTGTTGACGTTGGTATCTCTCTTTTAGCTCATGCAAGCATGCCTCTTAAATTTTGGGACGAAGCTTTTTCTACAGCCGCCTACTTGATTAATCGGCTTTCTAGTCGAGTTATTAAAAATGATACACCTCTTGAACGTCTTTTTGATCGCAAACCAGACTACAATTTTCTTCGAGTCTTTGGTTGTGCGTGCTGGCCTAATCTTCGCCCGTATAATAAACGAAAGTTAGAGTTTCGCTCAAAGCAGTGTGCGTTTCTTGGCTATAGTCCCGTGCATAAAGGCTATAAATGCCTCGATATTTCCACCGGTCGGATCTATATATCCCGTGATGTCACGTTTGATGAAACAATTTTTCCATTTGCTAATCTTCATCCTAATGCCGGTGCCCAACTTCGTAGTGAAATTCTTCTCCTACCACAAAATCTTCTTCCTATAGCTCACGGGGACAGAAATATTATTCCGGATCAACCACTGATTAATATTCCTGCTGAATCTACTGAATTTTCTGATGCATCTCACCAAATTTCGGGCGAAAATAGCCATGATTTTATGCATGGATCGGAGCAGCCAATGAGCAGCCATGGCACGTCGTTCGAGGTGGATACGCCTACGCCTTCTCCTGTCAGCGCTGACGGATCGCGAGCCGAAGCTGGCTCGCTCGCGGTGCCGGACCGCTCGGCCAGTCCGCGCACGCCACGCGGGCCTCCTGGTCTCGGTGGAGACTCCATCCGACCGGTCTGCTCCCCTCCGTTCGTGCCCTGCAGGCCGTCGCATGGGCCTTTGTCGGCTGGTGAGGCGACACCAGCCTCGGGATCGACCGGGTCGGCTGCCAGCGCTCATGACGCTGGATCTTCTGCAGCTGGGCGCTCTGCATCCAGCCATGTGCCACCACCACCACCGCCTCCACCTGCTGTTTCTCGACCAGTCACTTGGTTGTCTCGCGGTATCGTAAAACCTGTGAATCTGGGTGAGGGCAGGGTCAGGTACGGATGTCTGACTACCACGGGTGAACCTGCTTCTCTTTCTGATGCATTGGCTGATCGGAATTGGAAACATGCTATGGATGATGAGATACATGCACTTGATAGAAATAAGACTTGGCATCTTGTTCCTGCTAATCATGGTACTAATGTCATTGACTGCAAATGGGTTTATAAAATTAAAAGGCGGGCTGATGGTACCATTGATCATTATAAAGCTCGCCTTGTAGCCAAAGGATTTAAACAGCATTATGGATTAGATTATGAGGACACTTTTAGTCCTGTGGTAAAGGCTGCTACTATTCGTTTGGTTTTGTCTGTTGCTGTCTCTCAGGGCTGGAGCTTGCGACAACTTGATGTGCAGAACGCGTTTCTTCATGGTGTTCTGGAGGAGGATGTTTACATGCAGCAGCCACCTGGTTATGCGGATGCTGCTAAACCTGGGTACATTTGCAAACTTGATAAAGCTCTTTACGGTCTCAAACAGGCGCCTCGGGCAAGGTATTCTCGCCTCAGTGATAAGTTGCACACTCTTGGTTTTGTTCCATCAAAAGCTGATACATTTCTGTTCTTTTTCGGAAAGGCTCGGTTATTGTGTTTGTTCTGGTTTATGTTGATGACATTATTGTTGCTAGTTCATCTGTGGATGCCACCACAGCTCTTCTTCGTGCGTTGCAGTTTGAGTTTGCATTAAAAGATTTGGGTGATCTGAATTATTTTCTTGGCATTGAAGTTACCAAGTTGGCTGATGGTCTTTTGTTGTCTCAAGGCAAGTATACATCTGATATTCTTCAGCGTGTTGGCTTGACCAACTGCAAAGCCTCGCCTACTCCCTTGTCCACTTTTGAGAAGCTTTCCAAGGAGGGGGGATTATTAGGCTCGGATAAGGCTACTCGTTATAGGAGTATTGTAGGAGCACTTCAGTACCTTACACTTACTCGTCCTGATATTTCATTTTCAGTTAACAAGGTTTGTCAGTTTCTGCATTCACCCACTGAATCTCATTGGACTGCTGTTAAAAGAATTTTGAGATATTTGAACGGAACATTAGGCCTTGGGCTACGACTCAGTAAGTCATCATCTACTCTTGTGAGTGCTTTTTCGGATGCAGACTGGGCTGGGTATCCAGATGATCAGAGATCCACAGGTGGTTTTGTTGTATTCCTTGGCTCTAATCTTGTATCTTGGAGTGCACGTAAGCAAGCCACGGTGTCTCGCTCAAGTACTGAGGCTGAGTATAAATCTTTGGCCAATGCTACGGCTGAAGTCATGTGGATTCAAACTTTATTGGAGGAATTGGGAATTTCTCATCCACCGGCTGCGTGTTTGTGGTGTGACAACATTGATGCTACTTATTTGTCATCTAATCCTGTTTTTCATGCTAGAAAAAAACATATTGAGGTATATTACCATTTTGTTCATGAAAGAGTAGCACAGAAGCTCTTGGATATTCGGTTTGTTCCTACAGGTGATCAAGTAGCAGACGGATTCACGAAGGCCCTTCCGGTGCGTCAGTTAGAAGTTTTTAAGCGCAATCTTAACTTGGACAAGTTATGATTGAGGGGGAATGTTAAACACGTTGTACCGTGTAAAGTTTTGTAAACGTGTAGATCAAGTTGATCATGATTCGGTTGGAGATCTTCCTGGTTCCGTTCCTTGTATAGCTAGCTTGAGAACCAAGGAAGATCACCATCGAATCAATCTGTAATCCGTTGTAATCTTGTGCCGGTTTGGCCCCTATATAACACGCAGGCGACCCGAGGTCAAGGGTACGCTTCAACCCAGTAAATTTACAGAATGCGTAAGGCAAAGGTATGATCTTGATAGGTTTTCTATTTTACCGGGCTCGTGGTGTTAGTGGTAGACCGGGTTATAGGATAGACGCCGTACTATCAAGAGGGGCTCTCAAGTGAGTAACTTGATCGCATCTTTGTGGAGAGCTCAAACCTTTGCATACTTGGCATATCATCTTTCTTGGTTCTTATTTGGCTTTTATCCATGTGAGAATTTAGAGCTTGTGTTCATCTCCATACCAAGCTCTAGTTCATCAAAAACGGATTTCATATGCATATCTTGTTGCGTTTTTGATATTGGAGGTTTTACCGTCTTATCTTTTCTAGAGAGGTCAAACTCTCTTATTTTTTTTCTCCTCCTCAAATGATGGACTATGATGTTTGTCTGCATGATCTTGTAAAGCTCTTCGTTACGATTCCAACAAGCCCAAGATCATCGAAATCGGAGTCCGGATGCAAAAGTTATTAAAGTTTTCGTACCGCGTGGCGTGCAGTCTTTTTCCCGGCGGTAGTACCGCCCCTAGTACCGCCCGCAGTATCGCTCATCGCATCCGAAAGCCGTTTTGGCGGTACTATGAGCGGTAGTACCGCCCGGGGCGGTAGTACCGCTGCCCGGGGTGGTAGTACCGCTGTCTGGGGCCTGTTTTTAGCCTGTTTGACTTCCTTGGTTCCCCGGGGGGCGGTAGTACCGCCGTTTGCAGCGGTAGTACCGCCCCGACGCGAATCTGAACCCAACGGTTGGTTCTTTGGGTGACCTATTTAAGGGGCCTTCTTCCCTAATGGTTCCCCAACCTTTAGAGCAAGTTTGACCTCCATTGTTGACCTCCACAAGCTTGTCATCTCTCTATTCCTCCATGATTCTTGCCTCCAATTAGAGGGAAAAGAGAGAAGAGATCTAGATCTACTATTCTACCAATCAATCTCTCCTCTAAGTGAGGGGAGCTTTTGCATCTAGATCTTGGAGGGTTTTGGTGTTCTTCGTTGTTCTTCCTCTCTTCTCCCCCCATAAGCATTAGTTGCTTGTGGTGGGATTTGAGAGTGAAGGATTTGAGCACTTGTGCTCTTGCCATTGCTTCGTTGCATCGGTTTGTGCTCTCCACGAGGTTTCGTGGAAGTTGAAAGCTTGTGAACTTGTTACTCTTGGGTCTTTGGACCCTAGACGCCCGTGTGGTGGTTGAGACCCTTGTGTGGTCACTTGTAGCTGTTCGAGAGCCCCCAATCCCGTTGTGGGTTGTGCCCTGGATCGTTGTTGTAAAAGCTTCGGATTTCCGACTCGAAGGATTCCGATAGTGGAATGTGAACCAAACCTTTGTGGTGCGGTTCATCGGAGAGGAAGGTGAAACCTTTGTGATTGTTGAACCATTGTGTTGGTTCACACCTCTCCAATGAGACGTACTCCCCTAAAAAGGAGGAACTCGGGAATACATCCTCGTCTCCGTGTACCTCGGTTATTTCTATACCCGAGCTCTTTACTTATGCACTTTACATTGTGATAGCCTTCGTGCTTGAAGTATTCTATATTGCTATCACCTTGTTACTTTTCTTGCTTAGCATAAGTTGTTGGTGCACATAGGTGAGCCTAGTTTATTTAGGTTGTTCGCTTGTTAATTTAAACAACCAGTTTTATTTTGCAATTATCAAGCCTAAACCGGAAAAGTTTTAATCACCTATTCACCCTCCTCTAGGCGACGTCATTGTCCTTTCAACATTTTGGTAAGTTTTCGGCCTAGGTCTAGGGGCTGAACCACCTTGAGGCTTGGAGCAGGTCAGACCAGAGTCTTTTGGTCCAAAGACCGGAGACTCCAGCCTGGGGCGGAGACTTCGCCCTTCCTCCGGTAACTTTCCGGTAACACTCCTGACAAGGTCCAGGGAGTGAACCAACTTGAGTCTCTTCGACTGAATCCCCTGAGTCCGGAGACTCCGGTTGGGGCACACCGGAGACTCCGGCCTAGAAAACCAGCAAAACTGCAAACCCAATAACTTTTACGTATGAAATCCAAATGAGGTGAAACCAGTTTTGTTGGAAAGATGAAAGCAAGAGCTTTCATTAAGAACCATAAACAGAGTAAAGTCACCACACATGGGAAGGTGTGGAACTTTCCTCAAGGATAAACCGACAATATTTCCAACACGAAAATAAAACAAGTTTTCCATACGAAATCCGTTTTCGGTGAATTTGGGCTTGTCACGAAGATCACAACAAGCACCAAAACCCAACAAGGAGAAAAATCAAGTAAGAACCAAGAAAGATGATATGCCAAGTATGCAAAGGTTTGAGCTCTCCACAAAGATGCGATCAAGTTACTCACTTGAGAGCTCCTCTTGATAGTACGCCGTCTATCTTATAACCCGGTCTCCCACTAAAACCATGAGACCGGTAAATAGAAACCCTATCAAGATCATACCTTTGCCTTGCACATTCCACTTGAGCTAGATGATGACGATCTTGATCTCTTCAAGTGGAACACCTTTCTTGATTGTGCTTGCTAGCACATGCTTGATGAAGACTTCTACAAATACTCCCCCATACACCATTATGGGAGAGCCTCGCTAAGCTCCGTCTTCATGTATCCATTGCAAGCTTCAATCAAATGATATCTTCCGAGATGGATCATATTGGACTTGCACTTCATAATCTTCTCTCTCTTCACAAAGAGGATGTCTTGAATCCTTCAAGACATACTTGCAATATGCTCAACTCTACACATGGCCATTCTTCATATAAACCCTTGAATAGAGCATTGATCATCATGTAATCTTCTAGAGTCCAACACATGAACTCTAATCTTTTCCTATGGACAAGATCTACAAGGATATCTTAATGCAAACATTAGTCCACAAGGATTGTCATTAATTACCAAAACCACACATGGGGACACCATGCACTTTCAAGCGTCTACAAAGTTCCTCGTCCTACGAGTGACCAACGACCTCCGGTCGCTCGGCGTTGTATGGCTGGATCGGCTTCGCCCCCCGGGCTCCCCTGCTCGCCGTCCCCCTCCTCGCAGCTCCTGCGTGGATCTCCCCCCTAGCGGGCCTCCTGCTGTTGTGCCTCTACCCTCAGTTGGCCAACCATAGCTGGTCCGCGACCTCGTGTGCTTCGGCCGGCGTCCTAGGCGAGAGTTAGGCCAGCAAGAACCTAGGACAGGGGACGGTGAGTGAGGGAGATGAGGAGGAAAATTGGGGAAGAATGATGTTACAAACATGGTCCACATGTCAGTTAGCGTAGCCTCCCATTCCCGGTGCACCAAACATGTCTAGGTTCGATTTAGACCGGGATTCACAAGTTCAGGGTGCCAACGACCGGGATTTCGAGTTGAGGGTTTGATTTGTCTAACTTCTACAAATTCAAGGTTTTAAATGGACTTTTTCATTACATCTACCTAAACCTAGATTATGTAGCACACTTAAGCTAAAATAATTTAGGCTGGGGGCGGTGGCCCCCCTCACTTGTGCATAGCTCCGCTAGTGGTCCAAACCAAACTAAACTACACTACGAATTCAGCCCATAGAGACCAACCCAATGGAAATTAACTGGAAAACAAAACCAAATCTATGGTTTCAATCCAAACTATTATCAGCCCTACTCTTTTGAGGAAACTACACTACGAGCGGGTGGAGCAAGATTCTGCGGTCAGTTTGAATGTTTGAGGAAACTACATTCCTCCTCCTCAGGATTTTGAGGACGAACGGTAGTCAATTTAATGCATTTCCAGTTGCACTTGAGTTGCACATGAAATTCGAGGAATCAGAACAAAATAAATAATACATATAATACCTGGGACAGTTTTCCCTCACTCACTCAAATTTGGCACTCTCATGTTTCTTGTTTCCCGCTGGGTCTCTCTGCACCGCCCTCCCTCTTGCATGTCACTGCACTACATCACTACCCCTCCTCCGGAGCAGCGCTCCGTGACTCCCCCTTCCCCTCCCATCCCTCATCTCTTTTGAGCCGACACACCCTCTCTTCCTCAGAAATGGTACGTGATTTTCTGAATCTATGAACTACACGTGGATGGATCTCATTTGATATGTAATTTATTTCTTTAGGCTCCTTACCTAGTGTGTCTCAACATCGAAGGCCCGCGCATAATAAATAATAGACGAAAAGCTCAATTTCCAGGCGATACCGAGATTTCATGGTATGTGTTGTTTGTTACTGTATGCATAGATCATTGACAAAAACCATTCCTTTTGGCTCTCTTTAAGCGTGTTTTGTTTTCAGAATTTTCCATGTGGAATTATGCGTAGCTTATAATTTTTGAGTTCTACGATAAAGAATACTTGTAATTAAGATAATAATTGAGTGGCAACAACACGCATGGATTATGTGTCATGTAACTAGAAGAAAACCCCGCATGTTGCTTCGAGACATTTAATGCATACAATGTATGTTTTGTTGGAAACTTTATACAATAGCTGCATAAAAATGGAAATGTATCTGTACAAGCTATGATATGCGTCAACAAATATATTATTAAATGTTAATATCTTTTTGCACAAAATCTAGATATCCAAAAGTACAGTAATTTTTTTATCTGAGCAAGATGGACAATAGTGCTCAACTAAGACGTTTACAAATGTAATTGAGTTCTAAGTCGTCCATGCATGCTAATTTAAAGATATTAGATAATGCCCCGCGTGTTGTTGCGGGAGTTTGATATTTTTTCTTACAAGCTATGATATGTGTCAACAAATATATTATTAAATGTTAATATCTTTTGCACAAAATCTATATATCCAAAAGTACAGTAATTTTTTATCTGAGCAAGATGGACAATAGTGCTCAACTAAGACGTTTACAAATGTAATTGAGTTCTAACTTCTAAGTCGTCCATGCATGCTAATTTAAAGATATTAGATAATGCCCCGCGTGTTGCTGCGGGAGTTTGATATTTTTTCTTAGTAGCACAGTGTAGCAAATTACTGATGATTTTAATCAATAATCTAACAAAATTTTCGTAGTAGAGGGTAAATGGGTAATTACCCTCTATCACATCGAAAGAGCAAAAAAAGATGGAATAAATCATAGATCGGTATAGTAATACACCCGACCAAAATGTCGTTAATCCTTGGACAAAAAAAGGCACAATTGAGAGATACAATGCATGGAAGCATATATAATTTATTCAGACAGATACATGTAGTCTCACATGATGATATTCAAGTACTATTGTACTATGAGAACACACAGAAGCATGAGAATGTTTCTAAGTTATAATATACGACTAGATGGAATCGGCGCGCTTTGCTGCGCCCGCTAGATCTAAAATCAGCAATAGATGTTTATCCAAAATCCTGCGTTAAGCTCAAAACAATAGCATTACATGGTATGAAGTCAGTTTTCTGTTGGGCTATAAGAAATGTTTTTTAGCAACACAAAAGAAAGAAATATGCCTTGTTTTTAAGATGATGGGAAGCTCATATGAAAATAACAAATACGACTCCTGGTTTTCATCCGAATAAATATTGATTTTTTAAACTACTAATCGCCCAATCGACCACCTTTAGTCTAGGCATAGCATTTCTGGATTGTCTTTTTTTTGAATTTAGCATTTCTGGATTGTTTTTAGATGGAACATATGTAGTCCATCATGGCAGGACAACCAGAACGCTCACATAAGGTGGTAGATGCATAACCGATTTAGAAGTACTACTAAACGTTTAAATGGAGAGAAACTCCATATCACAAAAATGGATGATTTAGTTCTCCTGCACAAACATGATTCAAATCTGCGTAAACATGCATGAATTGGACATAGTATGTTGAACACATTTTTCTGAATCACGGATCGAAAGTTATTGAATTTGCAAAATTGTTCAAATTGCTGGAACTATTAGAAATGTTTAATTTCCCTATTCGTCAGGGGGTTTTCCGGAAATTTTGAGGCACTGTACATTACTGTAGAAAGGACCGCAGGGTAATTTTACTATTCGTCAGGGTTTTGTTTGCAAAAAGGTGGGGCGCTGTAGATTTCTACAGAAAAGGACCGCGGGATAATTTCCCTATTCGTCAGGGGGCTTTTTGCAAAAATGGGGGGGGGGGGGCACTATAGATTACTGTAGAAATCTACAGTGCCCGTGGGCCCAGGAGCGAGGAGAGGCCTAGACTTTCTCCGTCTTTCATATATAGGTAGATGAGAACACATGGTATAGTTGACTGGCATGACATGAGAATGTTTCTGATGAGGGGGCTAGAAACAGATAGGCCCACCAGACTGATTCCAAGAAGGACCAAGCCCCATGAAGACCAGAAGGCCCACAAAGAGCATGGAAAGGTCGACTGGACTAGACAGGGTCCTTGGCTCGACTCGGTATGTCGACTCCAGAGGAGTCAGGCTAGAAGCTCAACATGCACAAAGACAGAAGGTCAAGCGATGGAGTAGCCGTCAAGACAAGTGTTACACCATTTATGGGAGGTGTTACGAGTCGGTGCCACTACATGATTAATTCCCCATCATGTATAGATTAGTGGGTGTTAACTACAATTTATTTGTAACCCGGCCATGTTAGTATATAAAGCACGACCCAGGATAGACACTGTCACACAAGCTCTGAGACACATGCTCATACGCATAATCGACACTATACACACAAAGCAGAGTAGGTCTTTACCTCGTCCAGAGTTGTCGAACCTGGGTAAACTCTCTCGTGTCAATCCCGTTTCTCGACAGTTCCAACGCCGCAATCTCCCCACAATCTATATGATTGTTCTCTCAATCTTTTCTCTTTCATGTCGGACCCGAGCTATATGGGTACTCCTCGTAACAACCCCCGACACACGCCGTTCTTATTTTCCACATAGCTTGTACAATTTTGTATGTTGAACTTCATGGACTGTATATGCATTAATGAGACAACAGAAATGGACGGTAGACGCAGTCAGACGGTTGAGGTAGTGTGATGACGCGTATGAGCTACATGTGGAGATAGACAACTTAAATGATCCCCTAGTGAGATTTTGTTTTACAGGAGACTAGAAAGATAACGCACGTTTTTTAAAGTATATTATAAAAGAAAGGGTATTTAAAGCATGACATGGATTTTTTTCCAGAAATATGGAGAATTTGATTTGTCACAATAGTCGAGAATCTAAATCTAATCACCATAAATTTTCGTAATTTAAGCACTAAAAATTAATTATGTGGAAATTGTATGGCTAAAATAATTAATAATTTATGTGAATAGATTGCATGTATGAATAGATTTTCATTAATAATTGTGCGATGCCATGGATAAATGAATGACTCAAATAGTGGATGATGTGGACACTTTCATGTAAAGATAGACTAATTTAATCCATGTCAGTGGAGTTTTGTTTTATAAAAAGTATAGATAGATAGATATGAATTTGACTGGCAAAACATAAAAATGATTGATGTACTGTAAGTATAGTATGTTACTTACTATGTCAGGTAACAGTTGAATGGAATGACCGTTAGCGAGAAAAAAATTATGACTCAAAACAGATTTATGTATGCTGATATATATTTTACTATCTTTGAATGTACGATGCAGAGGAAAAAATCAATGTGATTCGGTATCCACTCGCCAAACAAGTTAATGACGTTATGGAGAGTCTGAAATCACCACTAACATAAGTTATAATTGTGGAGTCTGAATTAGACCTGCCCCTTCTTGATTCTCCATACAGAAATAGAACATCCATATTCTTTCAGTTTGCTAAATTTTTGATTAAACACTAATTTCACCATGTTTCAAGCTGAGTCTGCATTAGTGGGCTCAATCGGAATGGGCTTTTAACTCAACACGATCCTGGTTGCTGTACTGGAACCAACACCTGTCCGGGGCCAATGGTAATTTCACGGAAAAGGAAAAATTTCCCCAACGCGCCACGGCGAAACCCGGAACCCGCCCACGGAAAACCTCAAAACCCCAACCAAATCTCGCATCGAACCGTTCCCCACTCCCAGCCTCGCGCTCGCCTAGGGTTTTCCCCCGCCTACCCCCAACCCCAGTCCGTTCTCGCAGAGGCGCGGCGCGGCGCTCCGACGATGGCGTGGGCGGAGGACGAGGCCATCGGCCCGACGTGGCCTCCGCGGGCCTGCACGTCTCCGAGCGGATCGGCCGCGACGCAGCCGCGCAGCCCGACCTGGAGGAGGCGCTTGAGGCCTCGCGCTACGCTTCCCACCCCTACTCCTCGCACCCCAAGGAGGTAATCCCCGCGAAACCTGCCGCCTACTGTGTTCTAGAGTTGAGCGAAGTATTTTCTTGGTTGTATCCGAGCCTGGCTGAGGAGTATTAGTAGTTTTTGGGGATTCCCGGAGTTTTTTTCAGTCTCCCCGTTTCCCTGTTGGGTGAAGCTGGGACGGGAAGCCCTGAAGTGGAAGTCAACACGATGGACTTGAAATTGGACCTGCTTATTTGGACACTGGTAGAAAATTACGGTGAATTTTCTCCATATGTGCAGTGATGTTATCATTTTAACGTTAATGAGGAACTTCGTGGCAATTGCTGCGAACTTTAATGCAGAATTCCGGGAAACAAACTAGAGCTTGTAACTGTGTGTGTTTGGGAGCTTACACCGGAGGCTAAATCAGGGGGATTCTAGTTTTGTTGCGACCTTTGTTATCTGGGGGTTTAGGAAATAAGTATGAAGCAGATAGTGTAAGCTTTCAACATGAGTACATGACCGACCAGTCACCTAAAAGAAAATTACCGACCACTTTGTGAGGCAGTGAGCTTCCTTTACTCGGATTTGTGACTGGTCAGCAAAATTGCAAAGGAGGATGCATCTGACCTCAAGGAGAGCTCATCAGTCTCTATGTAGGCTGCACTGTCAACGCTATTCACAGTAGACATTCTAGCAATAGGCCTCCGTATGGTAAAACACACTCGTGTCTAGGTCTGTATTAGTAGAATGCAAACATATATTCAATTCTAATTTCTAACTGCGCTGAGCTTCAACTTAAACTTGATAATCTTTTGAGGCGAGATTGGGTTGATTCGGTTTTGAGCTGTGCTCATGTATCTTGTGGAGCCTGAGCTTCTATGCAGCCTTACCTGCAACTCCTCCTTGTTGATCGTTAGTTGTGCAACGTCCTTCTTTTGCAGTTGATAGATAAGAGTATATGCTAGCAAGAATATTTTTACACTGTTTTCAACTTCTTTTGGATCTTTCGACCGCCGGTAGTTGAAACAAACTCTATTTTACATTTCAGAGTGTGCAGCAGGTGGTATCCATGTTCTTGCCATGCAAAATTGTGCAAGTGTTTCTTTTCCCACCCACCTAAACTCTTTTAGGTTGCGTGCATCCTCGATTTCTAGCAACAGATTCATATTCTTGTAGTCCGAAACAAAACATAATGAATTAGGGGCTTATGTTTTTCTTGCTTGTTTCTGTGGGAAGAGCTAGGTTTTGTGGATAAATACTTGTTTCAGTTCTAACTCAAATAGGAATTTCACTTGAAGCTTGGAAGATCCAGGAAGTTTTTGTCTGACATGAGATCCATAAGTCTTGCTAATCATTTTCATGATATTGGATAATGATGGTTGATGTTAATGAGAGACTGGACATCTCTCCTTCATCTTTAGTTGCGAAAAGTTGGACATTTGCATTCTAATAATACAGAGGGTCTAGCAAGGCCTAGTCTTTTCTACCATTTGTTCTGAGTTATACCCTGAAATTATTATGAATTCTTTTGCTTGTATTCTCTTGACTTTCAACTATATAAGATACTTTGTGTTTTGCTGCAGTGGCCTCCTCTGGTAGAAGTTGCCGAAACTCGTCAGCTACCTCCTATGCTGATCGAAAGATATAATGCAGCTGCTGGTGAAGGAACAGCCCTTTGTGGAATATTTTCTGAAATACACCGGGCCTGGGCAACTGTTGACAACTCGTTTTATGCTTGGCGCTTTGATAAGTGGTAATTCATATTCACCCCCTTTGCTGACCTACAACCTAAGCTAAGCAACACTGTAGCCGCACTTCATGATGCTAGTCTTGTTTACTACCTCTGTTCCACAATGTAAGCCTTTAGCTTACTAAAAAGGCTTATATTGTGGAATAGAGGGAGTACTTTGCAGCTTAAATCTCTTTCATGTTATCAGTAGTTTCCAGGTGCAGCGCAGTTCCTCTGTATTGTTTCCAGAGAATGCCTTAATATTGGACCGTTCCTTTTCGTATGCTTATTTGTTTGGATGAAATTGAGTTAACTGTGTGCATTTAGTTTACGAGGTGGTAGTTTCTGAAAGGACCGTTGAAGTTGCTTGGCTAATTATGTATCCTATATTGATCTTAATGTGCGTGTTGGGTAGAGGCTTTGTAACTGACCACCTCTATCAAGCCAAGCATCTATTATTGTCAATGAAGTTGTAGCTTCTTTTATTGTATATCACACTTGGAGAACATTACTGTTCAGTAGAACTTGAAAAATTATCTTCCTGTATTTACGTGTAATAGAGTATATAGTAAAGATCAGGTCTGTTTAGCAAAAATGATTTTCCTTTTATGTAGTAACATCAGGTGATGCAAACGATCTCGCTTTTCTGTAGAGTCTATAATAATTTCGCTCACTCGTGGTAGGCGGAGTTTTGTGTCTAACCATCTAATATATGGCAATTTTTTTCTCTATTTAACAGGGATGGTCAGTGCCAAGAGTATCATGCGGACGAGCAAGCAATTTGTGCTGTTGGACTTGCTAGAGCAAAGGCTGGGATTTTTGTTGAAGCGATTCAATACATTTTAGTATTAGCAACTCCTGTGGAGGTAAGGATGCTTGCGAGCTATCCCTTTAAATTGCAATATATGTGCATGCCAAACTTCAACAATGCCTAATGCGTTTATGTTGTTGACTTGCTGTGCAAAGTTTGAGGATGTACGGTTTGCAATGCTATATATTCCGTATTATTCTTCCATTTCATTTTGTTGTCATAAGAGTTCAACCATTAAGTTGAAAAGCCTAACAAATACAGTTTGGAATGGAAGACCAAGTTTTTCTCGACGCCATCATTTACATATCCAGCTAGAACTGAAATTTACATTCTACAAAATGAATGATGGACACTACTCTCACATCTATCTTTATTTTTGTGTGACGATATTGGTGTTCCACAATGCTTGACTGGTGGATCATTTTTTTTGAACTAGGCAAAAGACTTGCCAATTTATTAAGTAAGAAGAGACCAAGACTCGCCCAGTTAATTAGCGGAAAACTGGGTGAAAACAGAAAGCAACAGGCTTAACACTGACCACATGGATACATTGCCCTATTTGGCATTTTACCTTTGCAAGTACTACCTTGCGTATACCCATGTCATGCCTAATAGTTCTGCCTTCCAAGGCGATGAGATCACCACTTGATGTATATAGGAATATGTGCAGTCAAATTTATCAGAATGGACCTTACTCAAAGTACCAAACCACTCATGAGTTTCTCCCTCTTTCTGTCCATGGTTTTCCTTTCTCACCATTTGTATAAGAAGTCAAACACTGATCTTTTGGATTATGGTTTGTGTCTTTGTTAATTAGAGATGATCCGCACAACAACGTTTATACTGGTACAGATAGTTGCTGACTTTCTCCGAGTTCAGTTAGATGGATATTTTTGCTTGCTTTGCAAAGGGTTCCTTCAAACGATTATGTTCATTTTTCCATTTAAGTCTCGTGTACACAAGTTACCGAGATCCCATTTTAATTAAGATGGTTCGTGGCTGCTAATTTTTGTTAGGATAGAGAATGCTGTATGCTGAATAGAAGAAGACTACACTACTACATTTGTTGGAGGATGATAACATCACATAAATGTTTTCTGCTGAATTGGGGATATAAATGCAAATTCTCTGGTTGTGAAGCTGTTTTCTTTTTTGCTTAGTTTCCATTCACTGTTTGGCATTTACTGTAGTGAACCTGCAACTATTGCAAGCTTTTTACATAAGTTTCTATTTAGGATACTTATTTTGTAGCTAATATACACTCACCTACTTCTGTTTTGTCAGCTGATACTTGTTGGAGTTTGCTGTTCTGCTAGTGCTGATGGAACGGATCCATATGCTGAGCTTTCATTGCAAGCTTTACCCGAGTACGTGATTTCCACTGATGGTGTCACAATGACATGCATCACATGTACAGATAAGGGTCAAATTTTCCTGTCCGGACGTGATGGACATATATATGAATTGCAATATACAACTGGCTCAGGCTGGCGTAAGCGCTGCCGTAAAGTTTGCCTTACCACTGGTTTAGGCAGTCTTCTTTCCAGGTATCAGCTGCAAAATCAGAAATCCGACCCACCTTTGCTTTGCTTCTTATGTGTTTCTGGCCACCTGCTTATTCAGCTAAATTGATTTTCAGGTGGGTCCTGCCAAATGCATTTAAGTTCTCAGCTGTCGATCCTATTGTGGATATGGTTATTGATGAGGAGAGGAACACTATCTATGCACGCACAGAAGGCATGAAACTGCAACTATTTGATTTAGGAGCTAGTGGTGATGGTCCTTTGAAAAAAATCACTGAAGAAAAAAACCTTGTCGATCCACGAGATGCACCTTATGGTGGTCGTAGGCCTAATGCACCAAGAGCTGCACGGTCTCCGAAACCATCAATAGTATGCATATCACCCTTATCGGCCATGGAATCAAAATGGCTCCATGCTGTTGCTGTTTTATCAGATGGCAAGAGGTTATTCATTTCAACATCAGGTGGAAGTAGTTCTTCAGCTGGACTCAACACTGGTATGCAGAGGCCAAGCTGTTTAAAAATTGTTGCTACCAGGCCTTCCCCACCTCTAGGGGTTGGTGGTGGACTCACATTTGGTGCTGTTTCTGCTGCTGGCAGAGCTCAGCCGGATGATCTAGCATTGAAAGTGGAGTCCGCTTTCTATTCTGCTGGTGCTCTCATAATGTCAGATTCATCTGCTACAGCTATGTCCTCCCTTCTAGCCGTGCAGAAAGATTCTGCTGCCCAGTTATCCCTCCCCAGCACCTTCGCAACAGCTTCTAGAAGCTCAAGGGCTCTCCGAGAAACAGTCTCTGCTTTGCCTGTTGAGGGTCGGATGCTTTGCGCCTCTGATGTTTTCCCACTTCCGGATGCTGCTTTCATGATGCAGTCTTTATACGCTGATGTGGAATGCTTTTCAGCTTTCAGCAAACCTTCTGAGAAGGCCTCTATAAAACTGTGGGCCAAAGGCGATCTTCCTACCCAACATATCTTGCCTCGTAGGAGGATTGTTGTATTCAATACAATGGGTTTGATGGAAGTAGTTTTTAATAGGCCTGTTGACATTCTAAGAAAGTTGTTTGATGGGAACACCTTGAGATCACAAATAGAGGAGTTCTTTAACCGCTTTGGTGCTGGAGAAGCTGCAGCAATGTGCTTAATGGTAGCTGCGAAGTTACTTTATGATGAAGATAGTTTGATAAGCAACTCAGTCTCTGAGAAAGCTGCTGAAGCATTTGAGGACCCTGGGCTTGTTGGAATGCCTCAACTTAATGGCACTACTGCTTTGTCTAACACTCGAACTCAGGCTGGAGGCTTTAGTATGGGACAAGTTGTTCAGGAAGCAGAACCTTTGTTTTCTGGTGCATATGAAGGGCTTTGCTTATGCTCATCGAGACTGCTGTATCCGGTGTGGGAACTCCCAGTTATGGTGGTTCGAGGACTGATAGGTTCCAGTGATCATGGGGATGGTGTGGTTGTTTGCAGGCTTTCTACTGGTGCCATGAAGGTTCTTGAGACTAAGATTCGTTCATTGGAAA
The DNA here is from genome assembly GCA_947311845.1 of Poa pratensis. Taxonomy (NCBI): domain Eukaryota; kingdom Viridiplantae; phylum Streptophyta; class Magnoliopsida; order Poales; family Poaceae; genus Poa; species Poa pratensis. Next base: position 20,406,407 of record CAMZMU010000073.1, read on the forward strand.
CATTTTTGAGGTCCAGAAGAAACAAGAGAAGAGGACTTTATGGGTACGTTGCTGGCCTTGGAGATTCTGGTTCCATACTGTACAAAACAGGGCCTACCATTGGCGCTGGTGTCCGTAACATTGGAAAGAGTCCTTACCGCATTAGAGACGCAGACCCTGCTGATCAATCTGCATCAAAGAAGCCACGGTCGCTTTATACATCCGCAGAACTAGCTGCTATGGAGGTAATATTTCTGAAATTTGTGAAGGAGGAAAAAATCTTACTCTCCGTCCTAATTTATAGGGCATAATTTGTAAATCTCTTTGACCAAGGTGATAGCTAATTGGGGCAAAAAACTTGCATGCATTGGTGGGAGAGGCAACTAGCCAATTATTGAGAGGAAATTAAATGTAATTGTGCCTAAAAGGTGGGAGGTTTTGGGACTAACTGTTTTTGGGATTATGCCCTACAAACTAGGACGGAGGGAGTAGTTTATTTGCTCATTACATTACTTGGATGAACAGGTGAGGGCAATCGAGTGCCTTAGGCGGTTGCTTCGAAGATCTGGTGAAGCACTTGTTCTGCTTCAACTTATTTGTCAGCATAACGTTGCTCGCTTGGTTCAGACATTAGGCAATGATCTCCGCAAAAAGTTGGTTCAGTTAACATTTCATCAGTTGGTATGTTCTGAGGATGGCGACCAGCTTGCGATGCGGCTTATTTCTTCACTCATGGAGGTAGCACTCCCCTCCCTCCATCACTCTCCTTCCTGCCCAAACAGCCAACAAAAAAAGGAACACATTGGTAACTCCTCATTTTAATTTATGCCTGTACTTTCATGTCATTTTTCAGTACTACATTGGTCCGGAGGGCAGAGGAACTGTTGAGGATATCAGCACTAAATTGAGGGACGGCTGTCCTAGCTACTTCAGTGAGTCAGACTACAAGTATTACTCGGCGGTGGAAAGTCTTGAGAAAGCATCTATGACAAACAACCAGGATGATAGAGACAGTCTTGCTAGAGAAGCCTTCAATCTCCTTACCAAAGTTCCAGACTCTGCTGATTTGAGTGCTATATGCAAGAGATTTGAGAACCTACGGTTAGTTGCTTACAGAACTATCTTGTACATAATAAATACGTTCGATAAACCCTGAACACTTGGATTTATTCTGTCTGCAAACTGATGTTTTCTCTGTTTTGATGGCTGAGTTCAGATTCTACGAGGCTGTAGTGCGGTTGCCGCTACAGAGAGCTCAAGCGCTGGATTCCAATGCTGGTGTTATCAATGGGCAAATTGATGCAAGGCATCATGATACTATAACTGCACAGCGTGTACAATGCTATGAAATAGTTATGAATGCTCTTCGTACCCTTAAAGGTGCTGGACGAAGTGGGAAACCTGGTCCAATGATTGCCCTTGATCCAGCTTCTCGAAGCAAATGTATCAAACAGATTATTCAACTAAGTGTCCAGTGGCCAGACACAGCTTTCCATGAGCATCTATACAGAACGCTTATTGAGCTCGGTCTGGATAATGAACTTTTGGAGTATGGAGGCTCGGATTTGGTTGCTTTTCTTCAGAGTGCTGGCCGTAAGCATCAAGAAGAGGTGATTCCTAATAACTACCTGGTATTGTTAGAGATGCATTTCTTATGTTGGCTAAACTGGATTTTTTTTGACGTGTTGGACCCAAAGGCCTTGTCAAAGAGTTTATAGCAGAATATCCTGTCATTTTTATGTAATTCTTTTTGTTGCATCTTATTAATCTTACTGGCTCGCCACTGCCGTCCCCCTTCATGCCCTTATTGTCCTGGTAGGACCCCGAACTGAAACTATTAGCAAGAGATTTTCCTAGGTTAATATCCCGTTTAGTGCCAGCCAAAAAGTACATTATCTGCTTAGGTTTGCATGTAGCCTGCCTATATCTTGTCTAATACCATCCGTATCCAATCATGCTACCATGCAATTGTTCGTGCTATGTAGTGTTTTTCTGTTATGATAATCTAAAAGGGTCTTCTTCAAGTTGGTTATATGATTCCTTCCATTAGAAATACCTTTGTGTTTGCTTCATCTTTCCAAGTATCAAGTGGGTAGGCATAAAATCATCATAACGTTTACTCAGTCAAAATCTGTACTGTTTCAAATATTTGCATGTTGCCTTGTCCTGATCAGCTCTTCCATTTTAAGGTTCGAGGAGCTCCTAGGTTGGACGATTTAGGTGCACCTATTTCTACTACTCAAACAAAGTATCTTGAGCTCCTAGCCAGGTACTATGTTCTCAAGGGGGAGCATATTGCTGCTGCCAGGATGCTATTGATATTGGCAGAAAGGCAGTGCTCCAATGCTGAAGAAGCTCCTGCTCTTGACCAGAGGTCTCCAGATTTTGTTTCTGCTTCTTTTGTTGACCTCTGCATTTCCATGCATTATATGGATTAACACTTAACTTTGCCAATCCAGGTATCAATATCTGAGCAACGCTGTGCTACAGGCCAAAAGTGCAGGCATTACCGCTGATTCGTCCAGAAATCCTATCGATAGTAGTACAGTGGATCTACTTGAAGGCAAACTTGCAGTGCTCCGGTTCCAAATGCAAATCAAACAAGAATTGGAGTCTATGGCTTCGCGGCTTGAAAGTGTTCCAAGCAGTTCTGAATCACCTAGTGATCCCTTTCCTCGTGATAATATTCTAGCCGACGTAGAATCTGCCAAGGATGCGAAGGACAAGGCGAGAGAGCTTTCACTGAATCTTAAGAGTATTACTCAACTATACAATGACTATGCAGTTCCATTTAATCTTTGGGAGGTATGATTTTCTGCAACTCATGGAATTCTAGTTGGATCACAACATTGCAACATAATGCACTAATCTCTTAGCTTGTGTATTAAATTTGAACTCAGCTGAGTGTTAGCAAAACATCCATACTTGATACTTCATCGAATCAAATCAACCTTGCATTTTCTACCAATTTGCATGTTCATGTGCATTTTACTTATTCACCTAGAATTGAACCGTAACCAGGATTGAAATTATTATGCATTAAATTATTATTCATGTGCAAAACATCCAGGATTGTAAGTTCGTGCTGGCTTATGTTTGCTTTGAAAAATGTACTACTAGAAAATCATGCTGCTAGCGTCATCCTGATATTTTTCAAAATTAGTACATAAATGATTTTTCTCAGCATTTGTACTTATTGTATGGTTTCAGCAATTACTACACACCTGATGACTCGAAGCTTATTGTTTATAGGTTTGCCTGGAAATGCTCAACTTTGCAAATTACTCCGGAGATGCTGATAGCAAGATTGTCCGGGAAATTTGGGCCAGACTCCTTGACCAGACACTTACAAGAGGTGGTGTAGCAGAAGCATGTTCTGTGGTGAAGAGAGTTGGCTCCAAACTTGATCCTGCAGATGGAGCTTGTTTACCTTTGGATATAATATGCCTTCATCTTGAGAAGGCAGCCTTGGTACATAGCATCTATAAATTTATTTTTCGTACTTGGCACCGTTGCAGGGGACTAATATCATCTTGCTCGTATCTACAGGACAGGTTAAGTTCAGGAGAAGAATTAGTTGGTGATGAGGATGTTGCAAGAGCCCTTCTCGGAGCTTGTAAAGGCCTAGCTGAACCTGTGCTTGCTGTGTATGATCAACTGCTATCCAATGGGTCAATTGTGCCCTCACTTAATCTGAAGCTGCGCCTTCTGAGATCAGTTCTTGCGATCCTTCGTGAATGGGGAATGTCGGTCATTGCACATAAGCTAGGCACCACAACTGCTGGTGCTTCGTTCTTTTTGGATGGAACATTTTCGCTGAATCAAACAGGGTCTTTGCACCAAGGCGTTCGTGATAAAATAATTAGTTTGGCCAACAGGTAAGCAACTTACATAATACATATCTGTGGCAGTTTTTTGTTGTTGCAAAGTTTCCTTTCATTCCTAGTGTTTTTAACTAGGCATCTAGATTATGTGGATTTCTAACTAGCAAGCGACCATGAATCATGAAAGGTCCAGTACGTGGTTGCTAAACTGTGTTGTGCTTAACTTCATAAGCTGCTGAGAAGTAGCTTGATGTTCAGACTCTAAACTAACTCTCATATACATGAAACACTACAGTTTGACACATAGTTGGATATATCTATCTTATTTTTTATGTTAGCCACAGATTGAAACCCCCTTTCTGCAGAATTGTACCAAAAACGTTCGTTACCAAATGTTGAAATATGAAAAGCCGGTGCAGCAAAACGGGATTACCATAACCACCACAATGCCAAAAATATAAATATGAAATACTTCTTTCAACAGCTATGATTTGAATTATATTTTGCACAGTTTCAGTTTTATATTTGCCGTATCATTTTATTTGATCCGTTGAAATGTTGGCATGGAATAATTTCCTAAGCACGGAGTCAAATTGCTAATCTTGTTTGTCCATACTCGCCATTTGAATGTAACCCCTTGTAAATCATGTAACTAAATAATTATACGTGCTTGCGTTTTCATCTTACAGGTATATGACTGAGGTCAGGCGATTAAACCTTCCACAGAACCAAACAGATAATGTCTACCGAGGTTTTCGTGACCTAGAGGAGAAATTGTTGTCTCCTTATTAGCCATCTTTTGTTTGTCTACTTGATATTGTAAAGTATGGGATGCACATTTGTTGTTGTACCAAGTATGGGAACAAAGCCAATACATCTTGATTCTACTGGGCAGTCTCTCATACACTGTCATCCATATAATGGATTTGTGTGCAAGGACCCAAGGCCACCCAGGAGGTCATCAGAATCAGATTGTTTCTACACATGCAAACCATCCTTTATTTCTTCATGAAGTTTGCTTGGCTCCGCAGAACTTGTTCCCCTCAGTTGGGGAAACAGCAGGGCTCTTTGTGCAACGTGAATTTTGCCTCCTGTTGTTTCAGTTTTGTCGTGTTAATGTGTAGCATCAGGTTGTACAGTTTCGTGGGTTAATGATTTTCTTCAAGTTGTTTGTCTCTGTAGCGTTGTGTTTTCTTAGTTAGAACATCATTCCTAGAGCAGAAAATTTGCTACTGATACGGCACATTAAATTGTTACTGTTCCATAGACTACACTTATTTGTTTTTGGATATCGCAACATATCTTGGGACGGACTGGGATCCAGTGACTTGCTAGAGTCAAGTCAAAGGTGTGCTTGCCCCCTACCATCATCCACCATCCTTCGCGTTGCCGCTGTGAGGGAGGGGAGTCTGCTCTGCGTTCTTGCCGCTGAATCTATTCTCAGTCCAATTTCAGTCAACTGTCCTGCAGTTCTGACAATGATTTCAGTTAACTGAAAGCAGACAAGAAACGACGATTCAGTCTGCAGTTCAGCAAAATAGCAGCAGAACAATTGAAATTCTGATAGTGGCCTCCATAGCAATGACCTTGATACGATTTTCAGATAAACAGCAGCAGAACAGTTTGGGCTTCTACTTGTTCTCAAAACGGAAATTAATTTAGCAATAAGGTCATCTGGGCGGTGGAGGCCTGTCTTACACTGGCGTGGGGCCTCCTCCCCGGCGCCGCCGTTACGCTCGCCTGCCTGACAGATCCGACGTTTGTGGATCTGCTTCATCGTCTTGATGTTTGATCATATCTCTTTCCGCAATAAAATTATAAATTATATGTTGTTAATACCTGAAGAGAGGCTCTAATTCCTCCGCGATATATTTTGAAGATCTACCGTCGACGAAGAGGGCAAGGTGATTGGAAGCAAAATTTGGAGTGGAGAATCATGGGCTTGAAGCGGTTTGTGAACCTGGTGGTTCTGAACTACGAGAAGCACTTGTATTCGCTGCGCCGCCTCAACCCCGACCAATTCTTCCACCCAACGGCAGTAGCAGCAGCGACTCACGGGAAAGATCTTCCCATCCAAAAATCTTCCCAGGCGAAGAAGGGCAAGAAGAAAAAGCAGACTCCGGCCTCCTCATCAGAAGAGCCGGAGAGCATTCGTCGGCTGCCGCCAGTCCTCTTGAACGTCCAACCAACGCCATGCCCAATAAAAGTTATCGACCAACCGTACCTGCACAGCTTCACTCTATCGGGAAGCAAGATCTTCTTCGCGGACAGCGTGGGGCGCCTCTTCTACTACGACACCCAGAGGCGCTGCGTCGTAACTACGCCGAACCTCCAGGCGCCAAAGTCCTACCCTTTCGCCATCTCCGTCCCTGGCGCAGCTGATGAAGATGATGATAGCCTCTACATAATGGAGAAGGTTTTGTCCCCAGCCAAGGAAGACCAGTTTGAGGCCTTCTATTGCCGCGAGCGTCAATGTAAAGGCTCTGGCCACGGGAAGGCCTGGTACCGCGAGACACTCCCGCCGCCGCCCTATGTCCACGAACCAGCCAACAAACATGCCTGCATACTCTGTTACACGGTGGTGGGCGACGCCATCTGCATCTCCGTGCATGGCGTCGGCACCTACTGCTTCGACACGGCGAACAAGACGTGGAGCTGCGCTGGCGACTGGCTGATGCCTTTCATGGGCAAGGCCGAGTACATCCCGGAGCTGAAGCTCTGGTTTGGCATCTCAGATGGCCAGCTCCCATGCGCCGCCGACCTCTCCCCGTCGCGCGAGGGCATGCTCCGGGGAAGGAATACGTCTGGGGGAATCCAGATGTGCCAGATGAGTGGCGCACGGCCGGCGTCTGCAGTCCAGCTGAAATCGTCAGCCTGGGCTCCGGCAGGTTTTGCATCGCCAACTTCTTCCACACTATGAACCTCGACCAGTTTCCGGATATTGACAGGGAATTCGCTGTCTTCACTGGTTTGGAGGTGATCACCGAGAAGGGCGGCAAAAGCAGTGGCCGTGCCAAGCTGCGTATGATCAAGCACAAGTCCAAAGTATGGGAGTTTCCCAGCACCGGCGTCATCAAGTCGGTGCACTGAATCATTCTCAATCTTTGATCTAAATTGTCCTCCTTTCAACTTACATCAAAAAGAGAATTGTCTTTAAAACTATATGCTAGCTGTATGAGTTGAATCTTGTGCTTGTCATGGTACGGGGAGCACGCCTGATTAGGAGTGAGGCATGTTCGTTCTTGGTGCGTCTAAGATTAGCTAGCTAACGGCTTTGTGCCATGGATTTGTGTTTCTGGGATTGCTTGATCGCAGATCCGGGTCACATGAGCTGTCTTTTAATTATTCTTATACCGAATAATAATAGGCGGATATAACTTCTTTTGAATCTCATTTCTCTTATCGTAGTTGTGCACACAACTTTTGAAATGTATGATTTCTGCCGAAATTTATTAGATGTGAATGAATTCATCATTCTTTTGACCTTTATGCCATGGAGAGTGGATACTGCTTTGTTCAGTCGATTTTTCTTTTCCAGTTCTTATAAATATGTTTGGCCAGTCGATGAAGTCATATGTGTCGCTCGCAGCCTAAGCCCTCACCAGGGCAAATCTAAAATAGGGTTATATCTCACTAGAAAAATCGAACTAACGAATAATGATAATATATATGCCTAATATCTGATAGCAATCGGATATATTAAAAATCACATCTATTTAACTCCTGGTTGTAGAATGCTTATTTGAATAACATCGTCTTTTAGTGCTATTTGAACAACTATAGATTTATTTTTTCCCATGATGACTTGGATTTTCATTCTTGAAATAGTAGATACAAAGAACGAATAAAATAAAATTAAAGGATGCATCATAAACAATCAGTTAAATTTAACAAATTGCTAACTTCTTGCCGATTAGAGTGACCATGTAACCCTTGTGCGAAACTCACCTCGTATCGAACGGTTTCACTAGTGATCGAGGACCGATTCCCCGACCTAGATTTTGTTAGGTGCTTGACGATTGCCGATCACGCATGGAAGTCACAAACCGAGAGACAAGAGAGAAGGTGAAATGGTGCTCGACCTTTCTCGCCTCGCGTCGCTAGTGGTTTAATCAATCTGTAGGGCCGAGATTGGTCGATTTGATCCGTTCGGGAATCGGAAGAAACATGTTTCCACATCCATGACCACTAGTCAATTTAGTCCGGTGCCAAGACACGATTCCATCTGATCCCAGCTGTCCTGACCCTCGCCCTCACAACATATGCTTTTGCTAGCACATAGTACCAACTTCGGAAAATGGTAGAACTTTTTTAATTTCGTTCACACACGTGTTATGGTTATCATGAGCGGGACCGAAACCGTATACCAACATGCACTCACTCTATGTAGATGTGCATATGAACTTCCTAACCATGATCAACGAATGTGATCAGATCAAATTTTGCCGTTACCATATACCTTACCCCATATTTCATTGAATTCAGAGCGGATCGGATAATGACCGACGTGAATTCGAAGGTGAATATATCATATCACTTTCGGTGTGAAAACAAAATTAATAAGATAGATCCGAGCATAAGTATATCAGCAAATCATACAACCCAAAATAATTATTAAAAATATCCTAGTAGCCTAACAAAATTGTGCTGCATATTGTCGGTACAAAGTTTTGGGCCCACAAGCAGGACTCACATATTGGTAGTCAACAGTGTGATCCCTCCGTCCTCCTCCGCCGCCGCCGCCATGTCCGCCGCTGCCGCCCGAGGTCTCAAGTCCGTATCCGGCGCCGCCCTCTCATGGAAGCCGGTGAGTGGGAGTATCAAAAGAGTCCCTAAACCCTGAGGCGCTGACTGACTATTTTACCAACGTGTTCTCCCTCAACCAGACGGGTCGGGCGCAGCAAACGCTGGCGGCGGCGGTGAGCAAGTCGGGCGTGGGGCTCCACTCGGGCGAGCGCACCACCGCCACGCTTATCCCCGCGCGCGCCGGCGAAGGGAGGTACTTCGTCGTGGAGGGGGAGGAGGCGAGGGTGGCGGCGGAGGTGGGGAATGCTGAGGGGCAGTCCCCGCTCTGCACCTCGCTGCGGAGCGAATGCGGCGTTGCGCGGGTGCGTACAGTCGAGCACCTGCTCTCGGCGATGGAGGCCCTCGGCGTGGACAACTGCCGCGTCGAGGTCTGCAGCGGCGACGAGGTGCTTGCCCTTCTGCTAATGCTGTTGCTGTTACAGTAGTCGAGTTGTCGTTGATGTCTTGTTCCAGTGCAACGACGAATGCTGCAATATGTATTTTCCGATTTATGTGAACTGTTAAGCGATGACAGATTCCTTTGCTTGATGGATCGGCGCGAGAGTGGGTAGAGGCGATACATAGCGCAGGTTTGTGTGCGGCCAAGGATATCAGTGGGCAAAATTTGGAGAAAATGGCGCCCAAAATTGACGAGCCTGTTTATCTTAGGAAGGATGATTGCTTTGTAGCTGCATTCCCTTCCTCGCAAATCCATATCACCTATGGAATTGATTTTCCAAAGGTATGTCTCATGCCTTCCTTTATTAAGATCACGAAATGCTAGTTTTATTTTTTGTGTACCAGGACATCAAATGTAAGGTTTAATTTTTGTGTGACTAGTAAATGTGCATGTGCAAATTATTGTATGAACACTGGAGTTCAAATTGTTGCAGGACGTGGAACAACATAGCTCTTGTATTGAATAAAAAAATTATGATTCCATTTGTACATCCTTAATTCCAAACTATAACTGTGAGAGATTTCAATATTGAAGCTAGTAGTCCTATAAATGTACAAACTTGCCAATCGAGTTTGAAGTTTGTACAACATTCAAATTTGCATTGTAAAATAAATAAGAAATAAACATTGAACATAAGTAATATCATTTGGAATTTGTATTATTTGAACTAAATTTACAAGAGTTTCCACTTTCACCAAAGCAAAAGGCTGGAACTGAACATACCGCGTTGTTTCAGCATCATGAAGCGGGTTATATGTTCATCCCCATCAGTAAGGATGAGGAAAAGCACAAAATGTACACGGTGAGGCCCCTCTAAATCAGGAAAAAGCAAACGTGACACTATTGCTTGGAAACCTTCCTTCACTTCCCTGGACACTCACCCTCTGTGCCGCCGTCATCGACAGCGGCTCCGCCTTCTGCACACCACACCGGCATATCTTCCGTGTCGCTACCATTCACAGCGGGTCCACCTTCCCCACACCACATTGGCTCACCCTCCATGTCACCACCACAAACATTTTGACATCCTACAGTACAAAACAGGAAAGTTTCAAAAGAAAACCAGACATTTTAACACCAGAAGTAATAGTAGCATCTCATTTTGCTACAAAGAAATTTAACCATGCAGCAGATCTCAAACCATCTGAAAGAAATTTTGCCGGTGTCTCACTTTAATAGCTCACTCTTTGAACTGACCGTCACATGTAAATCAACTTGGTTTCCAAGTTCATAAAATGCAAGCATCAATGATCTTGTAATGTCAAGTAAAGGTTTGCGCCGCTGTACTTATTGTTATATGGCACAAAATCTTAATGGCTGAAAATAAAACACGTTTCCGATTGTCATCCACAAAAGATAATTGAAAGTAGAACAGTAGAAAAATCTCTGGAGTTCAGTTAATATACAAAACACAATTGATCTAGGAATACTACAATATAGAGTACACGGTGATCTTATCCTAAGCACGCCATCCTGTATCAGGTACACTTCATCACTTAGCTGCAATGCATTATTTAATTGACTTCTCACCGCTAGCTGCTAGCCAAAAGCTTAACGAAGTCTTGAAGCTAGTACTGAATTACCGTTTCGTCACCACAAAAATATCGAGTTGGAAGAGATGCCATGAGGCATTGCATCAAAAACATGGTGGGCATGATAATTACAAGCTTCCAAAAGGCTCGTGCCAACACCTGGACAACCCAATTGCGGAATCCTCCAAAAAAGACGCACATTATTATTTTTCCTTTGTTGAAACAAGCAAGATTGATACATACGTCAATGCAGCTAGGCAAAGCTCTAATCTTATTCGATGGCCTAATTCTTAACAAGATGGCAAGGGAATAATACCGCAAAAACTGAGAGGAACAAATAGATCACTGAACACTATACCTGCACATCAAAGGAGTCATACTGCGGGTGGGGCGAGGTAGGGAGGGTTGGGCGTGGCGGTGGTAGATGTGGTGACTACTCGCGCATCAACTGAGGCGGGGTGGATCGAGCGAGAAATACGGGAGGTGCGTAAGGTGGAAAGAAGACGAAGTCAGAGAGGCGCGTATGATTGAGCGAGCCGCGATGTTGAAGACAGGACGGCCGCGTTGTGGGTGGCATGAGGCGAGCGGTCGGCGGGCGCGTGTGTGGGCTTTTGGGCGAGCGGTGATGTGGGAACGGGACGACAACGATAAAGATGTTGTGGGCAACGTGCCGACGTGAGGCGAGCAGTAGCGGTGGGAATGGCAGGGCGGACTGTTTTACCGCTAAACACGGTGCTATTATGAGCCGATGGATTAGATAGTTTACGGCCCAGATGCATTGTATCTGCCCGCTCTCTCTTTTTATATTAGTGGTGACTAATGCTGAAATTCTCTTTGTGTTTTTTAATTATTAATGTGATAACCACTACACGAGTCGACATTCATGATAAACGTGGTGAGCACCTTCATTTTCTTTTCGTATCTGCATCGTTAAAATGTTTACGAAAATGCCTTGTGTCGGCAAGGACATGGACAATAGGAATATTAGCTAGATTTTATAATCACTTTTGAATGGAAAATTTGATAGGGTGCAAATATTTCGAAGATATATTTAGGACTTCAGCAAACTATGCATCCTGTTGCAGGCACCGGCAATTGGTTGTCAATGGTTCAATACTTTGCTGGATGCTGATATGTACTCAAGCAAGATAGCTTCTGCGAGAACATTCTGTATATTTGAAGAGGTTTGCTATTTAACTGATGTCGATCTGTAATCCAATGATGCATTATGGCTGCTTTTTTTTCTCTTCTTATTTTTATTGTATTCGTACAATAACATTTCCCATGATACAAACTGTCCTGGCAATATAATTCATTTATCTGTACTTACAGAAAATCAATATCTCTTTCGCACATTGAATATATGGAATCATGAATTTTCTCGAATAATAATGTCAGTGCAACCCCCTAGCACAAGGTTTGGTCCTGATGTACTTTATCATGATTTATGATGCGCAAAGTAATATGCTCAGATTCTTTTTTACTTATCCGGCTAATGAGTAATGACATGAATCTTGCATGGCTAATGAGTAATGCCCAATCTGTCTTTTATCCTTTATGTTGAAATTTTGCAGAATTACTGGCTCATACTCCAGCAATTTTCTTCCCTTGTCCTTATGAATTACAATGCAGACACTCACTTCTTTCTACAATTCTGAGTTCTGTAGGTTGAAAAAATGCGTGGTGCTGGTCTTATAAAAGGAGGATCACTAGAAAATGCTATGGTTTGCAGGTGAAGAATAATATGCTGAAATATGTGTCCTGTGTTTATAGTCCATTCTAGCTTGCTATAGAACAGTGGATTGGTGGTTTCCTTGTTGACATATTTGTTTTCAATGCATCTGATGATGACTACATGTATGAATCAATCATCCGGCTATAGAAAAAAACGAGTAATTTTCTCGTGAAGTATTAACAACTTTTTTTGTTTCTCATCCAGGAATAACTTAATGATTCAGTAATCATGTGGTTGTAGTTACTAGAGCTTTATAAACTAGATATGCATGCTCAATATGATTTTGTAGAAGTATAGTTTAGTATATGAAATTGCATTGCGGATTCTTACACAGCTTAATTTAATTGGTGCGTAACTGCTTATAGTTCATATTCACAAAATAACATTGCAGGAACATTATAAGTTGTGCATATGCATTATGATGTTGTAGTAATTGGCCATCCTCGTGTCAATTTATAGTGAGATAATGGTATTACTTGTTTGGTAATTGACAGTATGACTGACGGTTGGCTAAATCCACCACTGCGTTTTGAGGATGAACCTTGCCGACACAAGATTTTAGATCTTATAGGTGATTTCTCACTTCTTGCACGGAATGGCAGCCAGGGTTTTCCTATTGCTCATGTGGTTGCCTACAAGGTATGTTTTTTGAATTCAGTTGACTACACCAATGTTCTTGTGGTGTAGCAACTGCATCTTATAACTTCATCACACCTCAGTTTTCCCGCTGGTACTACAATTTTTTGTGCATTCGTGTTCCATGATCATTTGGATTATGTATGTTTAGCACTGGTTAGATTTCCATACAGTCCATCTTTGGGTTTGATTTACTCCGGGTTTCATTTCCAGTTTATTTTCTAATTAAGAAAGTCTTGGAACATTTATCAAATCTTTGGTCTACTTCAAGAATATACCCGTGATTAATTCATGTGAAATGAATGTTAAAATATTTTTTCACGTGGTTCTGTTCAGGTTGTTTACTTTGCAAGTTCGCGTGTCATTTTTTTGGTTTGATTCAGTGATCATCACATTGACTTGCCTATTTTTCTTGAACACACCCAAATAGTTTCATTTCGTAACCAAACTGTGACCAGAAAGAAAAGCAAGAAAACAGAACAGATAAAAAGCAGCACCGCCACAACTGCACAAGCCTGTACTCACTCAGGCGCACATTGACTCGCCTTTTCTAGCTTTGTGTCAATTACTCCCTTTACAAAGTAAACATTCAGTACCATTTGTAGTGGTAGGCAATAATGCTATGTACTAGTTCATGACAATGAAAACTATGAATACCGACTCCTGAACCAATGGTAGATCAGGGATCTAGTCAAAGTTAGGCAAAAGTTACAGTTGATCCGAAAGGGAGCATCAGTTACCAAGTAGAAAGTACAGTTATTCCGTTATTGTGATAGGCTCACAACTAAAGGTTTTGCAAGTTGCAATGACACTCATTATTCTGATTGTGACCTTAAACTACAGACAACCTTTTTGTTCTTCTTGGCACATCATAACCTCTTTGCTTTCACGTACTGCGCTGTACAACATGTGGTCCTAAGAAAATAGTGTTTATCCTGAGCGATAGCATATTCCCTGCTAGTTTTTCTTTTCTTTTTGCACAAGAATATTCTATCTGATAGAATGAGTTGTAGAGCATTGTCCAGTTTTGCACTCCTATGTTATCTTGTTTATTATGCTACACCTAGAGCTGTAAACCATTCTGACATCTGAACTTGATAATTTCCTTTTCCGTGACAAAGGCTGGCCATGCCCTGCACACCAACTTTCTACATCATTTATCGGGAAAGATCACTCCGGACCAATGATTGCTCGCTTAGCAACGTCGAAGCCTGTGGTGGGTGCTGTTTGTATATTGTTGATAGTGGCATCCGAGAAGAAGATAGTGGCAAGGAAGCTTAGGTCAGGATAATCATCATCTGATGACCCTCGTCCTAGCAGCCCAACAAGTGTACGCTTTATAGATCTTCCATCTCTGTGTATTCCATATGCAGTGTCTTCAGTTTCATGTAAGCTATAGCATCATCGTCCTTCCGAGAAAATTGATGAAGAATCATATGTAAGTACTCCAGGTAATTTAGTCGCAACAGCATGCTCAGATCTGCCAATCCTGCAGAGTGCAGGGGAATAGGTGTCTCTGTGTGTGTATGCCCAAATAACTGAACATTGATCAGCCTGAACTCGTTTCAGTGAATGTTCCATTCGATCCTGAATTCTGGACGCAGAAAGGAGGCAAAACCATTGGTGGCCACGTCAAAGGTTCCTTCTTTTGGCTGCTGCCTGGATAAGTTCGAAGGAAGCTGAGGTGCCGTGGCACAAGTCTATGCGGATGGACGTGTGGATGCGAAGCTGCGAAAGCGACCTGTGGGTGTCGTGTCTTAACGGAGGTAACAGTTGACTCGCTATCTGTAGTGGTGATGGTGGCACTAGTAGGCTGATTGATGGAGATTTAGCCGACCGAAAGCGCATTGCGTAGCGTAAGTTCCCGGAAGCGGTGGCGGCTACCGGCGGACGAGGCAAACCGGCGCCCCGGATCCGGGCAAAGCTCTAGTAGGTGATAACAAACGTGCGGTGCTTGCCTAAATTGTTGTTTTATCTTGATGGATGTTTTAGCTCTATGTTTGCCAGGTGGTTTGTTTGGTCAGAGTTGGAGAGGGCATGCCAACTTTTTTCTTACAACGATGACCTACTAAGAGCATTTTAGGTGATACTCAAAAAACCGCGAACGCAAGCGTTTCTAGTTCAGGCAAAAAAAAAAAAAAACGTTTTTTAACATCGGCGCGGGATAGGACATAGTACTAGCTTTTTCTTAACGATGACACACGTTTTTCACCAAATTTAACTTCTCTATGTATATGAACCATACTAGAACTTCAATTTGACATGTAATTGATCCAGTCACAACTCAACATGGTAGAATATAATAACATTACAAATGGATAATTCTAAACATTTAAGTTCAAATTTAAACATAGTTTTCAGACCAAATGCATGAGTAAAACACAAAGCAAATTCATGAACCAAAAGATGGAGAGCCTCCAAGATCATCACGCAACACCGCCGTCGCCATAACCCGTGAAGTAGCCGAAGCTCTACCTCCCATCATCCCGGCCCGAGACATTCTTGATTGCAAGATCTACACCTGTCTAAGCTCCCAATATTCCGTCGTCTCCACGTCCATAGCATTGGAAACACTAGGGGGATACCGGCGCGGCGTCGCGGGCAACTTCGATTCACTAGCACCATTGGAGCGTTGTCCTCCGGTTCCGTGCTAGAAACAGTTGTATTTTTTTCCCACCATTGGAGCTACTTGCAAACATAAAAAAATGCAGCACGTCGATCTGTGCCACCTGACTAAATCCACTTGACCATGCACCATTTTAATACGGCCAGTGTGCGGCCGTGGCTGCCATTTGCACGAAAGATTCGTCGTCAGGACATCAGGTGGATCTTGTTAATTCGTCTACCGGCTAACGGAAGACATGCATGGCCGCACATCCTTCCTCGGGAGCAACAAAAGAAATGAAGAGGGAAGGAACCGCGAGATCCCCCCAACTGCATCTCGGGCACGCACCGCTAATGGCTCCCATGTCATCTTTCGGAAGTTAATCTTGCGATCGATCTACTGGGCTGTCCAAATCGCTGGTGGGGTCGAGACTTGAGAGCCATCGGCGTTTTGTAAGCTCTGTTTGGTCCTGATTGGTCCGTGAATCTAGCCATATTTCTCTTGCGGCCGAAATGCAGAATGACTTGTCCAGTTCTGATTGGTCGCAGCACGGGATTTCACATCAGTATACGGGTGCCATTTCTGTCCTGAACGAGGAATCCAAGTCTAACACCGACGTGTGCCAGTTGAGAGTTTGAGATCGACCACATATCTGCGTTGACGTAGTGCTTGGTTTAGCAACCTTAACGTACTGTGGTTTACGGGTCACTCAATCTTTCTTTTTTCTTTTTTTGCGGGGTACTGGTCACTCATCCAATGCACAGGTGATTGTGCTGCAGCGGATCTCACTATTCTTATCCAGAAGCCATCAAAGTTTTGAAGAAATAGCATGTAGGAAGAACATCATCTATTATGTTAAATGCTCTAAAATTTCAAGTTGAAATCTAAACAAGCCAATACATAAAAAGGAAAAATATTTATGTGAATAGTACTACTTTAATTTTTCCGTCTTCAAATAGGTGAAAATTCGTCAAAAAGTCCACTTTTGCGATACACACAAAAACCAAATCTAAACTTTGATCCATGGCGGGTAGGAGGCGCTCTACAACATTTTGAAGCGTTATGCTTTTAGTTGAGCACAATTACCCCATCTAACAGGGGATGTGATATTTATACAGTACCAATAGTATTTCTTAATATGGTTATTTAAGTAATACTATTTGCGTCAATTTAGTTTTAGATTAACCAAATATGGACAATTTTTTCTGGGAGAAATTAGTTATTCACATTTGTCCATTCATACGCTTCCTTTCAGTTAATTCTCAAATGAGCTTGCTGAGGCAACGTTAGGATACATGATGATGGCAATAAATTAATTGGATTCTCAAATCAGAATGGATTTACTACATGTCTAATCTTGAAGTAGGCTATAAATGGTATTTATTTTTGAAATAGAGGAAAAAAATATACCTCATCCATTAATTAAGAAGAAGAGAGTTGTCCAGTTAATTCACGGGAAACTGGGCGAAAACCGTCACAACATGAGCGGCACACACAAGAAAATCACACACACCGTTACGAAGAGAGCCTCGTTGAGGAAGCACACAAGCGTCATCGTCATCACTTCTCCTTCGAGCAGGCGTCATCACCATTCGTACTCCCCGAGAAGCAACTCCGATTTTGCCACGGACGACCAGCAACTCGGACAACACCGTAGAGGCGTAGAGGCCGCGAAGCCACATGAAGATGCATGCCAATCCCTCAGCCACCCGCGACGAGGAACACACAGCTCCGATTCTTGTTACTACATAATTGAGTAAGTGTTCAACAAAAGCTGTTATGCACGCAACACCCTCTCTTTTCACCAACCTCTAACAATGCATTTATTTTCAAAAATAAAACAATATATAATCCGGTGATAGTACTGCTATGCAAGGTGCGTGGAGTATATGATATCTCAAACTGCATTTCCCGCAACGAATATATACTAACACAAATTGCATTATATGTATGTGATATTTGTGGTAGTGGATATAGTAAATAGCCTGCACCAGTTTATTATTCATATTTTACACCAAATTGCTCATCTTTGAGTAATCAAAGAGCCAACTAGCTCCCCCAAGTGCCAGGAGAAGTACATATGATTCGTCCCATCATGCCCCTGCTGCCAGCCTAGTACATTTGGGTGTTTGCCCGTGTATTAAAAGCCAAGTCTAGTCACATGGAGCGCATATATATGGCGTCACCTCATAGGCTTAAGAAATCATGTATCCTCAACCACTGGTAAACCTTGACCAATCATAGAATCATATCCAGTAGTCATTGTACTACAATAATGTGCCTTTTCCGGCCAGGCCAACTTTGCAGCGGTTCTCTATGCACAGTGGACCAGTGGTGCAATGGCCATATGTGATGATGACCTATCTATTCGAAAATGCAGAACATAATGCAAAGGTTTTGATGCATTTTCAAATTCCCAAATACCAAATCTAGGCTAAATCATTTGAACAAAATGTCGTATTGTCCCTGCCTCCAAATGGTGCTAGGCATGCACGTATTTACATTCAAACAAATAATTAGACATGTATACACAAATTATATCATAAATGAAAATGATGGGGACCAATGTATGTAAATTTTACATAGGTGGACAATATTCAATCGACTAACCTATTCTTAGGAGTATTCACATGATATTTTGTTTTGGACAATTGATGCGAGCAATACTGATTTATTGCATAATTTTTTTTACCATTTTTAAAGTGTTGCAACTTTTTTTGCACGACTTTGACACGTCACGGAAAGAAATCCGAGGGCGAGGGAGGTGGCCGGTTGGGACCACCTTCCGCCCTTTTCTTGATTTCAGATTCACATGATATTCACACGTGGTGAATATCTTTGGAAGATTCTTGCGAGCAATATAGATCTGTTGCATAGACATTTTTTATCGGTTTTGAAATGTTGCGACGTTTTTTTTCATGATTTTGACACATCACTTAGAGAGATCGGAGGGTGTGGGAGGTGGCGGA
This sequence comes from Poa pratensis, assembly GCA_947311845.1. Lineage (NCBI taxonomy): Eukaryota > Viridiplantae > Streptophyta > Magnoliopsida > Poales > Poaceae > Poa > Poa pratensis. Next base: position 20,424,932 of record CAMZMU010000073.1, read on the forward strand.
TTTGGACCACCTTCCGCCCTTTTGTTTTTTGGAGATAATCCAGCTAATCTTAACAGCCGTGGCATTGCACAGCATTACCATATTCACGCGAAGGAAAATTAATTTATTCCATCTCCCAAAAGGCCTAAACATGGAAGGAAATCATAGAATTATGGAAAGAAATCAGTGGAAAATCAATACAACCTGTTTTAAAAGGAAGCGCCGGGTAGCCGCCAGCTCAGCGCGCACGCAGCCATCTCCAGCCGCCGCAGGTGGAAAGCGCAGCAGAGGAGAGAGAGAAGGCGCCGCAGAAGAATCATTAACTCCTAATCGCTCCTCCCGACACAATTTAATCCCGAAATCTCGCAATTTACTTGCTTTACTAATCACGCTTAGCGATTTAGTCTCCTCCTCTGTCCCCAGCCCACCACCTCCTCCTCCTCCCCTGCAGCTCTACCTTTCCCCCCGCCCTCTCCACGTCCGAATCCACTGCTCCAGAGGCGTCGCCGCAGCCGGAGACGGAAGCTCCCCCGCGCCTCGGACCGGATCTGCGGCCGCGATGGAGGCGATTGGCGCCTGATTCTCCGAGAGCGCGAGGGTGTTGGTGGTGCTTCCGCGGGGGATGGCGCCGCCGGAGGAGGCCGGCGGCATGGACCAGTTCCCGGTCGGGATGAAGGTGCTGGTGGTGGACGACGACCCGACCTGCCTCGCCGTGCTCAACAGGATGCTCATCCAGTGCCGCTACGACGGTGAGCGGATTGCCTCTGCCCATCTCCTTACCGTCTCTCTTGCTGTGGTCTGCTATCGCGTGTCCGTTGTTCTGCTCTTGGTTGCTCAGATAAGCCTATAGGTTTCGTTGCGATTCATAGTTGTGTTTTGATTTGTCCCGAGTTGGAAAGCTCATGCTTATGAGTTTGATTTGCTCATCCCGTGTTTCTGGGGGGATTTTTAACGGTCGTGTAATCCTCTGTTTCGATAAAATTGTGCTCCCCTCTCTCCCGGTTTTGTGTGTCTGCGATTGGATTCGTGACGTATATTTGCATAACAGCTGGTGATTGTGTTGGAGATCTGAGTGGACTCGTTGTATGAGGAGAATCTGTGCAGGCTCATGTCTATTGTCGCTGATTGCTAATTCGAATTGCTTAATCCATTTTAGCAGAAGCATTAGGATTAGATTATGGGGACAGATCATGATTCTAGTACATAATAACCCATGCAATGTCTTAGGAATAGGTAGTTCATGCACCTGTTTCCCACCCTATATTAGGCATAATAACTTTGAATCGTCTATGTGCAGTTTGGCTCTTTTTTGGATGCGGAAGTTAGTGCAGGTGCCGGAACGCACTGTCAATATAACCTAAGTTAGTAACGATGTATCTATTTGCCCAGCGATATTTTGTACCTATTATTTGCTACATATGAAATCCTTGTTCTATTACCTTTTCTCAGTTTCCACTCTGGGCGCAAATGCCCAGACCTGTACACTCAGGGGAAAATAATGTAAGAACAGAATCGTGCTCCTGATTTGTTGTATTGCTACTATTACTGTCGCTTAATTTTCCTATTCTGTACGTGTGGTATTTACTAGGCATTCATATCGGTAGCTTAGCTTGCCCAAGGAAGCTTCAAGGTTAAATAGTTTTGAGGTTGTACCCCCGAACCCGCAGTTAGTGTGTTATGAATGCTAGTTCGGTACAATATCTAATACAGGGTGGTAGGGGGTGAGGGGGCATGTCTGTCTCCATTTTCTGGACATATGGTTTGAGATATTAATAAGCATCAGAAGCTGTTGGATTTGAATGTCTTGTCCAATGTTCCTACCGCAAAATATAGACAGAAATGCTAGGTAGAGGGTAACCCTTTCAAAGGTCGGTCCAGCATTCTTGACAACTCGACACATGGTACCACCATATGTCGCAGCTGACCACGGTGTGTTTGGTTTGCTTGCGATGGGAACCACACTTGCATGACTTCTGTTTTTCTTTCCTGTTTCAGTGCATGGGTGTATGTTTTTACTTCTCTAATTAGAAAATGGAAGCTTTTCAATCGTACCTGTGAATAATGATCCATTTGTTCTGTTCTGTTTCCCATGGCAAGATCTTCAAACCTAGACCCACTTATACACATTTCAGTGAATTTTTTTCCAAGCTATATTTAGTTTTACTGCCTTTGTGCCGAAAGCGCTGTTACTCGGCGCAGCCAGTAGTGGGTTTTACATCTCATGTAGCCTTTGATTAATACGTCTCCAACTTATACCCCGTTTCAGTATCTATATAAAGTTGAAATGGCAAAGACCTGTGACTCAGTGAAGCCTATAGCGTCCGTTTCATATCATGACGGTGCGCTGACCTATGTCTCCTTCTCAATATATGGCTGAAAGTTTTTTTTTGACGGAAATATATGGCTGAAAGTTGAAGAGCCAATAAACGCTACATCTTCATGCAATCTTTGACGATTGACTTTCATTTTCTTATTTTAGTCCAGTTTTATTGGGTATATTTTATTTTGGGTAATAACTGCACAAATTATATCCACCTATTCCATGTAAGACTAAAACTGTACGTAGGCAGAGAGAAAAGAAAGACCTCTGGAAAAAAACCCCACAAAATGAACAAATCTCCTAACTTCGCAGTACGTGCGCTGGGCTTCGCTGCGTGCAGGGCCCATTTCCCCAGTCGCCCCAACTATATAACAGGACAGGTCAAAACATTTTTCACACCCATGAACATCTTAATACGGTCTATTTGGATATACATGACTACACATCAGGCTGTGGTCATTGACCCCATATATGGTACTCTATGTTTTCCAATATATGCTTTTTTCTGCCTACATCATGCTGCTTCGCATTTTAATTGGTTTTTCCTTGCAATTATATTTACAACTAGTTTAATCATATACTCCTTTTTTGTGCAGCTACAACTTGTTCTCGGGCCACAGTAGCTTTAACTATGCTGCGAGAGAACAGGGGTGGTTTTGATGTTATTATCAGTGATGTTCACATGCCTGATATGGATGGATTCAGGTTACTTGAACAAGTAGGCCTTGAAATGGATCTTCCAGTAATTAGTGAGTAAATTCTACTATCTCGTATTCAACATGTTCACTTGTGAATGAGATGCGGTACTAAAGTTTGTTTATAATGTTTCAGTGATGTCTGCTGATTCAAGTACACATGCTGTAATGAAAGGAATCAAACATGGAGCATGTGATTATTTGATTAAACCTGTCAGGATGGAGGAGTTAAAAAACATCTGGCAACATGTTGTAAGGAAAAAATTTGGTGGAAACAAGGATCATGAGCATTCAGGTAGCCTAGATGATACAGATCGGACCAGGCCAACAAATAATGAGAATGAGTATGCCTCCTCTGCAAATGATGGAGCTGATGATAGCTGGAAATCTCAGAAAAAGAAACGGGAGAAGGAAGAGGATGACAGTGAATTGGAAAGTGGTGATCCTTCTAATAGTTCAAAGAAACCAAGAGTTGTTTGGTCAGTTGAGCTCCATCAACAATTTGTGAATGCAGTTAATCACCTTGGAATAGACAGTAAGCCTTTGTTACCTGCTTTCGTATTTTTAATCAGTTTTGGTGTTCATTAGTACTTTATCATAAGTATGATAAGCCAATAAAGTTCCTTCTAGATTGATTTGATTGAGGAATTCTGGTTATGTTGCACACTTGTACTTTAGAAGTTTGCCACATCTCTCCAGTTTCGTGGTTCATTTTATTTATAATTTTTGTACAGAAGCTGTTCCCAAGAAAATTTTGGAGTTGATGAATGTCCCCGGTTTAACTAGGGAAAACGTGGCCAGCCATTTGCAGGTTTGATTTTGGTCTTCAATCTTGGTATCTTTGTAGTATCCTTAACGAGCATGATTTATCGGATTTATCACTTTTTACTGGTGAATTATTGCAGTATTTTACTGTTTTTCTACACCTGTGAATGTTAGTACTTTATGTTCTTTACACATCTGTGTTACCCAGCTTGAAGAATTTACTCTAGCTTAGTTAGCAATATAGATTAAGGGCTTTCTCACAAAATCAGCATAAATACTCTCAGAAATTTATGCTTTAGCGACTACAGCTCCACTCCACTTTTTTCCCTAAATGTAATTGTGTCAAGTTCTTTATTTAAGTGAGAAAATATCGTGAGAACACAGATGAACCCTTTTTAGTTTTGGAAGACTTTTGACCAGAAGCATTGTTTAATATTTTGATGATGGCATGCCAGTCATCTCCATTATGCATTTCATTGATTATCCCATCAGTTCCAACAACCTTTTGAGAGCAAAAATATCCTTCTTACCTCCAGATTCATCATGACGCAGTTAATAGTTACTGTTTGTTTTCAGCCAGGCAGTATGCTGTGTTGATTTCCTTGCTGTAACTTTATGTCAGTTATACTAGATAATCATGGTGACACAAATGCATTTCTTTTTTCTTTTCAGAAATTCAGATTGTATCTGAAGAGGATAGCTCAGCATCATGCAGGCATGGCCAATCCATATGGTGCACCTCCTTCTAGTGCTCAAGTGGCCTCATTAGGAGGACTTGATTTCCAAGCTTTGGCTGCTTCAGGTCAGATACCTCCTCAAGCCCTGGCTGCTTTGCAGGATGAGCTTCTAGGACGACCTACAGCCAGTTTGGTGTTGCCTTCAAGGGACCAGTCATCTTTACGACTTGCTGCAGTCAATGGAAATAAGCCCCATGGAGAAAGAGAAATAGCATTCGGTCAGCCCCTATACAAGTGCCAGAATAATTCATATGGTTCATTCCCCCAAAACAGCCATGCAGTTGGAAGAATGCCTTCCTTTTCAGCTTGGCCCAATAACAAACTTGGCATGGCGGACTCAACCAGCACAATTGGTAATGTGAATAATTCTCAGAATAGCAATATAGTCTTGCATCAATTGCAACAGCAGCCAGATAACATGCTGTCAGGAACCCTTCACACTCTGGATGTCAAACCTTCTGGCATAGTTATGCCATCTCAGTCACTAAACACTTTTGCAGCTAGCGAGGGTCTCTCTCATAATCAAAGTCCTTTGATTATACCTTCTCAATCATCGGGTTTTCTTACAGCCATTCCTCCATCCATGAAGCCCGAGCTTGTTCCCCCAACTTCTCAATCGACAAACAGTCTGTTAGGTGGGTTTGATCTGATTAATCAAGCTTCAACCAGTCAGCCTTTCATTAGTAGCCATGGAGGAAATCTTCCTGGTCTTATGAACCGTAACTCAAATGTAATATCATCACAAGGAATGAGTAATAGCTTTCAAACTGGGCATAATATGTACCTGGCTAATCAGAATTTCATGGGAATGGGCTCTAAACCACCAGGTGTTCTGAAGACAGAGAGCACGGACTCTCTTAACCAAAGCTATGGTTATGGTAGCAACCATATGGATTCCGGCTTGCTGTCTTCTCAGTCAAAAAATGCACAGTTCGGTTTTCTGCACAGTCCAAACGATGTCACTGGTGGCTGGTCTACGTTGCAGAATATGGACAATTATAGGAATACTGTTGGGCCAACTCACGCAGTGTCCAGTTCTTCTAGCTTTCAGAGTTCCAATGCGGCCCTTGGAAAATTGCCTGATCAAGGACGAGGAAAAAATCTTGGGTTTGTTGGGAAAGGTACTTGCATCCCTAACCGCTTTGCAGTAGATGAGATTGAATCTCCAACGAACAGCTTGAGCCACAGCATTGGAAGCAGTGGAGACATCCCTGACATGTTCGGATTTAGTGGACAGATGTGAAGGCTTCTCGAATTTGTAAGTAGGTAAGCATTTTTTCGTAGGCAACTTCGTCATAATATTCATGATACTGTTTCTTTTTGGACAACAATAGATATGACCACTTTTCAAGCTGTACAGTACCTTTGTTTCCATATAAATTTGAACTTATGGTGCATTCATTTGTTTGTTGTGTATTTATACTGATCCTATTTATGGTAACTTGGTAGCTCGTACAGTAGCCTTTCTCAACTTGAGCATATTGTGCAAGCTAATCTAACCATAGCCTATTGCAATCCTCGTGCATTAGGTTCATCACTTCAGAAATTTATACTCCCTCCGATCCGGAAAGAGTGTCGTAGAGAAACACCTAACTAAGTGCAAATGTGTAGCACAAGTCACTACACTTAATTAGGATCAGAGGGAGTATCATTTTTTTTACTTTACATTAAATTGAAACACCTGTTTTCTAACATAATTGTTTATGTTGTGCAGGGTGATCACTGGAAACAGTTTAGGTGGTTTGATGAAAGGCTGCTCGTATTTTTCATTTCATCGTTGTCCTCTGTAATTGGTTTATAAAGGGAATAATTTATGTGACAACATATCGAATCTTGGTTTATAGAAAGTTTTTCGGTTTAAAGAACTTTGAATTATTTAGCCTTATGTGACGACAGCTCTTTGCCCTAGTTTATTTTATGTGTTTATTAGTCCTATCTGGCTGCATTTTGTTTTTGTACAATGGTTTCTGCTCGTCTAACTCTGATGCCATTTTCTAACATTGGAAACCAGGTAGCCTATGCCCTATGGGTTACGTTATAAATGGCTATTTAGTTCTCATTTTGGCTATTAAATTATCCAGTGAATTGTTGTTCTTGATTTGTTATTTAACTAGCAATCTGTGCTTGTATATGCATATGCTAGTCAAATCCGACCTCTGAAATACATGTTTCAGCCAAATCCAGTCTTGTTTTCGTGTGCAGCGTCCTTAAAGTTAATCTTGTAGTTCCATGTATAGCCCATTCCGTTAAGTCTAGAATAAGCTGTACATAAATGTCAAATAGTCATTACATGTGATTTTACAGTAGATATACCTTGGTTAGTTTGTAGGTCTTGAATTGCGTGTGTGATCTCAATAGATTGCATGTGTGATCTTGAATAGATGGCTGTAAGCCTGCAAATTTCCTTCTGAGTGAACCCACAGAAATTTCATTCGCTTGCATGGCGTGCCACATCAAGAAGAGAAACTGGGCAATATAATAGGAGGAATTAATCAGACTATCATAGCGTGGCGTTTTAAAGGCCAAGCTCCAGGGAGCTCGGTTTTTGTTCATAGTCGGAATTTAGGAGTTTCAAAAAATTTGGGGGAAAAACTAGATGTGAATAATGATAACTCTATTAGTGTCCACAAAATCAATTAGAAACGCGTTGCATTTTAGCCCGAGGAAAAAGACAAATGTGTAGATCTGGGTTTGATGAAGGAACTTGAAATTTTGCCAGGTTTGTCAGTTTTATGTAGCATAGAATACAACGAATTTGTCGTTGAGATTTTTCACGCTTGCAGAGTTTGATATTATCTACACCTAGATTTTTTTGCTTTAATTTTTTTGAAACATACAAACACATTTTTTTTTGAATGGGCTTTGTGGAGGTCGGACTTCATTTGTACTTTTCCATAGGCGTATGAAGCGTGTCTCTTGGCGAGATAATTAAATTTTCTCCTCTCAAAGCACATTTGACCATGGGTAAATACTTTGCCTTTTTCATTGAATGAAAACAAGAGAGTTGACGGGTTAATTAGCGTGCTGGCCACCCAGCAAATTTTACAAAAAAATCAGTACTATTTAGCCTTTTACCTCAGAAATTTGACCGTACATCTGGCCCAAGCTCCGCCGCTGGTGCTGGCCGAAAAATGACACAAACACCACACCCTATGTACCAAAATAAACTTCACACACCGCGAAAATGAGAGTCACCGCCAAGAAAACACATCAGTATCGTCGTCATCAATCTTCAGCAACTCTGATTTCACCAGGGGTTTTTCCTCTAAGTTTGATCTTTTTTCCCTCCCAAGCGTGTCTTAATTTTACAAGCCAAAAACTATACACTTAAAGGCTCTTTTGATTCATTGGATTTGCAAACGATTTTTGTAGGATTGGAATCATATGAGAAGTTTTACTTCAGGTGCCGTTTGATTCATAGGATCATATACTATAGGAAAAATCATATGGAATCACTATAAGGAAACTTTATAGGAGAATAACACGAGACAAAACTCATGAAAAATTGATTCACCACAATCAAAGAAAGTTGCTCTTCCATTCTCATAGAATTCAATTAGACATGCCATCTCAATCCTATATATAAGACATTCCTATTTATTCACTTTTCATATCCTATGAATCAAAGAAACCCTTACATCAACAAATTGTATCAATAATATATATTGCTAGTCCTTGTGGCTAGGCTAGCAATGCCTGGTTTATGCCATCCCCTCGGTAGCAGCACCAGCAGAACCGTCTTCACAGCCATGTTCTTCTGCCGCCAGCAGATCAGCTGCCATCTGCGCGCGCTGTCTGTCTGCTGGGTACGTGCAGTACAGCAATGAGTAGGTGGCGCAGCAGATGGCGATTGGGACAGCGATCTCCGTAAAAACCGCCTTGGCCAGCGCGGCGGCGTTCTCCCGTTCGGTGGCGATGCTGGACGCTGGCTTGTATCCAAAGACCCGCTCCGCCAGGATGCCCACGAGGGCTGGCGCGAACGAGGCAAAGATTGTCTCGAAGAACCTGTCCAGCGCGTATACCGTCGTCCTCGCCTTCTCCGGCACGATCTCCGCGAGTATAGGACTGCAAAGCCGTCGTCAGGACTTAAGCGGAGCAACATTGCACAGAAGAATACAACAGGGTGCAACCATCACTCATTTACTTACTAGTTGGTGCCCGCCGCGCACCAGGACATGGTGAAGCCCAGGACGAAGAAGACGGCGGCGTACGCAGCCCCTGCCGATGGGTCGTTGGGGAGCCCGAGCAGCAGGACGGCGGCGATTGGGATGGTCGACGCGGTGCTCAGCTGTGCTAGCGCGACCCTGCCACCGTTCGGGAACCGTCGCGCCATGGGGTCCCCGATGTACCCGGCGAACAGTGCACCGAATACCCCGGCGAGTACGTTCAGGTTGGTGATGACGGTGGTCTCCCAGTGTGTGAACCCCACGAGCTCCAGCCACATGGCGGCGAAGGTGAGCGCCGACCACGGCACCGACCCGGCCACCCCCTGCGCCACTAGGATCTGGAACGTCGGCACGCGCACCACGTCCTTGGCCTCCATGACGAGCTTTTTGGCAACCGAGGTCGTGGTCTTCTTGGACCAGCTGGCCGGACGGGGGTCCGAGGCGAGGAACCACGTTGAGACGGCGAGTGCGGTGCTGAGAAGCGCGAGTATGTGGAAGGCCAGCCGCCAGCCGGGGACGCCCAGGAAGATCGTAGGCGCGAGCAGCATGCCGAGGGAGCCCCCCACCATGTCACCCACGCCTCTCGCCATCATCAACCACCCGAACGCCGAGCCGCGCGTCCTGTCGTCGCTGTAGTCCGCCACCAGGGAGTACATCGCCGGCACCACAAGCGCCAGGCCCACGCCGTTAAACCCCCTCGCGATCGCCATCTGCAAAACGCAGTACCGTTCCGACTATTCAAGCAGTAGGCCCAACATGACATTATGTTGGATAAGAAGCTGCTGCATGGATGCTGACCTGGAGAAAAGTGCCAGAGATGCCGACGAGCATGGTGGCGGCGGCCCAGAGAAAGGCCCCGACGGCCACGACGCGTGCGCGGTCGTGACGCGCCGCGGCGAACGCGGCGAGCGGGTAGCAAACGGCCTGCACGAGCGCGCGGCACAGCGTGAGAGAGCCAAGCGCGGCCGGGGACGCGCCCAGCGCCGCGCCCACCTCCCTGTACACGGCTGGCAGCAGCACCTCGTCCGCGCGCTCCAGCAGCGATGCCACTGTCACAACCGCCAGAGTCCATTCCCGCCGCCGCTCGTCGCTGGTCATGCTCACCATTCGATTATTTTCTTCCCCACGTGAGCTCGCCTCGCTTCCTCTTTACCTTGGTGATACTCTGCTGCACATTCAGAAGAAAATACTACTATTATTAAGGATCTCTCTGACTCTCTCGACATTAATTAGGACATAGCTCAACAGAATTTGAAAATACTACTCCGCCGCACGTTCGTCCGTGGTTAGTCATTCAAGTGGCTTTTAAGTTGTACTAGCAAAATGCCCGTGCGTAAGTGCGTTGCTACGGGTGATAACTTATTGGTTAAAATTTACATTCCACTCCAGATGGTAAGTCAATTACGGTGTGATTGCAAAATAAAACAATAAAACTATGATGTTTCACTGGTGGTGTCGACAAAGAAATGTAAAAAACTGATGTAAAAAGATAACTGCTCTACTTCTACGGGTGCCTCTAAACACATGTACATAAAACAAATCAATATATTTTCATATATGTAGGCAGTGGCGGAGCTAGAACAATTGGAGCCAGGGTGCACACATGGTGTCACAACACGTTTAAAACATATTTTGGGGGTGCATATGTGGTGAAAAATTGCTAATTTACAAAGAAAAATTCTTTTTCCCGGTGTCCTGTGCACCCTGCTGCTCTAGGGTAGATCCGCCGGTGTATGTAGGTTGCCAAATATTTGCAGGCCAACACACTTGTAGATCTAATCAAGTTTGTCGTTTTATTGCATGAGGTTTATGTGCTGTCTATTAATCTTGAAAGAAACTAAAAGGTGATTATGACATGGTACAGTTAGCTGATGTCAGTGACACAATAGTTTAGGATGACCAATCCATCTACATAATCAAGATGCTTTTACAAACCTCAAGCATGTTAAAACTCCCGGATATACTTCTTTCGAAAGCTGGAAAAAAAATCTACGTAACATAGCACAAGTAGATGAAGAACTACCAGAGTTGACTCCATGTGATTGTCCACCTTTGTGTTTCTATGGCACCCAAAAAAATCGAAAGATTCTTATTTTTATTTGACAAAACACAGAAAACTTCTGATTATATTGATATAAGATAGTAGAAAGGTTACAACGCTTGGTAGCCAAGCAGAGTAAACATGACGGAAAAGAAAGGGAAAAAAGAAGAAGGCCAATAAAATCCTAGGTAATTTCTCCATGTTGTTGCAGAAGCCACCGCCCAGCTCGCACCCAATAATGTGCCCAGAGTTAACGATCCTGCTGAAGACATCCAGAACTGAGCTGGATCGATTGTTAATTTGTTACAAAGCCACGCATTGCATTCTTTGGAAGCTGCCACCAGACTAAGGCCGTCGCCGAGGACCAGCTCTTCCTGTGGCTAGCGTGAGGCACTGAAAGATGCTATCCAGACGTCTTTCAATTTTATGATTACAACCAACATATTCCAAACTGCTTGATAAAATTCCAAATGTACTATCAACCTATTCTAAACCCTATTCTAAACTGTTTGAGGTAACCGTTTAGCAAACTTCACATGATCGCAATCCTATATTTTCTAGAGATGAATTAAAATGAAAATTTGAAATTAGATATTGGTTACACATATCAAACCTTGCAATAAATAATTTTAATGTATGCCCTGAATATGCAACAAATAATTAGCGACATATGTACCTTGGTCGCAAAAGACATTCTATGATGAAGGTGGCAAAAACTTTTGTAGAATTATGTTACTTTGAACCTTCATGCTGTCCAAACTTAATCTATATCCATGTGTGGTTGCAAGGTGACAAGATTTTGCACCCAAAAATAATAATTAGATGGAATTCTTAGAGGTGATGCATGTATAGTGAATAACCTGATTATGCAGGCCACCAAAATATCTGGAATGTAATTCCTAGTATTCTAGGTTCTATGGTGTATACTGTGGAAATAAATTGGTAAAAAGCATGCTGTAATGAGAAATATACTAACACTTAAATCATATTTCTCTATTAATAGTCCTGCAGTATGACAGTTAGACATTGTTTGTGTACTTTCTGCTAAGAGACATTACCAGACCAATAAGTCGCATGAGTGCTAGTGTCCATATACCCATAGTATATCACAAAATTTTACAGTTCCAGTAGCAGCTAATTTTCAATACCAAGTACATTTAGTTTTTTCTTATGCGTTCTCCTATGCTATCCAGGTTCCAGAGTAGTGTATCAAAAGATACTTTGTAAACTCTTCTGAAATTATTGCACCATCCCCACTCACATATATTAGAACGATGCTCGGAAACATCAATGCATGTCACAAACTCACCACTCACCAGGACTAGACATTACTAACTAAATACCGAGTCCTCACCAAAGTATTTTTCTGCAGTTCCTTGGCACAAAAAGAGATAATCTTCAGAAGTTACTTCTCTGATTTTCCTATACTATTTAAGTTCTTTTTTTTGCATTTTATACATACCACCACTTGGGGGAAGTGGTAGATGTAGTTACAGAAATACAGAAGGCTATGGGATGTGAGTTTAGGGTTAAGCCTCTTGATCAGTTTGAGCAAAGGAAGAAATAATGTCAGTGCCATGCCAATGGCTCAAAGGAAACATACCAACATCATAGATAACCTGCACTTAACAGAGAACTGTGCTGGAAAGACAGATTTACCTCTATCTGGATAACCCAATCCTAATTAAGTTTGAATGAACACATTCATAGTGACCTGTACAAATCACTTTCCAAACCTCATCAGATATATTTATCTAAACCATGGAACAAAGTAGATTTTTCCCTATGCAACATAAGTAACTCTGCTATACGTAACTAAAACCCATAGAATAAATAGGCCAGTTTTTCTGTCATTTTCAATCGAACTGTGTTTAGTTTCATACGAAACAAAACCAAATATATAAATGATTATATATTAGTGTGAAGTTGGAACTTCCAAAGCATAATATCGAGTTCTTGACTATAGTCTATTAACCAACCATCCTGACAACATAAGCCTGCATTCTGATTTGCTGGTTTAACAGTGGGCAAATCAAAATGGAATACGAAGTAATCCACAATGCGTATAAACAAGTAAACAACAGATATGAGAGGTTATAGCCACCATGTAAATATATATCTTGTGAAATGAGATTCATTTGACATTAATTCAGCAAGTTTGTTACCATAGTTTTGTAGACCGACCTCTACTCTTTTAGTTCTTCAATATTAATTGTCCAGCCTTATCAATGTCCAGATGCTTGAGCATTTCTCTCTGAAGACCACGCTCTCTTCCTCTCACAAACTCTGCAGTAATATGAGCACAACAGAGGAAATAAAATATTTATCATGAAATGCAGCCCCGATGCTAAGCAAGAAGGAAAGAAGAGTCAGAAGTTTAGGCAGGACTGCCCATAAAAAATAAACATAGGGTTATTATTTCCTTGAATTTCTTTTCACATAAATTCAGAAGAAACTGGCAAGTCACAGTAGAGCATCATCCTATTTGATTATCTGAGATAAACATACTAAGCATGGTCCACAATTTTGTGAATATAGAAAGTCAACAGCAACTGCTCTCTGAACGCCAGTTACAAATGGATGGTGCTTCATGACAGAAATCAACACTAATGCACCCGCTGCGAATTCTTTATATCTGATTCTACATCCACCGGGAATTTAGCATAGCCTTCAGTTTCATTGCAGCCTCGTCTAGGTGATCGATTCCCAGATATCTTTCATCTGAGGATGCAAACACAACTTAATCCATATCATCTTCAAGTTACAGTGAATACAGGTGCTCAAAGACAGAAGTACGCCGAGGAGAACAGCAAAACAGAAATCGCAATTTTCGTCAAGAGCGTTTGAACCAATCAACCAAATGCAAGCTTCGCCCACGAATTCCCCGGCATTTATACGCGTGCTACCATTTGAAATAGGACACGGATCGAACTATTTATAGCGGAATTCAGGGACTGGTTTAACGAACGGGCAGCAGAGGAGGATGGGCGCTTACAGCTTGATCCTGACAGCGTGGATGAAGGAGCAGTAGGTGGCCCGGAGCTAGGCCTCATGGCGGCGCCCTCGCTGTCCCGCCTCGATAAAGACTCGCGCTCGATCTCCTTGCTCAGGTTCCACGACCACCCCGCTCGGCCGCGCCCGCAACTCGACAATCGCGACCCGGAGACGAAGGGAGAGGAGGGGGCAGGAGACTGGGGGTAGACTCGGGAGCAAGGGCGACGACTTTGGATTTGGGCGGCGAGAGGAGAGAGACGACGGAATTAAGATTTTTTTTTGAAACATAATACAACGAAGATGCTCACATACACGCGTATATTTCTATGAGCACCTCCGAGAGACTGAGCCAGCGGGTCGAGTCTTGAGATTGACGAAGTCACCACAGGCGCCTCGATGTCGACAGGAACGTCGCCTCCCACTGAAGAATATTCCGTCTTAAATGAGAAACATCAGCGTCAAACCTGGAGGGTGAAAGCGTGGTCTGCGACTGCCATTATTACGGGATAATAACCGGATAAATCAGCGAAAAAACCATGTGGCGATGGGAAGAAGCTGGAGGAAGCGAAACGCACGACCAAGTGAAATAAATTTATTTTTAGATAGTAGAGATAGAGATACCCGCCAGAAATATATTCCAAAACTCAGCACGTGCATCATAAGTTTAGAACGTTTGGGGTGGCATTTGTCGATCGATTTTGCCATATAGTAAGAATTGTTCTTATTTGTAGGTCATTTACCGGTGTATCCATTTGCTTTCTTTGTGGTTGTCTTTTCAGAATATGGATAATAAAGACATGTTTATAGATGTGTTTACACGGTTGGAGGGACTATAAAGGATACTTTTATTTCATATGGATGACAATGTAGTCTATGGTTAGACCCTCCACCGTCTTTGCCGTGTACGAGATATCTATATCTTCTTGTGCTACCCGCCTACCCTGTTTCTTGTTTATTTTATTTTATTTTATTTTTGAGGCTATGTGTATCTCACCTACAGAGGACAAGTGTAAATTCTTATAAATTGTATCAGGGTGATGTCAACTTATAAGTTAATAAAACACACTTACTTTATCGAAAAATACAATTTTACAATAATTTGGATGAAGTTCAACATGACTTGCTAATAATTCGACTTTGCTTATTGATCGCATTTCATGTCTATTGCCACGATATTTGGGCATCGGCAAGTCCAAGGGGTCGATATAAACAGACACCCAATATGTCCGTTTTTTATCCGTTTGAGTGGTCAGACGGACATGTGTTTGGCCATGTCCATCTTTCCCTGGTCATTGCACCAAACGCTGCAACCAAATGCGACCCATTTGGTCTGCTCTATCTGTATTTTTCAGTTTATGATCATTTGACACATTTTTATGAAAACAAGATAGCAAATATGTCTAGCTAAGAAATCAAAAAATTCTCATAGTACCAAAAATAATATTATGCCATGCCAGCATACAACATCGTACCCAAAAGAATCGCATGAGCGCAACACGTGCTCTGGCCATAGTTCATGTCATCTTGGTCATAGTTCAAACTGAGATACAACTTTCTACCCAAATGAGATGATCACACATCTCGGTTGATACAGTATTGTTCCTTCATAGAATCTGTACCCAAAGTTGAAGCAGTGAAGAAAATATCTCTAACTCATTTAATGAATTTTTCACCAAATCTTAGATGCTTCAGCATGTCAAGAATGGCGGAATACTCAACTTTGTCAATGCCTTTTCAAAATCCAGTTTGATGATGATTGTTTCCTTTTTCGATTTGTGACATAGATGAAGATATTCAAAAGCCCATGCAAGAAAGTATGTAAGGATCTGTTCTTAATAAATCCATAATGATTTTTATTATCAAAATAAAAAAATGATTTTTATGAACAAGAGGGATAATAATTTTCTGCATCCTGTTTGCCAAGAGCTTTATAAGAAATTTCAAAGCCATACTAACCAGTGAGATAGGTCTGCAGTCATTAATAAACTCTGGATTATGCTTCTTCGGTATAAGAGTGATAAAAGCAGTATTAATACTCTCCAGATTTAAATAAACTTCATAGAATTCGTCGCATAGTTTATAGAATAAATCCTTAACAATGTTCCAACATTTCTTTAGGAAGGTTTCGTTGAATCCATCAAGGCCTGGAGACTTGTCAGCTGGCATTTCCTTAACAATGTTATCAATCTCTTCTTTTGTAAATGGCATTTCAAGGCTGTCAAAGTCCACTTCGATGTTTGGATTGATGATTTCATCCAAATTGAATAGCATTGTTGGATTATCCGATTGCCCAACTGAAAGGACGATGATGTCGCCTAGAGGGGGGGGGGGGTGAATAGGCGATTAAAACTTTTCCGGTTTAGTCTTGATAATTGCGGAATAAAACTAGGTGTTTAAATTAACAAGCCAACAACCTAAATATACTAGGCTCACCTATGTGCACCAACAACTTATGCTAAGCAAGACAAGCAACAAGGTGATAGCAATAGAATACTTCAAGCACGAAGGCTATCACAATGTAAAATGCATAAGTAAAGAGTTCGGGTATAGAAATAACCGAGGCACGCGGAGACGAGGATGTATTCCCGAGTTCCTCCTTTTTAGGGGAGTACGTCTCGTTGGAGAGGTGTGAACCAACAAAATGGTTCAACAACCACAAATGTTTCACCTTCTTCTCCAATGAACCGCACCACAAAAGGTTTGGTTCACCTTCCACTATCGGAATCCTTCGAGGCGGAATCCGGAGCTTTTACAACAACGATCCGGGGCACAATCCACAATGGGATTGGGGGCTCCTGAACAGCTACAAGTGACCACCAAGGGTCTCAACCACCACACGGGCGTCTAGGGTCCAAAGACCCAAGTGTAACAAGTTCACAAGCTTTCAACTTCCACGAATCCTCGTGGAGAGCACAAACCGATGCAACAAAGCAATGACAAGAGCATAAGTGCTCAAATCCTTCACTCTCAAATCCCATCAAAAGCAACTAATGCTTATGGGGGGAGAAGAGAGGAAGAACAAACAAGAACTCAACAAATGGAACTCCAAGATCTAGAACCAAATGGTTCCCCTCACTTAGAGGAGAGATGGATTGTTG
The DNA here is from genome assembly GCA_947311845.1 of Poa pratensis. Taxonomy (NCBI): domain Eukaryota; kingdom Viridiplantae; phylum Streptophyta; class Magnoliopsida; order Poales; family Poaceae; genus Poa; species Poa pratensis. Next base: position 20,441,727 of record CAMZMU010000073.1, read on the forward strand.
GAAATGTGGATCTAGATCTCCTCTCTCTTTTCCCTCTAATTTGAGGTAAGAATCATGGAGGAATAGAGAGAAAGGCAAGCTCAAGAAAGTCAACAATGTAGGTCAAAACTTGCTCAAAAGGTTGGGGAACCGTTGGGGAAGAAAGCCTCTTAAATAGGTCCCCTAGAAAGGTGACCGTTGAAGGGGTACGGGAGCCCGGCCTGGGGGCCGGCCTAGGCTGGCCTGGGTGCTGGCCACCCAGCAGAGCCGGCCAGCCTGGGGGCCGGCCTAGGCTGGCCTGGGGGCTAGCCACCCAGCTGAGCCGGCCGGCCTGGGAGTCGGCCTAGGCTGGCCTGGGGGCTGGCCACCCAGAAACCAAAATTGTAACACCCACAACTTTTTCATCCGGACTCCGATTTCGATGATCTTGGGCTCGTTGGAATCGTAACGAAGAGCCCTCCAAGATCATGCAGAGAAACATTATAGTCCAACAATGGAGGATAAAACCAAATGGGGAAAGGTTAGACCTCTCGATAAAAGAACAACCGATAAAACCTCCAAACCAAAACCGCAATATGTTTCTCATTCGGACTCCGTTTTCTATGATCTTGTGCTTGTTTACTCAAAAGCTCTACAAGATTATGCATATACACACCATAGTCCATCATGTGAGGAGGAAACCACAAGTAGAGATTTTGACCTCTCTTAGAAAAGACAAACCGGTAAAACCCCGAACATCAAAAACACCCAAGATATTCAAATGAAATCCGTTTTTGATGAACTAGAGCTTGGTATGGAGATGAACACAAGCTCTAAATTCTCACATGGATAAAAGCGAAATAAGAACCAAGAAAGATGAAATGCCAAATATGCAAAGGTTTGAGCTCTCCACAAAGATGCGATCAAGTTACTCACTTGAGAGCCCCTCTTGATAGTACGCCGTTTATCCTATAACCCGGTCTCCCACTAACACCATGAGACCGGTAAAATAGAAAACCTATCAAGATCATACCTTTGCCTTGCGCATTCCACTTGAGCTCGATGATGACGATGTTGACTCTCTCAAGTTTGAACACCTTTCTTGATTGTGCTTGCTAGCACATGCTTGATGAAGACTTCTCCAAATACTCCCCCATACACCATGATGGGAGAGCCTTGCAAAGCTCCGTCTTCATGAGTCCACTTGCAATTCATCTTCTTATCTTGATATATAAGATGGCTTGGAGATAACATGAAAGTTCACTCAATCTTCTTTTCCAAGCCATGCTTGCAATAAGCTCAACTCTTCACGTGACCATTCGTCATATAAACCCTTGGATAGAACCTTGGTCATCATGTAATCTTCTAGAGTCCAACACATGAACTCCAATCTTTTCCTATGGACAAGATCTACAAGAATATCTCAATGCAAGCATTAGTCCATAAGGATTGTCATTAATTACCAAAACCACACATGGGGCAACACATGCACTTTCAATCTCCCCCATTTTGGTAATTGATGACAATCCCTTTTACGAGGGTTTATATAATGAATTAAGCAACCGTTCAACACAAAGAGCAAGGATGCAAGAGCAAGAAAGGCAAATGCTTAAGAATGAGACTAAAGCATAAAACCAAATTCCCTTAAACCCTCTAAACTTCTCCCCCATTGGCATCGATTGCCGAAATGGGAGGAAAACTTTAGAAGGCCAATATAGTAAGAGCTCCCCCATAATGTGTGCATTTCTCATAATATGAGTGGAATCAAATGCACATATCCAATGACGAATAGTTGGGAAGGAGATCAAACTATATTGAGGATCCAAAGATTGCAAAAGAAAATCAAATTGAAAGATACTTCGACAAAAGAAGTAACCAATCAAAGGATCCGAAAAACCAATAGAACATAAGAAGATATTATGATAAGATCAACCAAATGTGCTAAAAAAAGAGGGAACTCCCCAAGGTACGTGCACAATAAGGATTTGTATTTCAAAATAGTGTGCACAACATGGAATCCTCACTCCCTCCTAGAAATTTTGAACACAAACACGTGCAAGAGAGCATATAAGAAAAGAAGCAAAACAACTTGCAACAAATAAAAAGTTGAGCAACAAAAGTAAGAAGTAACAAATAAAGACTTGCTCAACCGAAAAGAGACGGGTGTGATATCGGAAGACATTTTAGGAGACTAATAAGGATGAGCGAGCATCAACATAGTCTTTCAATATAAGGGGCACATAGTGCATATCATGTCCTTCCCATACACACAACCAAAGAGAATATAGCAAATAGGTCCACAAGCTTATTAAGATTCAAAAGCATACCAAATAAAAACAAAGCTTGTGCCTCTTAGAAACCACCAAAGAATCAAAAACAATAAGAGGTGGTCACTAAAGAAACGGAACATCAATTAAAGATGTAACTATTCTCATGTGTATAAGTTTCTAAGTAGACACCAATCATCAAGATACAAGTCCAAAAAGAAACAAGCACACACAAAATAGGTACAAAGTTAGAGAACATGATATCCAAGAGTAAGTCATAAATACACCAATAAGATCTTTGCTTAAAAGCATAACACAAAGCTCAATTTTATCTTAAAGGGATATAGATGAACTTCCTACACATACTCATCATAGCATCAAAAAAATATCCACAAGTGATAAGATGATAAATGGGATGCTCCGAGAAAGATAACAAGTATCGCAAGAGGCAAATGATTTTGAAGAAACATCAATATTGCATATGCGAGACATAGAGTAGAAAAGTGCTAGATTAACATATTTGGGATTTGTGAATCATGAAAATGATTATATATTCCCTTGATATGTAATCATCCCGGCTTGCCCACATTTACAATAAAGTTGTTTTGCAAGAACCAAATGAATTGCAACAAAAGATATTCATGCCATGAAACAACCTACACAAGGTTGAAAGCTAGAAAAGTATGCATGGGGTAGATACTTGTTACCGAAAAAACATTGGTGATGTAGAAGATAGGAGCTCATGATCATCCAAGCTTGGCTCCAATAAGCACATGGTGACAACACCTTCCTTATAGATGAGACAAGCTTCCAATGCATCTCCAATGTACCTAAAACAAATTTAAGTACAACATGGTACCCAAACTCATTGGGTCCAAAGTAGTTAGTGCAACTACAATACATAGGACAAACTCCACATAAATATGTGCATATTGATATGAAATTGAATTTCATGCACATCTTAGCCATTTAGGATTTGATGGAGTTTATCCTATATATTGGATCAACAAAAGTAAGCATGCCATAATATATACATATAATAAATATGCATGCACATGATTTTCAAGAACCAAACGAGATACAACTTGGACAAAACACCAATTAAACCAACAAACCACACACAAGTGTGACAAGAAAACAAATTGTCCAAATTATATCAAAGACCCAAATCAACACATGATTGAAGATACTTTGAAAAGATACCAAATGAAAGTAAAGTAGCAATTGATGAAAATACCATCAAGGTATAAACCAAACCCTCTACACTTTTCATGATGGCACAAGGTACCAAGACGAAAAATGTTTGTCTTCCAAAGAAACATGTCATCGGGATAAAAAGCCAATTGAAGACAACTAAAGTTCAAAAGCATATAGGATTGCTCCCCCAAGATTTATGCATTATTTATGATCTTGCATTTGAATACAAATGCACACAAATGGGATCATCACTCTCCATACATATTATTCAAACACTAGTCATGTTCAAGGAAAGCAATAAAATCCAATACCAATTTAAAGAATAGTGTTCTACTCAATGTAGGATAGCTTCCCCAAAGCATTATCTAGAAGTATGACTTGAATGTGAATGCACAAGGATGGGATCATTGCTTTTCCTAACTCAAGAAAGCACAAAACAAATTTTGGGTAGAACACAACGAATCCAAAAAGATACAAGCAAGACAAAAAAAAGGAGTTTGATAAAACAAAATTGGCAATAAAAGAAGGCAATTCAAAGCAAGAGCCAAACATGAAGATGGTCTAAAAATTCCACCACAATTATGAGTATCACTTGTCACGGACAAGGAGTATATGGAGATATTTCTCGGTGGTATATAGGAATGATATTCAAGACCAACTTACAACAAATAAGCATATGTCAAAGGATAGGAATTGAAACACATGCTTAGATAGAGATTCTTGACGGCTTCAATTTGATCAACGATCATGCAAAGCACCAAGAAACTCTCTCACACACAAGATCCAAAAGATGAGAGACAAAAGGCATTTAAGCAAATATGGAACTTGATTGTGAAACATACCACATAGGAACAAGATAATTAACAATATCAATTCTAGGTGGCAAAACCTCACATGTTCACATTTTCTAGGCTTGTAATATGCACATAGCTTATTACTCCCCCATAATGTGATAATCCATTTATTATAAAACAAGAGGCAAACAAAATCAACTCGAGAAATTAATGGACATTATAGAATTTGAATTTCTCATGAGCATGACATACCACATAGAGAATATATAATATAGATGCATCATCACTAAGTGGTATTTCTCATGTACACACATTTTTAGAATTGTGAGGTGCACGAAGCATATCACTCTCCCAAAATGGAATAGTCCATTAATCTCTCAAAGAGAGCCAAAAGATAAGTTAGCAAATAAAAGCAATAAGGCTCAAAACAAGTAAATGGTGTGCAAACCAAAATACACATACTTGATTTCTCGAGATAAGTAAGTAGAGAGCACAACACATACAAACACTAGCAAGGTACACAACCAAACACATGCAAGGGGCAAACAACTTTCAAAGTATATATGATATAAGCATAAGTTACCGCAAGGAGGAACATTGGATATAAGATAGAATGATATAACCCAAATGACTTGGCTTGAGAGAATATAATTGATGAAGGTCCCTTAATTCTTCATGATGTAGCCAAGTCTCCAATGCCCTCCAACAACACCTATTGATCAAGTTTTAGCTTGTTGGTCCCCAACTAAGTTTTGTCCTAAGAGGTTAGTCATAATAGACTTGGCAACCCAAATGGTTCTTTTCTTGACACCACTTTGAGTACCAACATATTTGGCAAACACATTGCCAACCTCATCCTTCCGAAGAGAATAATCTCATCAATAATAATGGGGTTGGATAAGGTACCATTTGTGCATGAAGAAGCAAAGTGACCCTTCTCACGGCATATGTAGCAACATTTGCTTCCTCCTTTCTTCTTAGTTGGAATTGATACGTCTCAAACGTATCCATAATTTTTGATGTTCCATGCTGATATTATACCAATTGTTACATGTTTTGCATCCACTTTATGTCACTTTTATACATTTTTTGGGAATAACCTATTAACAAGATGCCGCAGTGCCAGTTCCTGTTTTCTGCTATTTTTGTATTCCAAAAAAGCTAGTCTGGAAATATTCTCGGAATTGGACGAAAACTTCACGGAGGGACCTATTTTGTCAGAACACACCTGTAAGTCCAAAGGAGCAACGAAGAGGAGCCACGTGGACCCCACACATGGGCAGGGCGCGGGTCCCCCTAGCACGTCGAGGCCACGTGTGGGCCCCACGGGGGTCGTCAGCCGCCGCCCTTTCGCCTACTTATTCCCCCGATGCAAAAACCCTAAATACCCGAGCCATTATCCACGAAAAGTTCCAGAGGCGCCGCCGTCGTCAACCCTAGCTCGGGAGGGTCCAGAACCTCTTCCCGGCACTCTGCCGTAGAGGGGAATCATCACCGGAGGGCTCTACATCACCGTGCCTGCCTCCGGAGTGATGCGTGAGTAGTTCATCCTTGGACTACGAGTCCATAGCAGTAGCTAGATGGTTGTCTCTCCACTTTATGCCATCATGTTTAGATCTTGTGAGCTGCCCTACATGATCAAGATCATCTTATTGTAATGCTACATGTTGTGTTTGCTGGGATCCGATGAATATTGAATACTATGTCAAGTTGATTATCAATCTATCTTATATGTTATTTATGATCTTGCATGCTTTCCGTTACTAGTAGATGCTTTGGCCAAGTAGATGCTTGTAACTCCAAGAAGGAGTATTTATGCTAGATAGTGGGTTCATGCTTCCGGTAATCTGGGAGAGTGACAGCAACTTCTAAGATTGCGGATGTGCTGTTGCTACTAGGGATAACCTAACAATGCTATGTCCACGGTCATATGTATTTGTTTACATTACGCATATTACTTAATGCAATTATCCGTTGCTTGCAACTTAATACCAACGGGGGACTCGGATGACAACCTGGCGGTGGATTATTAGTCATAGATGTTGTTGGATAACGATCTATGTATTTTATCGTAATGCCCAATTAAATATCATAGTAATCATCATGTCATATATATGCATTTGTCATGCGCTCAATATTTGTCAATTGCCCAGCTGTAATTTGTTCACCCATCATGTTAGTTATCTTTTATGGAGAGACACCTCTAGTGAACTGTGGACCCCGGTCCTTTCTTTTACATTGATTAAACAACCACAAACTGCAAACATTGTTCTCTTTTACTTTCTGCAATTTACTACTGTTTTCCACACCATACGTTTAATCCTTTGTTTTCAGCAAGCCGGTGAGATTGACAACCTCACTGTTTCGTTGAGGCAAAGTAGTTTGATTGTGTTGTGTGCAGATTCCACGTCAGCGCCGGATTCCCTGGTGTTGCACCGCATCATATTTCGCCGTTGACAACCTTCTGAAGTGCTACTGCTCCTACTGGTTCGATAAACCTTGGTTTCATACTGAGGGAAAACTTGTTGCTGGACTGCATCATACCTTCCTCTTGGGGTCTCCCAACGAACGTGTGTTTCACGCCATCAAGCCTATTTTCTGGAGCCGTTGCCGGGGAAAAGAGCAAGCATTTCACTCCAACAATTTGCTCCCCTGTCAACACGTCATCAAAGTAGTACCAACTATTTTCTGGCTCCGTTGCCGGGGAGTAGAAGTATTTCTGCAAGGGGAGTTTCGCGCTTCCAATCTTTTTACTTTGTTTTGTCTTGCTTAGTTTATTTTATTTTATCTTGTTTCCTTTTAATTATCAAAAACACAAAAAAAATAGTTTCCTGCATTTAGTTTATTTCGGTTTGTTATTATGTCTAGTTGTTTATTTACTATCAATGGCTTATCTCTATGAAACTAGATCTTGTTGGCAAGGTGGGTCCATGAAAGATGAACAAAGATATTATAGGAATTACCGCTTGTCACAAAAGGGGATATACTTATGGAAATTGTTAAATCAACTAGAGGAATATGCTAGAAATTTATGCTATATATTTGGCAAATCTTTTTGCTTTAATGAATCTGATTGTCATAGGAAGTCTAAACACTTTCCTTTCCAATGTGCTTGTAATGAAAATGAAACCTTAGCTTCTTATGTTAAAGGTTACTATAATTCTTATGAGGTAGAAAGGATGGAAGAATTTATTTTCTTTAAGGGTGCACTTGAAATTAGTTCTTATCTTGAGCATAAAATTGATGCCCCTTATAAATCTGAAAGTCTTGCTATACTTAAATATTGTTTTGATAACTATAAGGATGAAAATTCTTATATTACTGAACATGTCAAGAGGATTTTTCCTCATAAAGAAGAGACTAATGCCTTGCAGGAAAATGTGGAAGAAGAAATTGCTGAAGCTGCAAGCTCATTTGATGAAAAAGAGGAAGAGAGTGATGAACAAAAGGAGGATCTACCTTCTAATAATATTAACTCTTTAACTCTTACATTATATGATTACCCTCCATGCCTACCTAAGGAGGAAGAATGCTATATTGTTGAATGTCATGATTCTATTAAAATATCTCTTTTTGATAAATTTGAAGTAACAAGCTCCTTGACTCAAGTAAAAGAGGAAATTGTAGAAAGTAAAAATGTGCTCCTTAATGTTATATGTGATAATGCTCTTGATGATGGTCCTATATTGCCTAATGATATTTATTATACTACTATTGTCAAAAGTGGGTTTAATAATCCCACTGTTTTTTAGCTTAATAAAAATCATTTGTTTGTAGATCATGAAAAACATGCTTTATGTGATAGTTATATTGTTGAGTTTGTTCATGATGCTACTGAAAGTTATTATGAGAGAGAAAAATATGGTTGTAAAAGTTTTCAAGTTACTAAAACACCTCTCTTTATGTTGAAAGTTTTGAAGCTATATTTGTTTCATCTTTCTATGCTAGTTGCTTTATGCTTCAATAATTTATTTTGTTACAAGATTCCTTTGCATAGAAAGTGGGGTAGACTTAAATATGTTTGATATTTGCCTTTTGATGCTCTCTTTTGTTTTTCAACTCTTATTCTTATGAGAGCATCATTAAAATCTTCTAGCCTAGCTAAATCACATGTTGGTGGAGTGGAAGAAGTTGTGAACTCATCACGGCCGGAGGTGGAGGGAGAACAATCATCCTCAATAATGTTGGACACTTCGTATATATCTTGAAGCTTGGTCCAAATCTCATGAGCGTTCCGACAAGGCATGATTGAAGCAAGAACTACATCGCTCAAAACACAAATAAGACCATTAGAAACTAGAGTATCGAGATGAGAGTTTTCCTCATCCTCTAAAGATAATTCTTGGGAATCCTTTGGGGAGAAAAACCCACATCTACAATCCTCTTAATATAATTTAGACCCATGTCCCTAAAAAGATTAAGCATACGAATTTTCCAAACATCATAATTTGTGCCATCGAATATGAAAGTGGGATCGTGCACTAATTCTCTAAACGACGTCTTTACTCTCTAGGCGGTAAAGCCCAAAAAGAGAGCCGAGGCTCTGATACCAATTGAAAGGACGATGATGTCGCCTAGAGGGGGGGGGGTGAATAGGCGATTAAAACTTTTCCGGTTTAGGCTTGATAATTGCGGAATAAAACTAGGTGTTTAAATTAACAAGCCAACAACCTAAATATATTAGGCTCACCTATGTGCACCAACAACTTATGCTAAGCAAGACAAGCAACAAGGTGATAGCAATAGAATACTTTAAGCATGAAGGCTATCACAATGTAAAATGCATAAGTAAAGAGCTCGGGTATAGAAATAACCGAGGCACGCAGAGACGAGGATGTATTCCTGAGTTCCTCCTTTTTAGGGGAGTACGTCTTGTTGGAGAGGTGTGAACCAACACAATGGTTCAACAACCACAAAGGTTTCACCTTCTTCTCCAATGAACCGCACCACAAAAGGTTTGGTTCACCTTCCACTATCGGAATCCTTCAAGGCGGAATCCGGAGCTTTTACAACAACGATCCGGGGCACAACCCACAATGGGATTGGGGGCTCCCGAACAGCTACAAGTGACCACCAAGGGTCTCAACCACCACACGGGCGTCTAGGGTCCAAAGACCCAAGAGTAACAAGTTCACAAGCTTTCAACTTCCACGAATCCTCATGGAGAGCACAAACCGATGCAACAAACAATGGCAAGAGCACAAGTGCTCAAATCCTTCACTCTCAAATCCCACCAAAAGCAACTAATGCTTATGTGGGGAGAAGAGAGGAAGAACAAACAAGAACTCAACAAATGGAACTCCAAGTTCTAGAACCAAAGGGTTCCCCTCACTTAGAGGAGAGATGGATTGGTGGAAATGTGTATCTAGATCTCCTCTCTCTTTTCCCTCTAATTTGAGGCAAGAATCATGGAGAAATAGAGAGAAAGGCAAGCTCAAGAAAGTCAACAATGGAGGTCAAAAATTGCTCAAAAGGTTGGGGAACCATTGGGGAAGAAAGCCCCTTAAATAGGTCCCCTAGAAAGGTGACCGTTGAAGGGGTACGGGAGCCCGGCCTAGGCTAGCCTGGGGGCTGGCCACCCAGCTGAGCCTGCCGGCCTGGGAGCCGGCCTAGGCTGGCCTGGGGGCTGGCCACCTAGAAACCAAAATTGTAACACCCACAACTTTTTCATCCGGACCCCGCTTTCGATGATCTTGGGCTCGTTGGAATCGTAACGAAGAGCCCTCCAAAATCATGTAGAGAAACATTATAGTCCAACAATGGAGGATAAAACCAAATGGGGAAAGGTTAGACCTCTTGATAAAAGAACAACCGATAAAACCTCCAAACCAAAACCGCAATATGTTTCTCATCCGAACTCCGTTTTCTATGATCTTGGGCTTGTTAGAAGATACTCACAAGCTCTACAAGATTATGCATATACACACCATAGTCCATCATGTGAGGAGGAAACCACAAGTAGAGATTTTGACCTCTCTTAGAAAAGACAAACCGGTAAAACCTCGAACATCAAAAACACCCTAAGATATTCAAATGAAATCCGTTTTTAATGAACTAGAGCTTCGTATGGAGATGAACACAAGCTCTAAATTCTCACATGGATAAAAGCGAAATAAGAACCAAGAAAGATGAAATGCCAAATATGCAAAGGTTTGAGCTCTCCACAAAGATGCGATCAAGTTACTCACTTGAGAGCCCCCTTGATAATACGCCGTTTATCCTATAACGCGGTCTCCCACTAACACCATGAGACCGGTAAAATAGAAAACCTATCAAGATCGTACATTTGCCTTGCGCATTCCACTTGAGCTCGATGATGATGATCTTGACTCTCTCAAGTTGGAACACCTTTCTTGATTGTGCTTGCTAGCACATGCTTGATGAAGACTTCTCCAAATACTCCCCCATACACCATGATGGGAGAGCCTTGCAAAGCTCCGTCTTCATGAGTCCACGTGCAATTCATCTTCTCATCTTGATATATAAGATGGCTTGGAGATAACATGAAAGTTCGCTCAATCTTCTTTTCCAAGCCATGCTTGCAATAAGCTCAACTCTTCACATGACCATTAGTCATATAAATCCTTGGATAGAACCTTGGTCATCATGTAATCTTCTAGAGTCCAACACATGAACTCCAATCTTTTCCTATGGACAAGATATACAAGAATATCTCAATGCAAGCATTAGTCCATAAGGATTGTCATTAATTACCAAAACCACACATGGGGCAACACATGCACTTTCACCAACTCTCTCCTTATAAGAATGCCATAACTGTGCATCCTTTGCTTAACGAGTTTCAAGAATCCAATCATCATCAACGTTGAGAGTCGCAATATAATTGCCTCTATAGCTTTGAGTCGCCACATTATGTACTTTTTTTGTATTCTCTCCTCCTAGCTTAGCCCACTTGATTTTAGCTCTATTTTTCCAATAGATTCTCTTAGCTTTCAAAAGATTCAACTGATGGGTCTTAAGTGCAGCTCTAAAATTCTTTTCCTGCAAGGATAATTCCCTTTGTTCCTCAAGACCATCTAGAAGAGCAACAAAGCTACAAGAATCAATTACTTTGTTGAGTTGTGAGAGATTCTTGCTTCAATTTTACAAACCCACTCAGATGGATTTAAATCTGGTTGTAAGTTTTTTTGCAGGGTTTGCAAGGATAGCAGGGAGTTACCAGTAGTTCTGAACAACCTCATTGAATCCATCAAATTCAAGCAAGTATTCTTCAAATCTGAAAATGCTAGCTTTGGGGATATCTGTCCCAATCTGTACCTGGATGGGAATATGGTCTGATATTAATTTGGCAAGTGTGATAGCCATTGTATTTGGAAACTCTGCAGTCCAATTAGTAGAAGTGAAAATCCAATCTAGCTTTTCCAGCAGAGGCGAGTCTTGCATGTTACTCCAAGTGTATGCCCTTCCCTTAATTGGGATTTCTTCAAGATCTAATTGCTAAATAATTCTGTTGAACACGAGCATGTTGTTTACATCTCCTACATCTCATTCTATTTGCTGGGCTTCTGGTTAAGTTAAAATCTCCCATAATGAGCCATAAATCCATTTGGTGGCTTCACATGACCGATCCGTGAACTTCAAATCCAAAAACAATCACCTCCCTCATGTTACTCACGACTTGGGAGATTTGAAACAAGCGTGTCTATAACAAACAAGCTCCGCCTCTAGTGATTTTTGATAAAAATAAGAACGAGGCGAAGCTTTCGGTCACCACGGGTGCAAAGTGGTTGAGCAAAATCTTACCGCAAGAGTAGATCATGTAATATATGATGCTTTTTAAATTTCTATAAAACTTTTTAAACTATAACTCCGTTCTAGATTGGGACAAAACTTTTCCCGCGTTTCATAATGTATTGCTAGTCCTTGTGGCTAGGCTAGCAATGCTTGGTTATGCCATCCCCTCCGGTAACAGTACCAGCAGAACCGTTTTCACAGTCATGGTTTTCCGCCGCCACCAGATCAGCTGCCATCCGCGCGCGCTGTCTGTCTGCTGGGTACGTGCAGTACAACAATGAGTAGGTGATGCAGCAGATGGCGATAGGAACGGCGATCTCCACGAAAACCGCCTTGGCCAGCGCGGCGGCGTTCTCCCGTTCGGTCGCGGTGCCGGACTCGGCCGGCTGGTATCCGAAGATCCGCTCTGCCAGGATGCCCACAAGGGTTGGCGCGAACGAAGTCAAGATTGTTGTTAGATTTGCCCAAGGATCGAACACACGATCTCACGGCAACTCGGCGACGGAAACGCAAGGAAGCGGATTTCCTTTAACCGTCGTGCTGACGCTAACGCAAACGCCAGGACCAGAACACACACGAACACAACAACAATCAAAGGATCGCCAAAGGCACGTCTCGTGCCTCTTCTTTTCTCTATTGCTTTTCGTTTTCTAGTGGTTTACAACAAGCTCCGTGCCCCTGTTTATATGGCACATAGGAGGCTCAGGACTTGCTCGACTCGTACAAGACTCCGACTCGTACACAGCTAGCACAAGCAAACTAGTACGTAAACTAGTAGTACTTCTTATCTAAACTAGGAAAGCTAAACCGACTCAGACCAGACTTTCCTATTCTACTACGTGCATATACTAATAATATTTGGATTACCTAACAATCACCCCCTAATCCAAACTATCGACTCGTCGACTATAACCAACATATCATCCGGATTACTAGCCCACGCCTTTGCATCTTAGCGTGCCACATGAGGACTAAACGCATAGCCTCATGCAGGAACTCATCTTGACCGGTCCGCATCCATCTTCATGTTGGCCTTCGTCTTCTCGCCGAGACACACAAACGACACTCACAATAAAAGATAAAGACACGACTCTTGACTTTTTTTACCACCACTTCACCGTTAGAACAATCTTGGATCATCGTCATCCTCGCAAGCTAGATGAAGAGTCTCGTGCTCCTTCTTCTGTTCCTTCCGCGGATTTGAACACTCTCGGGAGTAGTGCCCATCTCTTGATAGTTATAGCAACGAACGTTTGATATGTCGAATTTTTCCAGTCCTTTTTCTTCTATCTTCCTGTGGTACGTGAGAACAGCAGTTGCTCTTCTTCCTTGTCGCGTTCACGTCCCTTCAACGTCAACTCATAGGTTTTCAGTCGCCCGATCACCTCCATCACCGACATCGTCACCACATCGCCCTACTGCTCATGGTGCCAACGACGGTAGAAACTTGTCAGGGACAACCCGCAATAATTTCTCCACAACTATGATGTCCTCTATCTTTGATCCGAGAGCCCTCATCTCATTAACCATGGAGGTAGCTTTAACATGAACTCACCAACCCCTTCAGCGTCTTTCATGCTCAACCAATCGAACTCCCTCTGGAGAGCTTGAACACGAGCCTTCTTAACGCGGTCATCACTAGCATGCATCTCCTTGGCAGTCTCCCAAGCTTCCTTTGCTGTATCTTTCTGCGATATGGTCATGAAATCAGCATCGGTCACAGCTTTGGCTATGACTGCAAAAGCTTCTTCGTGCTTTGTATCGTCGATCTTGGGGTTGCCTTCTATTGTTGTCCAGACCCCCTGTGCACGCATGAAAACCTTCATCTTCGCGGCCCACACCCCATAGTTGTCGCCTTCAAGCATGGGGTACCGGATGTTCACACCAGCATCTCTTGCCCTTGGAGTTGCCATGATCCTCTTCTTCGACTTTCCGTCGTCTGTGACGCAACTTGACGGCGACGAAGAATCCTCGTACTCCACCGTGACGCAACGGCGAAGCCTCACACCTTAGCTCTGATACCAATTGTTAGATTTGCCCAAGGATCGAATGCACGATCTCATGGCAACTCGGCGACGGAAACGCAAGGACGCGGATTTCCTTTAACCATCGTGCTGACGCTAACGCAAACGTTAGGACCAGAACACACACGAACGCAGCAACAATCAAGGGATCGCCAAAGGCACGTCTCGTGCCTCTTCTTTTCTCTATTGCTTTTCGTTTTCTGGTGGTTTACAACAAGCTCCGTGCCCCTGTTTATATAGCACACATGAGGCTTTTTTTTTGCTAAACACAGTACAATGCAAGCGCTCATATACACGCGCACACACTCACCCCTATGAACACACAAACGCACACCCTACCCCTATGAGCACCTCCGAGAGACCGAGTCGGCGAATCGAGTCTTGAGATTGACTAAGTCACCACGGGCGCCTTGCTGTCGACGGGAACGTCGCCTCCCACTGAAGAATATTCCGCCTTAAATGAGAAAACACCAGCGTCAAACCTGGGGTTTGAACTCTGGTGGGCTGGGGTACAACCATCCTCCTAACCATCTTACCACAGGCAAGTTCTCAACACACAGGAGGCTCAGGACTTGCTCGACTCGTACAAGACTCCGACTCGTACACAGCTAGCACAAGCAAACTAGTACGTAAACTAGTAGTACTACTTATCTAAACTAGGAAAGCTAAACCAACTCAGACCAGACTTTCCTATTCTACTATGTACATAGACTAATAATATTTGGATTACCTAACAATTGTCTCGAAGAACCTGTCCAGCGCGTAAACCGTTGTCCGCGCCTTCTCCGCCACGATCTCCGCCAGTATAGGGCTGCAAAGCCGTCGTCAGGATTCAGAAATCAGTGTATCAGACCAGCATTGCACGCAAGAATGCTACAAGATGCAGTGCAGCCACCATTCATTACTCACTTGTTGGTGGCCGAGGGGCACCAGGGCATGACGAAGCCCAGGACGAAGAAGACAACGGCGTACGCGGCCCCTGCCGATGGTCGTTGGGGAGCACAAGCAGCAGGACGGCGGCGATCGGGATGGTCGACGCGGTGCTCACCTGCGCCAATGCGACCCTGCCGCCGTTCAGGAACCATCGTGCGATGGGATCTCCAATGTACCCGGTGAACAGCGCGCCGAATGCCCCGGCGAGCACGTTCAGGTTGGTGATGACGGCGGTCTCCCAATGTGTAAAACCCACGAGCTCCAGCCACATGGCGGCGAAGGTGAGCGCCGACCACGACACTGACCCGGCCACCCCCTGCGCCACCAGGATTATAACGTCGGCACACGCACCACATCCTTGGCCTCCATGATGAGATCCTTGGCAACCATTGCCGTGGTCTTCTTGGACCTGCTAACCGGGCGGGGGTCTGAGGCGAGGAACGACGTCGAGACGGCGAGCGCTACGCTGAGAAGCGCCATTATGTGGAAGGCCAGCCGCCAGCCGGGGACGCCGAGGAAGGTCGTGGGCGCGAGAAGCACGCTGAGGGAGCTCCCCACCATAGCACCCACGCGGCTCGCCATGAACAGCCACCCGAACACCGAGCCGCGCGTCGTGTCGTCGCTGTAGTCCGCCACCAGGGAGTACATCGCCGGCATGACCAGCGCTAGGCCCACGCCGTTAAACCCCCTGGCCATCGCCATCTGCAAAAGCCAGTGCTGGTGTTTAATAACTTGCGTCGTTCCGACTATTCAAGTAGTTGGCCCAACAAGTCATTATGTTCATAACAGGCTGCTGCATGGATGCTGCCCTGGAGAAAAGTGCCGGAGACGCCGACGAGCATGGTTGCGGCGGCCCAGAGAAAGACCCCAATGGCCACGACCGGGCGCTTTTGGAAATAGGCTTGTGTGTCTAGTCGACATTCCTTCGAGTGCGAGGGAGTCGACAAGTTAGTGAGTGCCGACTCCGGGGTCTGTCCCGAGTCGAGGTAGTGAGCCTGAGCCAAAGCCTGTTTCGGGTCAGGGCAGTCGCCAGGTTCTTCGGGTGCATGGACTTTTGTCCTGTAGCCTGTCCTGAAGTGGTGCGTCAGCACCAGTACAGAGTAGGTAGATAGGACGTGCTAGACATCACCTACAGTGTTTCCTAGTCATGACATCGCCAACAGTGGCATGTCAGATAGAGCTATGACCGGTCACATCGCTGTGATGTGACTGGATAGTTGACTTAGGCCACCAGCTGGCTCAGCCCCTATTTAAGAGGGAGGAATACTAAGTAGAAAATTGAGGCAAACCATTTCTTTGGCACACACTCCTCTCTCTCTCTCGTAGCGAAAAGATCTCACGGCCAACAATTGGTATCAGAGCCTGAGTTCTTGAGAGATCTCACCGGAGATTGACGACGGCAAGGCGCTCTTACCGGCGGAGGTGAAGGAGGCCGTGAGCATGCTTGCAGTCCAGCGTGTTGTGCGGGAGGCCGGTAGTTCGTGGCCGCTACTCACGCGGTCAAACTACACGGACTGGGTGTTGCTCATGCAGGTGAAGCTTGAAGCACGCCGTGTTTGGACCGCCGTGCACGATGGGACGGAGGAGCGCGCGAGACGGACCGAGCAGCGCTGGAGTATGTGCTGCTCGCCGTTCCGCCGGAGATGATCTCCACACTAGTGTCGAAGAAGACGGCCAAGGAGGCGTGGGAGGCGATCAAGACGATGCGGGTCGGAGACACCCGTGTCCGGGAGGCGAAGGCGACTGCGCTCAAGAAGCAGTACGAGGCCATCAAGTTCGGCGACGACGAGAACATCGACGACTTCGCCATGCGGCTGTCGTCACTCGTGTCACAGCTTGGGGTGCTCGGCGTCACCATCATCGAGCCAGACAGAATCCGTAAGTTTCGCTCGATCGTTCCCACGAGATTCTCGCAGATGGCATGCTCTATCGAGACTCTGCTCGAGCTCGACAAGCTCCTCATGGAGGAGCTCATCGGCCGCCTCAAAACGGCCGAGGAGCGACATGAGGCGGAGAAGCCGGAGGCCAAGCAGGCTAGGAAACTACTCCTCATAGAGGAAGAGTGGCTCTCTCGGATGCGCCTGCAGGACGAAGGTGGATCCTCCAGCCATACCGGACGCGGCGGCGGCAAGCTGCGCGGTCGCGGTAGGGCCAGCTCAGCTCGCGGAGCCGGGAACCCTGGCACGTCGAAAGACACGTGCATGTACTGTGGAGTCGCCGGCCACTGGGCGCGGTACTGCCGCAAGAAGAAGCGCGAGGAAGCATGCTAGCGCTAAGTTGACGAGGGAATATCTCCCCGGCAACAGCGCCAGAAACTTGATGCTTGTACGTCACACGTCAGTTGGGAACCCCAAGAGGAAGGTATGATGAGTGCAGCAAGTTTTCCCTCAGTATGAAACCAAGGTTTAATCGAACCAGTAGGAAAACGAGGTTGCTTCGAAGGTGTTGGTGAAGGAGTGTAGTGCGGCGCAACACCAGGGATTCCGGTGCCAACGTGGAACCTGCACAACACAATCAAATTACTTTGCCCCAACTTAACAGTGAGGTTGTCAATCTCACCGGCTTGCTGAAAACAAAGGGTTAAACGTATCGAATGGAAGATGATGTTTGTTTGCATAAAACAGTAGAGAACAATGATTGCAGTAGATTGTATTTCAGATGTAAAAGAATGGACCGGGGTCCACAGTTCACTAGTGGTGTCTCTCCAATAAGATAACTAACATGCTGGGTAAACAAATTACAGCTGGGCAATTGACAATTGATAAGTGCATATAACATGCATGTGTGAGTTGTGGTGTCTACTATGAGATTCATTTGGGCATTACGACAAAGTACATAGACCGCTATCCAGCATGCATCTATGCCTAAATAGTCCACTTTCCGGTTAACATCCGTACCCCTTCCAGTATTAAGTTGCAAGCAACAGACAATTGCATTAAGTAATGTGCGTAATGTAAACAATACATTCATCCTTGAATAAAGCATTGCTGTTTTACCCCTAGTGGCAACAACACATCTACAACCTTAGAACTTGCTGTCACTATCCCAGGTTAAATAGAGGTTGAACCCAACTATCATGCATAAATACCCCCTCTTGGAGTCACAAGTATTCACTTGGCCAAGGCTTCAACAAGTAACGGAGAGCATGCAAGATCACAAATGACATAGACATGATAATATAATATTCAGCTCCACATAGGTATCAATATAAGTCAGATCCCAGCAAACACAACATGTAGCATTACAATAAGATGATCTTGATCATGATAGGCAGCTCACAAGATCTAAACATGATGGCACAAGTGGAGAAGACAACCATCTAGCTACTGCTATGGACCCATAGTCCAAGGATGAACTACTCACGCATCACTCCGGAGGCGGGCATGGCGATGTAGAGCCCTCCGGTGATGATTCCCCTCTCCGGCAGGGTGCCGGGAAGAGCTTCAGAACCCCCCGAGTTAGGGTTGACGACGGCGGCGGCAGCGAATATGTTCTGGATGAAAGGCTCGGTGTTTTAGGGTTTTCACGTCTCGGGGAATAAATAGGCGAAGGGGCGATGTCGGCGGACCCCCGAGGGGCCCAAACCACCAGGCGGCGGGTGGGCCCCTGCCGCGCCGCCTGTGGTTTGGCCACCTCGTGGCTCCCTTCGTCTCTCCTTCGGACTCCGTGTACGTGTTGGAAAAATAGGGACTTGGCCTTTTGTTTCGTGCAATTCCGAGAATATTTCCAGAAGTAACTTTCTGAAACCAAAAACAGCAGAAAACAGGGAACTGGCACTGTGGCATCTTGTTAATAGGTTAGTCCCAGAAAATGCATAAAAGTGATATGAAGTGTATATAAAACATGTAGCAAATGGTATAATATAAGCATGGAACAGCAGAAATTATGGATACGTTGGAGACGTATCAAGCATCCCCAAGCTTAGTTCTACTCGTCCTCGAGTAGGTAAAACGATAACAACAAATAATTTCTGAGGAGACATGCTTTCACACAATCTTGATCAATATATTGCAAGGCTCATGTCATGAATGAAGTGACTCAAAGCAATGTCTATAGTTTGCTAACAAATAGATAAAGAGTAAACAATGAATCATATAAGCAAAAACTTTTCATGAATAGTACTTTCAAGACAAGCATCAAAAAGTTTTGCATAAGAGGTAACTCATAAAGCAATAGATTCAAAGTAAAAGGCATTGAAGCAACACAAAGGATGATTAAGTTTCAGCATTGCTTTCAACTTGTAACATGTATATCTCATGGATAGTTGTCAACATAAAGCAATATAACAAGTGCAATAAGTAAACATGTAAGAATCAATGCACACAAAGTTGACACAAGTGTTTGCTTCTAAGATAGAAAGGAGTAGGTAAACTGACTCAACATAAAGTAAAAGATAGGCCCTTCGCAGAGGGAAGCAGGGATTAAATCATGTGCTAGAGCTTTTTAAGTTTTCGAAAGCATATAGAGAGCACAAAATAAGTATTTGAGAGGTGTTTGTTGTTGTCAACGAATGGTAGTGGGCACTCTAACCCCCTTGTCAACCAGACTTTCAAGAGCGGCTCCCATGAAGGACGTTATCTCTACCAGCAAGGTAGATCATCCCTCTTCTCTTTTGTTTACACATGTATTTTAGTTTCTTTATAGATGACACTCCTCCCAACCTTTTGCTTACACAAGCCATGGCTAACCGAATCCTCGGGTGCCTTCCAACATTCACATACCATGGAGGAGTGTCTATTTGCAAATTAAGTTGCTTACTGATAAATCAGGGCAAAACATGTGAAGAGAATTATTAATGAAAGTTGTAATTAATTGGGGCTGGGCACCCCGTTGCCAGCTCTTTTTGCAAATTATTGGATAAGCGGATGTATATGCCACTAGTCCATTGGTGAAAGTCTGTCAGAAGTAAATGACAAGATTGAAAGATAAAACACCACATACTTCCTCATGAGCTATAAAACATTGACACAAATAAGGAGTAATAAAGTTTTGAATAGTTTAAAGGTAGCACATGAAATATTTACTTGGAATGGCAGGAAATACCACATAGTAGGTAGGTATGGTGGACACAAATGGCATGGGTTTTGGCTCAAGTTTTGGATGCACGAGAAGCATTCCCTCTCAGTACAGAGTTTAGGCTAGCAAGGTTGTTTGAAGCAAACACAAGTATAAACCGGTACAGCAAGAATCACATAAAAACATATTGCAAGTATTATAAGACTCTACACTGTCTTCCTTGTTGCTCAAACATTTTACCAGAAAATATCTAGACCTTAGAGAGAACAAATATGCATCCCAAGTCTCAACAAGCTCTACGGTAGTTCTCCACTACTAGGCTTTAACTACATGATGCAAGAGCTTAAACATGATCTACTTGAGAGCTCAAAACAATTGCAAAGTATCAAATCGAAACAAGACAATGATCTACAAGAATGCATATGTCTTTTCCAATACCAACTACTACATGTAGCATTTTCTTTCTTCCAAACAAACACCAATCAATTTATTTAAACATAAACTCTCCAAATGATAATATAATGCAGCAAGAGAGTATTTATAAACAAGTGCTAACAGCTCGAAGAGATGCATGAAAAACAGGAGCTAAAAGCACTGCAGTAGCTAGTTAAGAATACTCAACAAATATAAGTGAAGAACATGAGTATTCACATGAAAAAGCGGAGCGTGTCTCTCTCCCACACAAGGATTGCTAGGATCCGAATTTATTCAAACAAAAACAAAAATAAAAACACACAGACGCTCCAAGTAAAGCGCATAAGATGTGAAAGAATTAAAATATAGTTTCACTAGAGATGACCTGATAAGTTTGTTGATGAAGAAGGGGATGCCTTGGGCATCCCCAAGCTTAGACGCTTGAGTCTCTCTGAATATGGTTGGGATGAACCACGGGGGCATCCCCAAGCTTAGGCTTTTCACTCTTCTTGATCACATAATATCACCCTTCTCGCTTGATCCTTGAAAACTTCCTTCACACCAAACTCAAGACAGTTCTCATTAGAGGGTTAGTGCATAATCAAAAATTCTCATATTCTGTAATGATACAATCAATCCCAAAGCTTCTGGACATTAGCTACAGCCACCAATGCTTTGTGGAGCAAAGAAATCCACACAAACACAGTAAAAGAGCGAATGCAAAACAAAAGGCAGAATCTGTCAAAAACAGAACAGTCTGGAATGACGAATTTTTTCGAGGCACTTAAGTTGCTCAGATGGATCTGGCCTAAAATAATGAAAGTTGCGTACATATCTCAGGAATATGCGTGATTTTTTCAGAATTTTTTGAATTTTCTACAGGGAGATAAGCTCAAATCCGTGACAGCTAAAAATCTGTCACTGCGCAGAAATCCAAATCTTGCATCAACTTTCAATATAGAACTTTACTTGGCACAACATTGCGATAAAATAAAGATACAAAGGAGTTGCTACAGAAGTAACAAAACTCCTTGACTCAAAGAAAACAAAAATAACAGCAAATAAAAACGATGGGTTGTCTCCCATAAGCGCTTTTCTTTAACGCCTTTCAGCTAGGCGCAGAAAGTGAAAATCAAGTGTTGTCAAGTGGCAAATCATTCAAATCATCAAAAGCTTCTTCCAACACACAGCTTGTAACAATGGGTATCTTAGATGTTCCTGGAGGTGTTTCATTACCTTTAACCGTACTAAAAGTTTTATCAATTTTAAGCTCATAATGAGTCTTTGGTTTTGGCACTTTAGGAACATACATAAACTTTTGCTCTCTACCCACATAAACTTTCTCCTTTTTAGACTTAAGAGAAGTAAAGGTTGAACTTAAGGTTTCAATAGCTTCCTCTAACTCATCAATTCTATGATTTTGGGTGTCATGGATATTATTATCCTCAAGAACAGTGATTCTTTCATTGATGGTGGCTATTGATTCATTAGTCTTACCAATACAATCAAGAAAATTTGGAAAAAAATTCTCCATAGAGTCTAACTTATTTATAACATCCTCCAAGGTGATCTCAATTTTAATATCTTTAGTGGGTGGTGTTCCTACCAAACTTTCAATAATATTACAGGCTTCTAAAGCAGGAGTACCCAAGAAATTTCCACCTGTAAGAGTGTCTAGAACATACCTATACCAACTAGAGATACCAACATAAAAGTTCCTAAGGAGGATAGTGGTAGAGTGTTTCTTAGTACATCTATGATGAGCATCACTAATTCTATACCAAGCATCTTTCAAATTTTCACCTCCTAGTTGCCTAAAAGAACGAACTTCAACTTCAGGAGCATTCATTTTGAAAAACAAAATCAAACCGAATTAAACAAGTAACTAATTTTTTTGTGTTTTTGATAAAGAGAGCAAACAAGACTAAATAAAAATAAACTAAGCAAGACAAATAACAAAGTAAAGAGATTGGGTGTGAGAGACTCCCCTTGCAGAAGCAATTCGGTTTTCCCCGGCAACGGCGCCAGAAAACGTGTTGCTAGCGCTAAGTTGACGAGGGAATATCTCCCCGGCAACAGCCAGAAACAATGCTTGTACGTCACACGTCAGTTGGGAACCCCAAGAGGAAGGTATGATGAGTGCAGCAGCAAGTTTTCCCTCAGTATGAAACCAAGGTTTAATCGAACCAGTAGGAAAACGAGGTTGCTTCGAAGGTGTTGGTGAAGGAGTGTAGTGCGGCGCAACACCAGGGATTCCGGTGCCAACGTGGAACCTGCACAACACAATCAAATTACTTTGCCCCAACTTAACAGTGAGGTTGTCAATCTCACCGGCTTGCTGAAAACAAAGGGTTAAACGTATCGAATGGAATGATGTTTGTTTGCATAAAACAGTAGAGAACAATGATTGCAGTAGATTGTATTTCAGATGTAAAAGAATGGACCGGGGTCCACAGTTCACTAGTGGTGTCTCTCCAATAAGATAACTAACATGCTGGGTAAACAAATTACAGCTGGGCAATTGACAATTGATAAGTGCATATAACATGCATGTGTGAGTTGTGGTGTCTACTATGAGATTCATTTGGGCATTACGACAAAGTACATAGACCGCTATCCAGCATGCATCTATGCCTAAATAGTCCACTTTCCGGTTAACATCCGTACCCCTTCCAGTATTAAGTTGCAAGCAACAGACAATTGCATTAAGTAATGTGCGTAATGTAAACAATACATTCATCCTTGAATAAAGCATTGCTGTTTTACCCCTAGTGGCAACAACACATCTACAACCTTAGAACTTGCTGTCACTATCCCAGGTTAAATAGAGGTTGAACCCAACTATCATGCATAAATACCCCCTCTTGGAGTCACAAGTATTCACTTGGCCAAGGCTTCAACAAGTAACGGAGAGCATGCAAGATCACAAATGACATAGACATGATAATATAATATTCAGCTCCACATAGGTATCAATATAAGTCAGATCCCAGCAAACACAACATGTAGCATTACAATAAGATGATCTTGATCATGATAGGCAGCTCACAAGATCTAAACATGATGGCACAAGTGGAGAAGACAACCATCTAGCTACTGCTATGGACCCATAGTCCAAGGATGAACTACTCACGCATCACTCCGGAGGCGGGCATGGCGATGTAGAGCCCTCCGGTGATGATTCCCCTCTCCGGCAGGGTGCCGGGAAGAGCTTCAGAACCCCCCGAGTTAGGGTTGACGACGGCGGCGGCAGCGAATATGTTCTGGATGAAAGGCTCGGTGTTTTAGGGTTTTCACGTCTCGGGGAATAAATAGGCGAAGGGGCGATGTCGGCGGACCCCCGAGGGGCCCAAACCACCAGGCGGCGCGGTGGGCCCCTGCCGCGCCGCCTGGTTTGGCCACCTCGTGGCTCCCTTCGTCTCTCCTTCGGACTCCGTGTACGTGTTGGAAAAATAGGGACTTGGCCTTTTGTTTCGTGCAATTCCGAGAATATTTCCAGAAGTAACTTTCTGAAACCAAAAACAGCAGAAAACAGGGAACTGGCACTGTGGCATCTTGTTAATAGGTTAGTCCCAGAAAATGCATAAAAGTGATATGAAGTGTATATAAAACATGTAGCAAATGGTATAATATAAGCATGGAACAGCAGAAATTATGGATACGTTGGAGACGTATCAAAGCACACCTCATGCGCAGAGGGTGCGGAAGCACACCTCATCCGTGGCGGAGACGACGAAGACGACAACGCGCTCCTCATGATGGAGGCTTGCACCATCGTGTCTGCCCCACAGCTCCCTGCTTCGACTCGCCAGGCGGAGTCGAGCACCTCGGAGGCGGCACCCTTGTCTCGACCGGTGGCAGAGTCAGCGACTCGACCGGTGGTGGAGTCGGAGGGATCGTCGACTCCTCCGAAGAAACTCGCGCCGATCCAGTGGATCGTGGAGTGGGACACGTTGACTCGAGAGGAGTCGACAGAATCGTCGGGTCGCAAGGACTCGACTGCCCCAGCTCGGGAGGAGCTGGCGGGCTCGGAGACTCGAGAGGAGTCGGCGGTGTCGGGTCAAGAGGACCCGACAGAATCATCGAGTCAGGAGGACTCGACATCGTTGGCTCAGAAGGAGATAACCATGGCGACTCGGGAGGAGTTGGCCACCCGGCTCTAGCAGCCAGGAGTGTCGGGTCGCAAGGACTTGACAGCCTCGTCGGGTGGAGAGCACCCGACATCCTCATCGGGTGGAGAGCACCCGACTGCGTTGACTCGAGAGGAGTCAACCGTGGCAGCTCGGAAGGAGCTGGCTGACCCGACTCGCAAGGAGCCGGTCCTCCTCATGCTAGAGGAGAAGGCACAGGTCAACCTGGCGCAAGAGGGGGACGCCAAAAGGGGCGTCTGGTACCTCGACTCGGGCGCCACCAATCACATGACTGGTGACCGCGCTGCGTTCGTGGAACTCGACACAAGCATCACCGGGACTGTCAAGTCCGGTGACTGCTTGTGAGTCGAAATCTGCGGGCAAGGGACGGTGCTCTTCGTTTGCAAATCAGGCGAGCACCGGGCCATCACCGGGGTGTACTACATACCCCGGCTGAACACGCAGATCATCAGCCTAGGCCAGTTTGACGAGAACGGCTGCCAGGTGCTGATCGAGGATGGGATCCTCCGAGTATGTGATAGGGAGCGGCAGCTCCTGATCAAGGTCAGGCGAGAGCCGAACCGGATGTACAAGCTGCACGCGCGAGTCGCGTAGCCAGTGTGCCTAGTCGTGGGCACTGGTGACGACCCGACGTGGACTTGGCATGCGCGGTTCGGACACCTCAACTTCGACAGCTTGTGCCGACTGGCGAAGGGCAGGATGGTGCGTGGCCTCCCTCTGGTGGAGCACGTGAACCAGCTCTGTGATGCCTGCCTAGCAGGGAAGCAGAGGCGAGCCCCATTTGCAAAGCAAGCGAAGTTCCGGGCGAAGGAGCGACTCGAGTTGGTCCATGGCGACCTCTGCGGGCCGATCACCCGGCCACACCAAGCGGGAAAAGGTACTTCCTCCTGCTGGTGGATGACCTGTCGCGGTACATGTGGCTCGCCCTTCTCTCGACGAAGGACGAGGCCGCAGCCGCATCATTTGACTCCAGGCGGGAGCCGAAGCGGAAACAGGCTGCAAGCTGCGCACGCTGCGCATGGATTGCGGGGGCGAATTCACCTCTTGGTCCTTCACAGCATACTGCGCCGAGCTCGGAGTGGAGCGTCACCTGACGGGTCCGTACTCCCCGCATCAGAATGGCGTCGTAGAGCGACGCAACCAGACGATTGTGGGCATGGCCCGTAGTCTGCTGAAGGCCAAGAAGGTACCCGGAGAATTCTGGGGTGAGGCGGTGACAACGGCCGTGTTCATATTGAACAGGTCACCCACCAAGAGCGTGGACGGCAAGACGCCATTCGAGTTCTAGCATGGCCGCAAGCCGAATGTGAGCTTCCTGCGCACTTTCGGGTGCGTGGTGCACGTCAAAGAGACGCGCCCCGGGCTGAAGAAGCTCGATGACCGGAGCAGGCCGATGATCTTCGTCGGGTACCAACCTGGACGAAGGGTTATCGGGCCTATGACCGGTGACTAACCGCGTGACCATCACACGAGATGCCGTGTTCGACGAGAACGCGCGCTAAGACTGGAGTTCGCCGGGCACTCCGTTGAACACTTTCGAAGTCGACACCTTCGCGGTTGAGCACATGGTGTTCGAGCCGCAGCCAACTCCGGGAGACGGGAGTGCGGGTCCTGCACCCGACTCACCGACTCCTGAATCGCCAACTCCAGGAGTCGGGAGTGCATCCCCAGCTGGTTCTCCAACAACACCGGAGCACCCGACAGCGGAGTCTTCGACTCAGGCTATCTCTGGCGTCGAGTTCGTCACGCCGCCCTCGAGGTACTCAGGTATGCTCGATGCAGAAGACGACATGAGCTTCGATCACCGGTTTCCGCACTCTGCAGAACGTGCTCGAAGTTGGTTCGGCCCTTGAGCCGGACGAGGAGCTCCACTACCTCGCCTCCGAAGAGCCAGGCTCGTTCGATGAGGCGAAGGCGCATGCCAGCTGGAGGCAGGCGATGCAAGAGGAGCTGGAAGCCTTCGAGTCAAACTCGACTTGGAGGCTAGCCACCTTACCACCAGGTCACCGCGCGATCGGCCTGAAGTGGGTGTACAAGGTGAAGAAGGACGCGCATGGCGCAGTCCTTAAGCACAAGGCTCGCCTGGTGGCGAAGGGCTATGTGCAGCGGCATGGGGTCGACTACGACGAGATCTTCGCACCCGTGGCCCGTCTCGAGTCCGTCAGGCTACTACTAGCCGTGGCGGCGAGTGTGGGGTGGGACGTCCACCACATGGACGTCAAGTCTGCCTTCCTCAATGGCGAGTTGGAAAGAGGTGTATGTGCAGCAGCCAACCGGCTTCGCTGCAAAGGGGAAGGAGCACCTGGTTCTTCGACTCAGCAAGGCGCTCTACGGCCTCAAGCAGGCGCCAAGGGCATGGAACACCAAGCTCGATGCATGCCTCGTCAAGCTCGGCTTCGCAAGGTGCGAGTCGGAGCATGGCATGTAAGCGCGAGGAGCGACTCCAAGCCGGCTCTTAGTCGGTGTCTACGTCGACGACTTGGTGATCACGGGCTCGGATTCCAGCGACATCGACAGATTCAAGCTGGAGATGCGGAACCTATTCCAGATGTCCGACCTCGGGTTGCTGAGCTACTACCTTGGCATCGAGGTTCGACAAGGACCCATCGGGATCGATATCTCGCAGGGTGCCTACGCCCTGAAGCTGCTGGAGAAGGCGGGGATGGGCGGGTGCAATCCTGTCCACGCACCCATGGAGCCACGCTTCAAGTTGTCCAAGTGCAGCACGACACCCGCGACAGATGCTACCAAGTACCGGAGCATTGTCGGGAGCCTCCGGTACTTGGTGCACACGAGGCCGGACCTGACCTTCGCAGTTGGGTTTGTATCGTGGTTCATGGAGGCTCCAACTCTGGAGCACCTCGCGGCCGTGAAGCACATCCTACGCTACATCGCCGGGTCACAATGACTCGGGTGTAGGTATGGGAGGAGTGAAGGTGCACTGCGCCTAGTCGGCTACAGCGACAGCGACCTGGCGGGTGACGTCGACTCGCGCAAGAGTACGTCGGGCACCCTGTACTTCCTCGGGAGCAGCCCAGTGACCTGGCAGTCACTCAATCAGAAGGTCGTGGCTCTGTCGAGCTGCGAGTCGGAGTATGTGGCGGCTGCCATAGCTGCTTGCCAGGGGATCTGGCTGGCTCGGTTGCTGTCCGAGTTCAGCAACGGCGAAGCTGAGCACGTGGTGCTCAAAGTCGACAACAAGTCGGCTATCGCGCTCGCCAAAAATCCCGTCTTCCACGAGCGATCAAAGCACATCGACCTGAAGTACCACTTCATTCGAGACTGCGTGGAGGCGAAGAAAGTCGAGCTGGAGTTCGTGCCCACCGAACACCAACTCGCAGACATGCTGACCAAGCCACTTGGACGAGTCCGCCTGGCGGAGCTGCGCACAAGGATCGGCATGGTAGAGGTGTCTCCGGAACTCAAGCCTAGGGAGTGATTGTTGGAAATAGGCTTGTGTGTCCAGTCGACATTCCTTCGAGTGCGAGGGAGTCGACAAGTTAGTGAGTGTCGACTCCGGGGTCTGTCCCGTGTCGAGGTAGTGAGCCTGAGCCGAAGCCTGTTTCGGGTTAGTGCAGTCGCCAGGTTCTTCGGGTGCGTGGACTTTTGTCCTGTAGGCTGTGTCCTGAAGTGGTGCGTCAGCACCAGTAGAGAGTAGGTAGATATGACGTGCTAGACGTCACCTACAGTGTTTCCTAGGCATGACATCGCCAACAGTGACATGTCAGATAAAGGTATGATCGGTCACATCACTGTGATGTGACTGGATAGTTGACTTAGGCCACCAGCTGGCTCAGCCCCTATTTAAGAGAAAGGAATACTAAATAGAAAATTGAGTTAAACTATTTCTTTAGCACACACTCCCCTCTCTCTCGTAGCGAAAAGATCTCACGGACAACAGGCGCGGTCATGGCGCGCCGCAGCGCACGGGGCGAGCGGGTAGCAGACGGCCTGCACGAGCGCGCGGCACGGCGTGAGGGAGCCCAGCGCAGCCGGGGAGGCGCCCAGCGCCCGCACACACTTCCCTGTACACTGCCGGCAGCGGCCCCTCGTCTGCGCGCTCCAGCAGCGACGCCACCGTCACAACCGCCAGCGTCCATTGCCGCCGCCGCTTGTCGCTGCTCATGCTCACCATTCGATTATTTCCTTCCGCACGCGCGCTCGTCTCGCTTCCTCTTTGCCT
The DNA here is from genome assembly GCA_947311845.1 of Poa pratensis. Taxonomy (NCBI): domain Eukaryota; kingdom Viridiplantae; phylum Streptophyta; class Magnoliopsida; order Poales; family Poaceae; genus Poa; species Poa pratensis. The sequence continues at coordinate 20,470,419 of CAMZMU010000073.1, forward strand.
TGGTGGTACTCTGCTGCACGTTCACAAGAAAATACAACTATAAATAAGGATCTCTCTCGACATTAATTAGGACAGAGCCAATATAATTTGACAATACTACTCTGCTGCACGTTCAGGAGAAAATACCAACAAGGACAAGGATTTCTCTCGACATTAATTAGGAAAGATTTCAATAGACTTTGACAATACTACTCTGCTGCACGTTCGCCCCTTCTATGTGGTCAGTGATCCGATTGGATTGTATGTTGTATCCGTCATGTAGTATCTCTAATATATAATATTGTTAAAAGTGATGGTTGGTGGCGGTACGTCATAATAGAACTGTCCCTGAAGTTGATAGAAATTACGCACCATGCCACCTACAAGTGAAAAAACAGTTCGTGCCTGATACGACCGTGGTACGTCGTGGTTAGTCGGTGCGTCAAAAAAAAAAAAAAACGAAGCGAAACGGTACATCGATCCATCTAAAAATACCGCGATCGATACAGACCCGGTCTCCCGATCCGGCTCACGTCGATGCACACCATATCCACGCGATTTCACTGGAGGCCCATCTCCAAGCAGCGATTCGACGGGAGGCCCATCTCCAGGCAATCGTCTGGACAGCGTCCACCGCCAGCGACTGCTCCCTCCAACTCCCAGTTCCAATCCAGTTCCGTTTCTCCAAACGAGCGATCAGATCACACGGTAGAAAAAAACATCAATCCATCCAGACCAGCGATCGGTCTGTGTAAATGCAAAAAAAAAACAGCAATCCGAGTACATCACCAAATCTAAATATTTAGCATCACCCAATCATTATTGACGTAACCATCTTAAAAAAAAAAACTCCTACCTAGCCGGCTATGTGCCCCAAGGAGAGGTAATCTAGCAATTTTTTTTTGACAACTCATCTACACCCCTCAAAAAAAACTCAGGTAGCATTTAGGCCGAATATTCTTTCAGTGGGAGGCGACGTTCCCGTCTACAGCGAGCCGTCCGTGGTGATTTCGTCAATCTCAAAACTTGATCTGCCGGCTCAGTATTTCGGAGGTGCTTATAAGGGTAGGGTGTGAGTGCGTGCGTTCATAGGGGTGAGTGTATGCGCGTGTATGTGAGTGTCTGTGCTTGTACTGTGTTTCTTTAAAAAAACCCGTACCAACGCACGTGATTTTTTTAAATGTTTTTATGTTACTGAATCAAATCATCAGAAGTTTAAAACAGTCTAGAGTTTCGGCTTTCGATTTCTCGGTCAAAATATCTCTTATGTATCGCAACGTCCCCCAAATCCGGTGCCGCCTGAGATCACAGGGATGAGCCGCTCAACAGCCCAAGGACGGAAGCCCTCGAAGATGCTGTCTGCTGGCCGCCCTCCCCTCCCTCCTCCAGACCCCCTCCTCTGGCTCGGCCGCTCGGGCACGGTGAGCAGGGCCTCCGGCTCCACGGCCACGGCGAGCAGGGCATCCGTCCCCTCCTCTATCCACGAAAAGGGGGTGGCCGTCTAGCGCCGCCGGCTTAGCTTCCCATGTGCGGCATCCTCCACGGCTTCAACTTCTCTCCCTTCTGTCCGGCTTCATCTTCATCCTCTGAAGTGGCCGGGATCCATGGCGGCGGAGGGCAGACGTGTCGTCGCCGGGACTGGCTTGGCGGCGCCGTCGCAGGGAGGCGGAGGAAAGAGGATTGAGCAATTATTTTCGTTCGGCCAACAGAACAAGCGAACCGGTATTAAGGGAGCACGGGTTGTTTTCACAGAACCTCAGGGGCCAAAATATAAAATGACCACGACGCACGACGTACCACTGCCACGGTCGTTTACTCGTATTATATATCTTCTATTGATACCCCTACGTTGCTAGAAAAAAATGCTAGAAAAGTCATGTTAAACACCTGTATAGAAAATAATTTCTTTTTTGTTTTCTTCCTTCAATTGCTCAAATTTCGCACCCTTATATTTCTTATCGCTTCCTATCATTTTCCTTGTACACAAACGCAAAAAGAAGATATTCGCTTAAATGACTCAATAGTTCATATTTTCATTTTCGTCGCCCGTTGCAAGCACGGGCATTTTGCTAGTTGCAAATAATAAAATTTGCAACTGGTTACATGGATTGGATTAATTGTCTATAATCTTCGTCAGGTTGGGAATGCTTCTCGTAATATGCTTACTTTGCCTATGTAGAAATGATCTAATTTTTAATTGTAAGAATTGTTCTCAACAGAACTTGAAAATACTACTCCGCTGCACGAGGTTCGTCCGTTTGGTTAGTCATTCAAGTGGCTTTTAAGTTGTACCTGCCAGAAATATATTTCAAAACTCATCATGTGCATCATAAGTTTAGAATCGGCGTCTGCCGATCGATTTGGCCATGTAGAAATGATATGTCTCATAGTAAGAATTGCTCTTATCTGCCGGTCATTTATCAGTATATCCATTTGCTTTGTTTGTGGTTGTATTATGTGAATAACAAAGACCCGTTTAAAGATGTGCGTGCACGGTTAGATGGATAAAGGATACTTTTATCCCACATGGATAACAGCGTAGTCTATGGATGGACCCTCCACCGCCTTAGCCGTTCTATGAGATCTTTGTATCTTTTTGTGCTACCATGTTTTCAGTTTATTTTTATTTCTTAAGCTATGTGTATCTCACCTACATAGGACAAGTGTAAATTCTTATAAATTGTATCAGGGTGATGTTAACCTATAAGTTAATAAAACACACTATATCGAAAAATATAATTTGACAATAATTTTGATGAAGTTCAACATGACTCGCTAATAATTCCGCTCTGCTTATTGATCACACTTCATGTATATTGCCACGATGATTGGGCATCACCGTGTGTTTTTTGCTTCTTCTGAGTACCTTCTCACAAGTCCAATGGTCCGACGTAAACGAACACCCAATATGTCGGTCTTTTATCCGTCTGAGTGGGCAGACGGACATGCGTTTGGCCATGTCCACCTTTCCCTGGTCATTGCACCAAACAGTGCGACCCATTTGGTTTGTCCTATCCGGATTTTTCAGTTTATGATCATTTGGCACATTTTTATGAAAACAATATAGAAAATATATCTAGCTACAAAATCAAACATTTCCCATAGTACCAAAATAATATCATGCCATGCCAGTATACAACATCGTACCCAAAAGAATGGCATGAGTGCAACACGTGCTCTGGCCATATAGTTCATGCCATCTTGGTCATAGTCAAACCGACATACAACATTTGTACCCAAATGACATAATCGCATATCTCGGTCGATATAGTATCGTTATTTCTTTTGAAACAAAACCCTTTTTGTCGGGGACAAGGTGTGTGGCACCCCGATGCGATAATCGGTTTACCTCATAAAATAACAATAGTGAAACCAATATTTATTAAGTCTTCTAAATCCAATAGGTTCCTAGATTACGGCAAGAGTTGATAAAACATGCTCGCGCAACATGCCCCTACAACAAGATTTCACAACAGTACAATTAAATGAGGATAGGACAATCCTCTCGCGCATCGTGCGCACCCAACATATTCACATTATATATTTTATACAGTGGGATCTATCATGGGTAGCAGCGGAAGGAATCTCTTAGCATATCAACGACCTAGGTCGACCCAGCCATATTGTTTCAACCAACAAGTGATGCTGACATAAACTATGTCCATGACAAGGGAAATACGGTCATCTAGTATTCAACAAATTAGTGTAAAGATAAGACTAGGGTATCCTTATTCTGCTCATGTTTCTACATGTGCGTGTGAGTTTTCCTCTGAATCTCACATTCAACAGACACATCATTATAGAAAGAATCATGAAACATAATTATGAATCGGATGTTAATTATCATTGCCTTTAGGACATACATCCAACAGTTTCACGCCAAGAACGCTGAGATTCTTGCTTCTCCTTCGTCGAGTTCTCTCCTGAGCTATTCTTCCTCCAATCCTCTACGTCCCGCAAGCTAGGCCTCAAGGGAAGCTCACCATGCTCATCTCTAATATTCGAGTGAGGCAAAAGAGATAAGAGTGTCCAAGTCGACTGTTGGATGTATGCCCAAAAGGCAATGTATTTATACATCTGATTCATCAATTATGATTTGTATTCTCTATGCTATAACTACGGTGGTTTCTGGACACGTGATTCAGGGGAAATCCCACTCGTACATGCAGAGAATATGAACACGTAAAATATACCCTAGTTCTTTTACGGACTAATTTGTTGATTGCTTGATGACACTGCTTTCCTAGTCATGGACATTGTATATGTCAACATCAATAAGTGCATATTATTGGATAATAATATGGCTGGGTAAACCCAAGTTTTGGTATGCTAAGAGATTCTGTTAAGTCGTCTTTTTGTCCTTAGCTTTATCACAGTAAGTTTATTATATAACATGTCCTATAACCTTGAGGTTATTAGGGTTATGCATACTGGAAGAGTTACTTTGGTACTGTCAACAGCACGGCCGTAACTAGGTGTTAAAACAGCAATCACTGGGTGGCTTCAAGGTGTGTGTATATCCTAATGTTCTGAGATGGGAAATTACTCCTCGGTAATTAGAGAGATACGCCCTGGGCCCTCTCGGTATTATAAAGGTATCCAATATGTTCTGCAGACAATGCATGGTGAAGTTACACCGTGTGGGATATCATAATACGGAAAAGAGTAAAGGGAACTTGCCGGTAACGAGATAGACGAAGATGTAGTGAATCAATTTATTGATTCATGGTAACATCCACGGATCTGTATCTCGGGTGAAGTTTTGGTATCGCGAGTAATGTGAATGATATATTAAATAACCAGCAGGTTCAACAGAGTGTCTTCGCATAATGGTAGCAGTTATTCAGGTCGTCCACAGATCTGACAATGACCGGTGATTGGTTATCCAATTATAGCTACACGTCATCGAACCTGTAGGGTGGCCACGCTTAAACTAGGATTGGTTAGTTGTGTATTACGGTTGGTCCGGAACAATGGAGAGAGCATCACCGGCATAGTGTTTGCGTGATAGATATGTTTTATCGGAGAGATTGTATTGTGATAGAAGTTGCTATCACAGGTCGGAATTTATTCCGGAGGTTTATATTGATGGAGATATTTATCCAGAGTATTTTGTCGGCGGACACTGTGTGTCCCGGATCATATAAAAGGTGTTTTATATGATGGGTAATTAATTCGGTGAAATATTCTGTAAAAGGAAATATTCAAATAAGAATTAATTGGACAAAGTATTATTTAATTATGAGTTAATTAAATATTGATTTATTTAATTGATAAATAATTATGGAAAATATTATTTTATTTTGGAGCCCACCATGGGGCTACCAAGATGGGCCATAGGGTCCACCAAGGTAGCCGCACCACCATATGGTGGTGGTGGGCCGTGGCACCGAGGGGGGGAAGCTCCCCCCGGCCGATCCCTAGTGGTCTTCGGCCCCCGGCGGGGCAAGGCGGCGGCGGTGGCCTGGGGTGGGCCAGCCTAGGGCGGGCCCCACCCGCCAGGTCGGCGCATCGGGGTGGGCCCCACCCGCCTAGGTCGGTTCGGCCTAGGTGGGCCCCACCCGGCGGCGGCCAAGGAGGAGAGGCGGTGGAGGGGAGGGGAGTTGGGGTCCAACTCCAACTCCTCCTCCCATACCGAATTGGGCAAGGGGACTTTTCCCTTGTCCAAACCGAGTTGGACTAGGGGAGCTTTCCCCTTTTTCATGTCCCTCCACCCCTTGGTCTATCTATATAAACCACACCCCCTCCTATTTGGAGGACACACAAGAAACATAAGAAACACAAGCTCTCAAGTTTAGATCCCTTCTAGTTGGATTAGAGGAACCTCTAATTAGAGGCAACCTATCCGATTAGACTAGATCTAATCTCTCTCTCTCTCTCTCTCTCTCTCCTTCTCATGTGTTGAGATCTCCACCTTCATATACACCAGTAGAGCTTTAAGCTTGGACGGCGAAGCCCTGCTGAACCTTTCCCGGCGTACGCGTGCAACCTCTCGGAGGGGTGAGCTGTCGAACTCGACAGTTGACCCTCACTCTGCTGGATCAAGGTGACAAGGCGAGGAGGAGGAGGCGCCGGAATCTCTCTACCAGGCTGGTTGAGGGAGACGGCGACAGGCTACATCGACAACGTCATCAACACTTCTTCCGCGAGTTCGGTGTTGGTAACGTATTTCATCTAGATCTTCAGATCTTCATATTCGCATGTATCTTCATAGTAGATCTTGGGAGGTGTTGCGTAGCAAGATTTTTTTTAATTTTTGGTACACGCAACCCAGTAGTGGTATCAGAGCGATCTATGCATAGATACATGATTATGTGTGAGAGACTCCCCTTGCAGAAGCAATTCAGTTTTCCCCGGCAACGGCGTCAGAAAACGTGTTGCTAGCGCTAAGTTGACGAGGGAATATCTCCCCGGCAACAGCGCCAGAAACTATGCTTGATGCGTGTAACGTCACACGTCAGTTGGGAACCCCAAGAGGAAGATATGATGAGTGCAGCAGCAAGTTTTCCCTCAGTATGAAACCAAGGTTTATCGAACCAGTAGGAAAACGAGGTTGCTTCGAAGGTGTTGATGAAGGAGTGTAGTGCGGCGCAACACCAGGGATTCCGGTGCCAACGTGGAACCTGCACAACACAATCAAATTACTTTGCCCCAACTTAACAGAGAGGTTGTCAATCTCACCGGCTTGCTGAAAACAAAGGGTTAAACGTATCGTATGGAAGCTGATGTTTGTTTGCATAAAACAGTAGAGAACAATGATTGCAGTAGATTATATTTCAGATGTAAAAGAATGGACCGGGGTCCACAGTTCACTAGTGGTGTCTCTCCAATAAGATAACTAACATGCTAGGTAAACAAATTACAGCTGGGCAATTGACAATTGATAAGTGCATATAACATGCATGTGCGAGTTGTGGTGTCTACTATGAGATTCATTTAGGCATTACGACAAAGTACATAGACCACTATCCAGCATGCATCTATGCCTAAATAGTCCACCTTCCGGTTAACATCCGTACCCCTTCCAGTATTAAGTTGCAAGCAACAGACAATTGCATTAAGTAATGTGCATAATGTAAACAATACATTCATCCTTGAATAAAGCATTGTTGTTTTACCCCTAGTGGCAACAACACATCTACAACCTTAGAACTTGCTGTCACTATCCCAGGTTAAATAGAGGTTGAACCCAACTATCATGCATAAATACCCTCTCTTGGAGTCACAAGTATTCACTTGGCCAAGGCTTCAACAAGTAACGGAGAGCATGCAAGATCACAAATGACATAGACATGATAATATAATATTCAGCTCACATAGGTATCAATATAAGTCAGATTCCAGCAAACACAACATGTAGGATTACAATAAGATGATCTTGATCATGATAGGCAGCTCACAAGATCTAAACATGATGGCACAAGTGGAGAAGACAACCATCTAGCTACTGTTATGGACCCATAGTCCAAGGATGAACTACTCACGCATCACTCCGGAGGCAGGCATGGCGATGTAGAGCCCTCCGGTGATGATTCCCCTCTCCGGCAGGGTGCCGGGAAGAGCTTCAGAACCCCCCAAGTTAGGGTTGACGACGGCGGCGGCAGCGAATATGTTCTGGATGAAAGGCTCGGTGTTTTAGGGTTTTCACGTCTCGGGGAATAAATAGGCGAAGGGGCGATGTCGGCGGACCCCCGAGGGGCCCAAACCACCAGGCGGCGCAGTGGGCCCCCCTGCCGCGCCGGCCTATGGTTTGGCCACCTCGTGGCTCCCCTTCGTCTCTCCTTCGGACTCCGTGTACATGTTGGAAAAATAGGGACTTGGCCTTTTGTTTCGTGCAATTCCGAGAATATTTCCAGAAGTAACTTTCTGAAACAAAAAAAGCAGAAAACAGGGAACTGGCACTGTGGCATCTTGTTAATAGGTTAGTCACAGAAAATGCATAAAAGTGATATGAAGTGTATATAAAACATGTAGCAAATGGTATAATATAAGCATGGAACAACAGAAATTATGGATACGTTGGAGACGTATCAAAGCACACCTCATGCGCAGAGGGTGCGGAAGCACACCTCATCCGTGGCGGAGACGACGAAGACGACAACGCGCTCCTCATGATGGAGGCTTGCACCATCGTGTCTGCCCCACAGCTCCCTGCTTCGACTCGCCAGGCGGAGTCGAGCACCTCGGAGGCGGCACCCTTGTCTCGACCGGTGGCAGAGTCAGCGACTCGACCGGTGGTGGAGTCGGAGGGATCGTCGACTCCTCCGAAGAAACTCGCGCCGATCCAGTGGATCGTGGAGTGGGACACGTTGACTCGAGAGGAGTCGACAGAATCGTCGGGTCGCAAGGACTCGACTGCCCCAGCTCGGGAGGAGCTGGCGGGCTCAGAGACTCGAGAGGAGTCGGCGGTGTCGGGTCAAGAGGACCCGACAGAATCATCGAGTCAGGAGGACTCGACATCGTTGGCTCAGAAGGAGATAACCATGGCGACTCGGGAGGAGTTGGCCACCCGGCTCTAGCAGCCAGGAGTGTCGGGTCGCAAGGACTTGACAGCCTCGTCGGGTGGAGAGCACCCGACATCCTCATCGGGTGGAGAGCACCCGACTGCGTTGACTCGAGAGGAGTCAACCGTGGCAGCTCGGAAGGAGCTGGCTGACCCGACTCGCAAGGAGCCGGTCCTCCTCATGCTAGAGGAGAAGGCACAGGTCAACCTGGCGCAAGAGGGGGACGCCAAAAGGGGCGTCTGGTACCTCGACTCGGGCGCCACCAATCACATGACTGGTGACCGCGCTGCGTTCGTGGAACTCGACACAAGCATCACCGGGACTGTCAAGTCCGGTGACTGCTTGTGAGTCGAAATCTGCGGGCAAGGGACGGTGCTCTTCGTCTGCAAATCAGGCGAGCACCGGGCCATCACCGGGGTGTACTACATACCCCGGCTGAACACGCAGATCATCAGCCTGGGCCAGTTTGACGAGAACGGCTGCCAGGTGCTGATCGAGGATGGGATCCTCCGAGTATGTGATAGGGAGCGGCAGCTCCTGATCAAGGTCAGGCGAGAGCCGAACCGGATGTACAAGCTGCACGCGCGAGTCGTGTAGCCAGTGTGCCTAGTCGTGGGCACTGGTGACGACCCGACGTGGACTTGGCATGCGCGGTTCGGACACCTCAACTTCGACAGCTTGTGCCGACTGGCGAAGGGCAGGATGGTGCGTGGCCTCCCTCTGGTGGAGCACGTGAACCAGCTCTGTGATGCCTGCCTAGCAGGGAAGCAGAGGCGAGCCCCATTTGCAAAGCAAGCGAAGTTCCGGGCGAAGGAGCGACTCGAGTTGGTCCATGGCGACCTCTGCGGGCCGATCACCCCGGCCACACCAAGCGGGAAAAGGTACTTCCTCCTGCTGGTGGATGACCTGTCGCGGTACATGTGGCTCGCCCTTCTCTCGACGAAGGACGAGGCCGCAGCCGCCATCATTTGACTCCAGGCGGGAGCCGAAGCGGAAACAGGCTGCAAGCTGCGCACGCTGCGCATGGATCGCGGGGGCGAATTCACCTCTTGGTCCTTCACAGCATACTGCGCCGAGCTCGGAGTGGAGCGTCACCTGACGGGTCCGTACTCCCCGCATCAGAATGGCGTCGTAGAGCGACGCAACCAGACGATTGTGGGCATGGCCCGTAGTCTGCTGAAGGCCAAGAAGGTACCCGGAGAATTCTGGGGTGAGGCGGTGACAACGGCCGTGTTCATATTGAACAGGTCACCCACCAAGAGCGTGGACGGCAAGACGCCATTCGAGTTCTAGCATGGCCGCAAGCCGAATGTGAGCTTCCTGCGCACTTTCGGGTGCGTGGTGCACGTCAAAGAGACGCGCCCCGGGCTGAAGAAGCTCGATGACCGGAGCAGGCCGATGATCTTCGTCGGGTACCAACCTGGGACGAAGGGTTATCGGGCCTATGACCCGGTGACTAACCGCGTGACCATCACACGAGATGCCGTGTTCGACGAGAACGCGCGCTAAGACTGGAGTTCGCCGGGCACTCCGTTGAACACTTTCGAAGTCGACACCTTCGCGGTTGAGCACATGGTGTTCGAGCCGCAGCCAACTCCGGGAGACGGGAGTGCGGGTCCTGCACCCGACTCACCGACTCCTGAATCGCCAACTCCAGGAGTCGGGAGTGCATCCCCAGCTGGTTCTCCAACAACACCGGAGCACCCGACAGCGGAGTCTTCGACTCAGGCTATCTCTGGCGTCGAGTTCGTCACGCCGCCCTCGAGGTACTCAGGTATGCTCGATGCAGAAGACGACATGAGCTTCGATCACCGGTTCCGCACTCTGCAGAACGTGCTCGAAGTTGGTTCGGCCCTTGAGCCGGACGAGGAGCTCCACTACCTCGCCTCCGAAGAGCCAGGCTCGTTCGATGAGGCGAAGGCGCATGCCAGCTGGAGGCAGGCGATGCAAGAGGAGCTGGAAGCCTTCGAGTCAAACTCGACTTGGAGGCTAGCCACCTTACCACCAGGTCACCGCGCGATCGGCCTGAAGTGGGTGTACAAGGTGAAGAAGGACGCGCATGGCGCAGTCCTTAAGCACAAGGCTCGCCTGGTGGCGAAGGGCTATGTGCAGCGGCATGGGGTCGACTACGACGAGATCTTCGCACCCGTGGCCCGTCTCGAGTCCGTCAGGCTACTACTAGCCGTGGCGGCGAGTGTGGGGTGGGACGTCCACCACATGGACGTCAAGTCTGCCTTCCTCAATGGCGAGTTGGAGGAAGAGGTGTATGTGCAGCAGCCAACCGGCTTCGCTGCAAAGGGGAAGGAGCACCTGGTTCTTCGACTCAGCAAGGCGCTCTACGGCCTCAAGCAGGCGCCAAGGGCATGGAACACCAAGCTCGATGCATGCCTCGTCAAGCTCGGCTTCGCAAGGTGCGAGTCGGAGCATGGCATGTAAGCGCGAGGAGCGACTCCAAGCCGGCTCTTAGTCGGTGTCTACGTCGACGACTTGGTGATCACGGGCTCGGATTCCAGCGACATCGACAGATTCAAGCTGGAGATGCGGAACCTATTCCAGATGTCCGACCTCGGGTTGCTGAGCTACTACCTTGGCATCGAGGTTCGACAAGGACCCATCGGGATCGATATCTCGCAGGGTGCCTACGCCCTGAAGCTGCTGGAGAAGGCGGGGATGGGCGGGTGCAATCCTGTCCACGCACCCATGGAGCCACGCTTCAAGTTGTCCAAGTGCAGCACGACACCCGCGACAGATGCTACCAAGTACCGGAGCATTGTCGGGAGCCTCCGGTACTTGGTGCACACGAGGCCGGACCTGACCTTCGCAGTTGGGTTTGTATCGCGGTTCATGGAGGCTCCAACTCTGGAGCACCTCGCGGCCGTGAAGCACATCCTACGCTACATCGCCGGGTCACAATGACTCGGGTGTAGGTATGGGAGGAGTGAAGGTGCACTGCGCCTAGTCGGCTACAGCGACAGCGACCTGGCGGGCGACGTCGACTCGCGCAAGAGTACGTCGGGCACCCTGTACTTCCTCGGGAGCAGCCCAGTGACCTGGCAGTCACTCAATCAGAAGGTCGTGGCTCTGTCGAGCTGCGAGTCGGAGTATGTGGCGGCTGCCATAGCTGCTTGCCAGGGGATCTGGCTGGCTCGGTTGCTGTCCGAGTTCAGCAACGGCGAAGCTGAGCACGTGGTGCTCAAAGTCGACAACAAGTCGGCTATCGCGCTCGCCAAAAATCCCGTCTTCCACGAGCGATCAAAGCACATCGACCTGAAGTACCACTTCATTCGAGACTGCGTGGAGGCGAAGAAAGTCGAGCTGGAGTTCGTGCCCACCGAACACCAACTCGCAGACATGCTGACCAAGCCACTTGGACGAGTCCGCCTGGCGGAGCTGCGCACAAGGATCGGCATGGTAGAGGTGTCTCCGGAACTCAAGCCTAGGGAGTGATTGTTGGAAATAGGCTTGTGTGTCCAGTCGACATTCCTTCGAGTGCGAGGGAGTCGACAAGTTAGTGAGTGTCGACTCCGGGGTCTGTCCCGTGTCGAGGTAGTGAGCCTGAGCCGAAGCCTGTTTCGGGTTAGTGCAGTCGCCAGGTTCTTCGGGTGCGTGGACTTTTGTCCTGTAGGCTGTGTCCTGAAGTGGTGCGTCAGCACCAGTAGAGAGTAGGTAGATATGACGTGCTAGACGTCACCTACAGTGTTTCCTAGGCATGACATCGCCAACAGTGACATGTCAGATAAAGGTATGATCGGTCACATCACTGTGATGTGACTGGATAGTTGACTTAGGCCACCAGCTGGCTCAGCCCCTATTTAAGAGAAAGGAATACTAAGTAGAAAATTGAGTTAAACTATTTCTTTAGCACACACTCCCCTCTCTCTCGTAGCGAAAAGATCTCACGGACAACAGGCGCGGTCATGGCGCGCCGCAGCGCACGGGGCGAGCGGGTAGCAGACGGCCTGCACGAGCGCGCGGCACGGCGTGAGGGAGCCCAGCGCAGCCGGGGAGGCGCCCAGCGCCCGCACACACTTCCCTGTACACTGCCGGCAGCGGCCCCTCGTCTGCGCGCTCCAGCAGCGACGCCACCGTCACAACCGCCAGCGTCCATTGCCGCCGCCGCTTGTCGCTGCTCATGCTCACCATTCGATTATTTCCTTCCGCACGCGCGCTCGTCTCGCTTCCTCTTTGCCTTGGTGGTACTCTGCTGCACGTTCACAAGAAAATACAACTATAAATAAGGATCTCTCTCGACATTAATTAGGACAGAGCCAATATAATTTGACAATACTACTCTGCTGCACGTTCAGGAGAAAATACCAACAAGGACAAGGATTTCTCTCGACATTAATTAGGAAAGATTTCAATAGACTTTGACAATACTACTCTGCTGCACGTTCGCCCCTTCTATGTGGTCAGTGATCCGATTGGATTGTATGTTGTATCCGTCATGTAGTATCTCTAATAGATAATATTGTTAAAGTGATGGTTGGTGGCGGTACGTCATAATAGAACTGCCCTGAAGTTGATAGAAATTACGCACCATGCCACCTACAAGTGAAAAAACAGTTCGTGCCTGATACGACCGTGGTACGTCGTGGTTAGTCGGTGCGTCAAAAAAAAAAAAAAAACGAAGCGAAACGGTACATCGATCCATCTAAAAATACCGCGATCGATACAGACCCGGTCTCCCGATCCGGCTCACGTCGATGCACACCATATCCACGCGATTTCACTGGAGGCCCATCTCCAAGCAGCGATTCGACGGGAGGCCCATCTCCAGGCAATCGTCTGGACAGCGTCCACCGCCAGCGACTGCTCCCTCCAACTCCCAGTTCCAATCCAGTTCCGTTTCTCCAAACGAGCGATCAGATCACACGGTAGAAAAAAACATCAATCCATCCAGACCACGATCGGTCTGTGTAAATGCAAAAAAAAAACAGCAATCCGAGTACATCACCAAATCTAAATATTTAGCATCACCCAATCATTATTGACGTAACCATCTTTAAAAAAAAAACTCCTACCTAGCCGGCTATGTGCCCCAAGGAGAGGTAATCTAGCAATTTTTTTTTGACAACTCATCTACACCCCTCAAAAAAAACTCAGGTAGCATTTAGGCCGAATATTCTTTCAGTGGGAGGCGACGTTCCCGTCTACAGCGAGCCGTCCGTGGTGATTTCGTCAATCTCAAAACTTGATCTGCCGGCTCAGTATTTCGGAGGTGCTTATAAGGGTAGGGTGTGAGTGCGTGCGTTCATAGGGGTGAGTGTATGCGCGTGTATGTGAGTGTCTGTGCTTGTACTGTGTTTCTTAAAAAAAACCCGTACCAACGCACGTGATTTTTTTAAATGTTTTTATGTTACTGAATCAAATCATCAGAAGTTTAAAACAGTCTAGAGTTTCGGCTTTCGATTTCTCGGTCAAAATATCTCTTATGTATCGCAACGTCCCCCAAATCCGGTGCCGCCTGAGATCACAGGGATGAGCCGCTCAACAGCCCAAGGACGGAAGCCCTCGAAGATGCTGTCTGCTGGCCGCCCTCCCCTCCCTCCTCCAGACCCCCTCCTCTGGCTCGGCCGCTCGGGCACGGTGAGCAGGGCCTCCGGCTCCACGGCCACGGCGAGCAGGGCATCCGTCCCCTCCTCTATCCACGAAAAGGGGGTGGCCGTCTAGCGCCGCCGGCTTAGCTTCCCATGTGCGGCATCCTCCACGGCTTCAACTTCTCTCCCTTCTGTCCGGCTTCATCTTCATCCTCTGAAGTGGCCGGGATCCATGGCGGCGGAGGGCAGACGTGTCGTCGCCGGGACTGGCTTGGCGGCGCCGTCGCAGGGAGGCGGAGGAAAGAGGATTGAGCAATTATTTTCGTTCGGCCAACAGAACAAGCGAACCGGTATTAAGGGAGCACGGGTTGTTTTCACAGAACCTCAGGGGCCAAAATATAAAATGACCACGACGCACGACGTACCACTGCCACGGTCGTTTACTCGTATTATATATCTTCTATTGATACCCCTACGTTGCTAGAAAAAAATGCTAGAAAAGTCATGTTAAACACCTGTATAGAAAATAATTTCTTTTTTGTTTTCTTCCTTCAATTGCTCAAATTTCGCACCCTTATATTTCTTATCGCTTCCTATCATTTTCCTTGTACACAAACGCAAAAAGAAGATATTCGCTTAAATGACTCAATAGTTCATATTTTCATTTTCGTCGCCCGTTGCAAGCACGGGCATTTTGCTAGTTGCAAATAATAAAATTTGCAACTGGTTACATGGATTGGATTAATTGTCTATAATCTTCGTCAGGTTGGGAATGCTTCTCGTAATATGCTTACTTTGCCTATGTAGAAATGATCTAATTTTTAATTGTAAGAATTGTTCTCAACAGAACTTGAAAATACTACTCCGCTGCACGAGGTTCGTCCGTTTGGTTAGTCATTCAAGTGGCTTTTAAGTTGTACCTGCCAGAAATATATTTCAAAACTCATCATGTGCATCATAAGTTTAGAATCGGCGTCTGCCGATCGATTTGGCCATGTAGAAATGATATGTCTCATAGTAAGAATTGCTCTTATCTGCCGGTCATTTATCAGTATATCCATTTGCTTTGTTTGTGGTTGTATTATGTGAATAACAAAGACCCGTTTAAAGATGTGCGTGCACGGTTAGATGGATAAAGGATACTTTTATCCCACATGGATAACAGCGTAGTCTATGGATGGACCCTCCACCGCCTTAGCCGTTCTATGAGATCTTTGTATCTTTTTGTGCTACCATGTTTTCAGTTTATTTTTATTTCTTAAGCTATGTGTATCTCACCTACATAGGACAAGTGTAAATTCTTATAAATTGTATCAGGGTGATGTTAACCTATAAGTTAATAAAACACACTATATCGAAAAATATAATTTGACAATAATTTTGATGAAGTTCAACATGACTCGCTAATAATTCCGCTCTGCTTATTGATCACACTTCATGTATATTGCCACGATGATTGGGCATCACCGTGTGTTTTTTGCTTCTTCTGAGTACCTTCTCACAAGTCCAATGGTCCGACGTAAACGAACACCCAATATGTCGGTCTTTTATCCGTCTGAGTGGGCAGACGGACATGCGTTTGGCCATGTCCACCTTTCCCTGGTCATTGCACCAAACAGTGCGACCCATTTGGTTTGTCCTATCCGGATTTTTCAGTTTATGATCATTTGGCACATTTTTATGAAAACAATATAGAAAATATATCTAGCTACAAAATCAAACATTTCCCATAGTACCAAAATAATATCATGCCATGCCAGTATACAACATCGTACCCAAAAGAATGGCATGAGTGCAACACGTGCTCTGGCCATATAGTTCATGCCATCTTGGTCATAGTCAAACCGACATACAACATTTGTACCCAAATGACATAATCGCATATCTCGGTCGATATAGTATCGTTATTTCTTTTGAAACAAAACCCTTTTTGTCGGGGACAAGGTGTGTGGCACCCCGATGCGATAATCGGTTTACCTCATAAAATAACAATAGTGAAACCAATATTTATTAAGTCTTCTAAATCCAATAGGTTCCTAGATTACGGCAAGAGTTGATAAAACATGCTCGCGCAACATGCCCCTACAACAAGATTTCACAACAGTACAATTAAATGAGGATAGGACAATCCTCTCGCGCATCGTGCGCACCCAACATATTCACATTATATATTTTATACAGTGGGATCTATCATGGGTAGCAGCGGAAGGAATCTCTTAGCATATCAACGACCTAGGTCGACCCAGCCATATTGTTTCAACCAACAAGTGATGCTGACATAAACTATGTCCATGACAAGGGAAATACGGTCATCTAGTATTCAACAAATTAGTGTAAAGATAAGACTAGGGTATCCTTATTCTGCTCATGTTTCTACATGTGCGTGTGAGTTTTCCTCTGAATCTCACATTCAACAGACACATCAATTATAGAAAGAATCATGAAACATAATTATGAATCGGATGTTAATTATCATTGCCTTTAGGACATACATCCAACAGTTTCACGCCAAGAACGCTGAGATTCTTGCTTCTCCTTCGTCGAGTTCTCTCCTGAGCTATTCTTCCTCCAATCCTCTACGTCCCGCAAGCTAGGCCTCAAGGGAAGCTCACCATGCTCATCTCTAATATTCGAGTGAGGCAAAAGAGATAAGAGTGTCCAAGTCGACTGTTGGATGTATGCCCAAAAGGCAATGTATTTATACATCTGATTCATCAATTATGATTTGTATTCTCTATGCTATAACTACGGTGGTTTCTGGACACGTGATTCAGGGGAAATCCCACTCGTACATGCAGAGAATATGAACACGTAAAATATACCCTAGTTCTTTTACGGACTAATTTGTTGATTGCTTGATGACACTGCTTTCCTAGTCATGGACATTGTATATGTCAACATCAATAAGTGCATATTATTGGATAATAATATGGCTGGGTAAACCCAAGTTTTGGTATGCTAAGAGATTCTGTTAAGTCGTCTTTTTGTCCTTAGCTTTATCACAGTAAGTTTATTATATAACATGTCCTATAACCTTGAGGTTATTAGGGTTATGCATACTGGAAGAGTTACTTTGGTACTGTCAACAGCACGGCCGTAACTGGGTGTTAAAACAGCAATCACTGGGTGGCTTCAAGGTGTGTGTATATCCTAATGTTCCGAGATGGGAAATTACTCCTCGGTAATTAGAGAGATACGCCCTGGGCCCTCTCGGTATTATAAAGGTATCCAATATGTTCTGCAGACAATGCATGGTGAAGTTACACCGTGTGGGATATCATAATACGGAAAAGAGTAAAGGGAACTTGCCGGTAACGAGATAGACGAAGATGTAGTGAATCAATTTATTGATTCATGGTAACATCCACGGATCTGTATCTCGGGTGAAGTTTTGGTATCGCGAGTAATGTGAATGATATATTAAATAACCAGCAGGTTCAACAGAGTGTCTTCGCATAATGGTAGCAGTTATTCAGGTCGTCCACAGATCTGACAATGACCGGTGATTGGTTATCCAATTATAGCTACACGTCATCGAACCTGTAGGGTGGCCACGCTTAAACTAGGATTGGTTAGTTGTGTATTACGGTTGGTCCGGAACAATGGAGAGAGCATCACCAGCATAGTGTTTGCGTGATAGATATGTTTTATCGGAGAGATTGTATTGTGATAGAAGTTGCTATCACAGGTCGGAATTTATTCCGGAGGTTTATATTGATGGAGATATTTATCCAGAGTATTTTGTCGGCGGACACTGTGTGTCCCGGATCATATAAAAGGTGTTTTATATGATGGGTAATTAATTCGGTGAAATATTCTGTAAAAGGAAATATTCAAATAAGAATTAATTGGACAAAGTATTATTTAATTATGAGTTAATTAAATATTGATTTATTTAATTGATAAATAATTATGGAAAATATTATTTTATTTTGGAGCCCACCATGGGGCTACCAAGATGGGCCATAGGGTCCACCAAGGTAGCCGCACCACCATATGGTGGTGGTGGGCCGTGGCACCGAGGGGGGGAAGCTCCCCCCGGCCGATCCCTAGTGGTCTTCGGCCCCCGGCGGGGCAAGGCGGCGGCGGTGGCCTGGGGTGGGCCAGCCTAGGGCGGGCCCCACCCGCCAGGTCGGCGCATCGGGGTGGGCCCCACCCGCCTAGGTCGGTTCGGCCTAGGTGGGCCCCACCCGGCGGCGGCCAAGGAGGAGAGGCGGTGGAGGGGAGGGGAGTTGGGGTCCAACTCCAACTCCTCCTCCCATACCGAATTGGGCAAGGGGACTTTTCCCTTGTCCAAACCGAGTTGGACTAGGGGAGCTTTCCCCTTTTTCATGTCCCTCCACCCCTTGGTCTATCTATATAAACCACACCCCCTCCTATTTGGAGGACACACAAGAAACATAAGAAACACAAGCTCTCAAGTTTAGATCCCTTCTAGTTGGATTAGAGGAACCTCTAATTAGAGGCAACCTATCCGATTAGACTAGATCTAATCTCTCTCTCTCTCTCTCTCTCTCCTTCTCATGTGTTGAGATCTCCACCTTCATATACACCAGTAGAGCTTTAAGCTTGGACGGCGAAGCCCTGCTGAACCTTTCCCGGCGTACGCGTGCAACCTCTCGGAGGGGTGAGCTGTCGAACTCGACAGTTGACCCTCACTCTGCTGGATCAAGGTGACAAGGCGAGGAGGAGGAGGCGCCGGAATCTCTCTACCAGGCTGGTTGAGGGAGACGGCGACAGGCTACATCGACAACGTCATCAACACTTCTTCCGCGAGTTCGGTGTTGGTAACGTATTTCATCTAGATCTTCAGATCTTCATATTCGCATGTATCTTCATAGTAGATCTTGGGAGGTGTTGCGTAGCAAGATTTTTTTTAATTTTTGGTACACGCAACCCAGTAGTGGTATCAGAGCGATCTATGCATAGATACATGATTTGATCTAGAGCTCTTGGTGTGCGGGCACCGCATAAGTTTGTGCAGGTATGTTATTGAGGTCTATATCTTCTAACATTCAAGTTATTTATGGTGCTTCCCGATATGCGGTCTTGTCTTGTTTCCAGCGGCATAGTATGATCTTGGACTTCTGGCAATCCGCGGACCTTCCGGCTGCTCCTAGTATGCCCGTTGGCGTCAACGAAGTGTTTCAGTAGCTTCGGATCATATTATAGTTGGTCTCGTCGACTTGATAGCGGATGATGCATGCGGACTTGGTCCACACGGGGGTCATGTGCTACTAAATGTAATCGTCTGGGTTAGCATCCGCAACGTTCTTGTGATGTTGGGATGGATAATCATCCCGCAAGGTTAATTTTGCAACATGAATAACTATGCTTGGTAAGGGCCGTAGTATTTCCGGTTGTCCCGTTGATCCTACATCCACGCTAAAATATACAAACAAACATTAGAGGCGTCTAACTCTGTTTTGCAGGACATGTGATGTGGTATAGTCTCGAAATATTATTTTGTTGACTAACCCTTGTTTTATTGGCCGGCGTGCCTGTGATGCATGTAAAATGCATACATGAACTTTGCATTATTTTATTCATATTCCAATCATATTTGCATCATATAAGGTTTATATTAATGTTTTATAATGATTTTGGGAATATTTCACAAGTTCCCCTATTTTTCTGGAATTAATCCTGCGCAGGCAGAAAACCCTATTTTCTATATTTTGATGTTTCAAGGACCCAAACGAAGTCCAAATGACTTGCAAATTTAGGAGCATCAATATTTAGAAGGAAGAAGACCTGGGAGCGAAGGAAGCGAACAAACGGAGGCTCGAGGGCCAAAAGGGGGTGGCCCACGCGGCCAAAACCCTAGGCCGCATGGGGCCCACCTTCTGGAGCCTCGGAGCTCCGTTGCCGTCGATCTTTTCTCCACCGACTTCGTCTTGACCTAAAACCGACTATAAAAATAGTCCCCCGAGGAGTTTCGAGAAGAGGCGGCGGAGAAACACAAAACCACGAAACAGAGAGACAGAAGGCTACCGCCGGAGAAGATCGGAGGGGGGAAACGCCGCCGGAATCACCTCCAGAGGGCTCCACCCCCCTCCGGCATGTTCATCATCAACATCTACAGCAAGATCATCTCCATCTCTCCATTGTAAACTCTTGGCAAACATGATGTATGATGCAATATACTATTCCCTTGTTCTATTGTGTCTCCCCATCTATGTTTGAGAAGTGATTTGTTCATGGCAATAGTGAAATAGTTCGTTGATTGGTTGCATACAAGTTTTGTTATCTTTTATGATTGTCTTTATGTACAATATATGAGTGCACGCATATATTGGGGAATGCATGTAAGGTGATCACCGTAGTGTAATGGATTGAGTAGGACGGGTCGGAGTACTAAGACAGAAACCGTGGTCTGAGACTTGAAGTTACATTATGGGGGATATATAGGGGACCTTAGAACTTAAGGCTATGGTGGGACTTTTATGTCTTAATAACTCTTGTGCAGTCATTTACTTGGCCATAAGAACCATCATAAGGGGTTTTAGTTCATTTACTTGGCTACACCTATTTATGGCTCCTTCCTAGAAGAAACAATTAAAGACTGAAACATGTGCTTCACTAATTGTGACAACCACACGAATGAAATAACAATTGCTAGAACATTTGCTCCCTTGAGATATTTGCTACTTGAGATATTTGCTACTTGCTACTTTGAGAAACTTGCTTGAGAAAACTGCTGAGAGAAACCTGCTCTAAGAAACTTGCGTTTGAAACTTGATTGAGAAACCTGTTACTAGCTAAACCCATTCCACACCACTTGCTTTCATTAGTTAGTTCTTTTATATTTAAACTTATTGCTTTGCATAAACAGCCATATAAGAGGGTTATAGGGCTTTAGAGAATAGATAGTTTACCTTCAGCTCCTCGTGGGTTCGACACTCAAATACTTATCGAATTGTGCTACAGTGATTCCTTGATCTTGGGGATTATCAAGCACTTTTCTGGCGCCGTTGCCGGGGAGCGTTGTGCTAAGCTTTTATTCTTGTTTGCATTGCATACTAACATATAAATCTAAAACACAAAAAAATTATAAAATGGAAAACAACCAAACAATTATAGAACTGTATAATATCTATCTTGAGTTAGGACATGAAGTGTTTGAGGAGAAAATTAAATTTTATCTGCATAACAATCATGTTTGTGGTAGTACTAATTCTTTGAACACCTTTATTGCTAATGCTAAGGAAAACCTTAAGCTTGGGGAAGTTTGTTTTGATGAATATGGTATTTTTAGTCCCCCTACTATTGAGGATGAAAGTGATTTAGTTGAGTTTGATGATCCATTATGCTCGTTAGATGATAAGTCTTTATGTGGTGATTCTATTCAAAACTATGTGGTTATGTTTAACTTTAATGCTTGCAACTATTATGAGAGAGGAAGAGATAAGAATCCCCTTTATGTTCCTATGATATTTAAAATGCAAGCTATTGATTATTATATACATTGGTTACCTCAAATTTATTGTTATTTATTCATATATAAAATTCCAATGCATAGGAAGAGAGTTAGACTTAAAAGTAAATTGTTTAATATTCTGTGGTGTGTTCCCTATGCTTTAATTTCCTATTCGGTTTGAGCACACCTTTATATCTTTACAACATGTAAAATATCTTTACGTACTGTTTTGTAAAAAATTAGTTTAAGATTTTTATTTTATATAAAATTTGGGAAAGTAAATGAGATGGATGAGTAATGGAGAAGTTGGGGTCGACCTTGAACATGTGTTGTTCATGCCAGTGGAACCGTTGCAAAGTCTCTATCATTAAAACTTTTCCCAAAGATAAAACCAAATAAAAAGAGTGTTTATGATGTATATATTTGCTTCTCATTTTGCCTTTTTGCTAAATCAAAAACAACAAAAATATTTTCCTTCCTCTTTGATTGTTTTTCTTGATTTGCTGTCCAGAAAACAGATTCCTAAGCTTCACTGCGAAAAATGTATAAAATCACAGAAAAGTAATTTTGACCTGAAATTTTACGACAGCAATCTTCAGTTATTAATACACATTTCATTAGTTCAAAATTTTCTGATTTGAGCAACGTAAGTGCCTCTGAAAATTCACTCTTTACGGGCTGTCCAGTTTTTGACAGATTTTGTCTTAATTTTGCATTACTCTCATTACTTGTGTTTTTGTGTGGTTCTATTTATCAAAGAGCAATACACAACCATAGTAATATTAGCTAATGTGTAGAATCAATTCATGATATGTCTTTGCTGAACCTATGAGGATTTGATTTATGGAGACACTAACCCCTCTAATCAAGTTTTATGATGAGTTTTGTGTAAAGAGAATTTTCAAGTGAAAGAGTTGAGGGTGATGAACAATGATCAAGAGGGACAAACACTCAAGCTTGGGGATGTTACCCCTAGGCTCACCCTACATATTTCGAATAAGTACAAGAATTCAAGTTTGGGGATGCCAAGCCACCTCACTCCAACCATCTAAATATCAAGTAAGAAACCTAGCTATATGGCTATAAAGAAAGCGATTTACGGAGGCAACCCGGTTGTTTTTATTTTTGATTTTCTTTCTGTCCTCTTGCTGTAACAAGAGACTAGGTTTTTAGTTTAGTTTCTGGAATTTTTAATAAAGTGCCAAGTTTTACCCATTTTGGTTTGAAAAAGTTGCTTATAGCATTCGGAGATATTATTCCAACACGAGTCTGTGCACGGTATGATTTTTAATTCCTATTATGTAAATACGAATGAGCTCATATTTAAACTTTAGTTGCAACTTTTCATCCTCTGTATGCATGATTTTTTTCAGAATTTTTAGACAAATTTAAGTAGTGTAGAAAAATACGTTTTGCTGCTGCTGTTTTTCTGGACAGATTCTGTCCCATTTTGTTTGATGCATGGTTAGAACTTTTAACTTGAACCTTTCAGATCCAATTGAGTTTATGAGTAGGCATACAACATAATACACTTACTGGACATCCATATGAATTTTTATCTAAGGATTATGTGCAGCAAGAAACCTATTTGTTTATCACTACTAATGTCACCCCACAGAAAAGAAATAGGAGAAACAGTGTTTTGAAGTTTTTTCACAGGGATTAGAGGAGATGCACCAAGAGTTATCTAAGAATGGTGAAAACCATAAGCCTGGGGATGTGAAGACAACCCACTGGACCTACACACTCTCGGTTTGCACACGTCTAACTTCTGTTTTTCGATCAATGCACTTTATCGCATAAACTTGGAGCGTCTTTTTGTTTGTTTAGGTTTGATTTTTATTTTGTAAGACCACCACATTATCATTTATATATGAGAGAGCTACTGGAAATATGTGTTGAAATATGTTGGATGCTATTAAAATGATTGGGAAAGGGATGTTTGAGTTGATTTTAAAAGATACATATAGTTGCATGATTCATGAGCTTGTGAATGAGTAATAACTTGCAAGTGTTTTATCAAGAGCTATCTTTTATTCATGTTTTGATGCTGAATGTTACTTTACTTTGTTTAACATGGATTAGTTAGTTCTATGGACACTCATGCATGTATTTAGATGGTCAACTTTCTCCCTCTTGCTAGCCCAAAAATTCCAACAAGTAAAAACTTGTTTCCAACACCTTCAACCAAAGTTTTTCCAGTGAGTCCACCATATCTACCTATTAGCTTTATGCTATTCTGATTATGTTTACCATGTTACTTAGTATTATTTATACCTGTAAATTAAAATGCTTATGTTATTGATTGTTATGGGAAAAGTTGATTATATAGCTCTCACGAACTTGATGCACACTTTACTTTTATTGCACTTAATGAACATGACCCATTGTGATTAAAATTATGATGTTATGAGCTTGACAAATGTCGTTGGTTGAGAGTTAGCAGAAATGTGTATCACATGGAACGCTTTCAACATTGCACTCATTTATACTTAGTTGATGTCATGTACTTTTGTTTATGGATGCTTACCATGGGTGAAATAAATGAGTAGATGAAGTAGGTTTAAATGAGTTTGTATAAATGGTTAGAGAGATGCCTGGTCAATCGAGCTTGATTGTCTATCATGGCAGCTCTCGACCCTGAACACACATGTTCCTAGGAAATACTGAGTCATGTGAGTGCCCACTTAAGGATTCAGATGGCCTAACGAGAGGTCGAACTGCTTATAGTACGGCAACACCAATTACAATTACTTGTATCTTATCAATTGTTTTATTCATGATATCAAGTTACAGGTGACGACCTTCAAAACTCTCTGAGAAGAATTGAGACAATTATCACGTTACATCCTCTCAATCCTTGGGGGCTACATCATATTGTCATCAAAAATTTGAAGATGGATCGTCATCAAGTTTTGAAGCTATCAGGCTACTCTAACAAAGAAGCTCACGAAGTCAGAAGATCTTCCAGGTGCGAGTCAAGGCCAATCAAGCACAATAAGTCGCGAAATAAGGAAAAGCGCGGCCTAAACATTCAAGATCAAGAAATCCTATGAAGTTCAAGCCAAGCTTGGGGGCTAATGTCGGGGGAATACTTTCTGGATTAACCCGCGACCCAGTGTGACTTACTTTACTCGCACGGACAAAAGCCCACATGGGATCAAGCCCAACATCGAACCGCCACAAGGAGAAGGATCTAGAAGACATATCCTGGAGGACGCGAGGAGGAGTTAGTCTCCGAGTAGGTTCAAAAAAAAGTTGATGTATTCCTTGTGGAGGAAGTTTCCTTTGTAACCTAGCGAACCTTTGTGTATATAAAGAGGACTCGCAGGACTTAGACAGGGTTAAGCTATCAAGCCCCAAAACCCTAGCTCATACGGCGAGTACCAGATCGGATCGCCTCCATTGTAACACCTCGATTATCATATCAATACCAATCTAGGGTAGGCAGGAAGTATGTGACACCCCTCCCTGGCACATCTTGCCAGAGAGGCAGTCGTCCCGTGCGCCATCCCAAGATAACTGGCCGCACGTCACAACAGTGTAACATAATGGAAATCATTACACAATCAGGCACCTCAGTGCTACAAATGGTTTACAATACCATCAAGGAATGACAAAATATCAATTTCAGCATGGCACGATACAGAGTTTTAACTGGCAGCGGAAGACATATGAGAGGCTACGGCTCGGAGCGGCTCCACTCCACAGGTTCTGGCTGGGCTACTGATCCTAGCATGCTCTTGCTCCATGTCCTTGCTAAGGTAGAAGATGAATCCTCGACAAAACCTGGCCACAATCACAAGGCCCGTGAGTACATTATTATGCACTCAGCAAGTATCGCCCCTCACCACAAACAATCCAATAATCATGCAACAAGGTATACACTGGAATTAAAATCCTACAACATGTCAAGATGTACTCTAGATACATAACATAAAAGTAGCATGGCATTGACAACCAAACATGTCATAAGCAAGCAACGGGGGTATCACCAGTACAGAGTCCAAGCCAGGTGGGGTTGGATCGTATACCGGCAATCCAACAAAGGGCTTACCTGTGACGAGAAAACGGGTGTACCAAGTGGGTACCAAATAATACACCACATCACCTGTGATCACTGCTAGGCCCACTGGCCTCATCATTTCACTCTGGGCACGCATGGTTGATGTGGGCTCTGGCCTAACTATAGGCTTCCCAACGCATCACACCGCCATCCCTAAATCATGGTAACCATCAACAGCTCACGACAATATTCCCTGCATCATCTTATTTGCTCATTTAGTGAAATCAGGTCGTTCATTAATTATTTCAAACAAATCTTAAGTTTAACCTCCGGACACGACGAGGACATACAGTGTGACTGACACTGAACTGTTGTTCCATATCCCAGGAACGAGGCTAGATATCTAGATTTACACTCTCGAGAGGTTGCAGATACCACCCACCTAAGTGCACCACACTCAGCCGGTACTTTAGGATATCATCCTTAAGGCAAACTCAGCAAGATACACTCACCTGACCGTTCACGCCATCAAGACACTCCCTATATAGCCACCGACATAACTATATGCCTTATGCAAAAGTGAATCCGGCACGTCCCCAACCCATGAGCGACGCCTAGCTCCGGAACCTTCACAAGACTAGCCCCGACCAACTATGGTAACCGACTAGACTTGCCAAAATGGTGGCATCAAAGTAGGCTCAATAGGATTACGTAGGTCAAGGCCCGCCCATGTGAGCGACAGTGGTACTGCTTTCGATGTTCAGATTAGTGGCACTATGGACTGACCCTATCGTTGTTTGGAGGGGTGTTTTATTTAATCAAGTTTCATCACCACAAGTCACAAAACAGAGGATTAGTCCAGCATAATCATCACGATATCAATATCATATACCATCAAACAACAAGGCATTAGCAACATACAGTAAGCACATAACAACATCACTTGAATAACCATAACATTTGCAGGTATTGATATTAACGTAACAATAATAACAATGCCCGGGTGACTGTGGCGGGAGACCCGGCCGGTGTTACTCGGGGTTAGTGTTCACAGAATAATACCATAATGTTTCAAACGGATGACGGTGGCGGGAGACCCGGCCGGTGTCACCGTAAAAGAATGAACCGAAAAGCACTCATAAGAATGAGAGAGCATCCATTCCACTCGAGGGTTATCTCGACGTGGTGTCAGCAATCTCAGCAAAAAGAACCAAATGGAAAGTCAGCTACCAAGCGTCGCAGTCCGGGTGGTCTATGCCAACCATATTTGACGGAGGGACAAGGCAAATAACTCTTTTGGCAAATGCCCCCAACTCTGAGGATCATAAGACGACATTCGTCCGCTCCTCACCTCGGCGAAGAAGAAAGAAGCAAACAAAGCCCCGCAAACGCGAGACGCACAGTTGTAATAATTCCCCCATTCCTTTGACTGAGGCGGTACCACCGGCCATTGTCTCGGGAATGTGAGTGATGCACAGATAAGCAGTTATAAAGCAATGCGACAATTTAAAATGCAACATGGTAGAAGCAACAATAGAAGTAGACAGACATAACAATATAACAGTAGGCAGACATAACACTCGGCATGGTATTAAGCAATCAAACAAACAAGCATTGCGGGATGGCTCAAAGCAAGGGGTTAGCTTGCCTTCGAGGACGGGGATCCGCTGGGCTTGGAAAGGTCGGGTTGGTTCCGCGGCGTAGGGCAGCGCTAGCCCCGTTCCACGGACTCTGGAATGCACGTACAAAAGGGCACCTCAAAGAAGTATCTTGGAACGAGAGGATATCAGTACCACCGGAAAGAGCTCATCGAGACGAAGATTTAGAAATTTGAATCGCCGAAAACGGACTTACGGTTCAAAAGTTGTGGCCATTTGAAGATTGGTCCAGCAGGGAAAAGAAAAAGGTCCGCGCGAAAAAAACTGCACGGGCCGTAAACGGGCCGCTGCGCGCCGCACGCGCGCGCCAGCCCCAGCGCGGGGCAGGCCGCTGGTGGGCAGCTCGGTCTGCTGCTGGCCTGCTGGCTGCTGTGCTGCTGCCTCATGGGCTGGGCCGAAAAAACGTTTCGCAGAAACGTTTTGGAGGAGAGAAAAAAAAAGAAACGACCGTGCTGGTCATCTTCCTGCTGGCGCCTACATACTGGAAGGACGGGAGCCGGCCGGGAAAGGCCAGGGAGGACGCCGGGAGGGCGGGAGACGGCGGGGATGGGCACGCCGTGGCCCACCGCGCCCGGGGACGGCCTTAGGTGGAAAAGGAAGGGCCAGGGCGCTGGTGCCCATGAGCTTGGCCGAGCGCGGCCATGGCGGTGACCCCGGGTGGCGGTCGGCGGCGGTGCTGGGGTGGGCTAGGGGCTATGAAAATGGTGCGAATGGAACCCTCTTGCCACACCGCACCCATCGGTGCTGTTTCCTACGGCAGAGGGGGGTCGTGGAGCTCGCTACCCGAGCCTTTAGGGTTTCGGGCATTGGAGCTTCACAGAGCTGCTGCGAGCTCGTTCCTTCGAGGAACTCGAACGAGAGAGGCCTGGAGGGAGGGAGTGAGTGCTGTGAGCGGTGGTGTGCAACCAGAGGGGGGCTTGGGGTGCTTTTATAGCCAGGGAGAGGAGGGAGGCAGCTCGGCCATCAATGGTGGCTTGAGGTCATCGATGACCACCTCCGGCTACAGAAAACGGTGGAGAGGATAAGAACGGCAAGCTGGCTGAGCAGTGGAGCACGCGGAACACGCTGGGGCAGGATTAGGCACCGACCACGGCCTTAAGCAAGCTTAGGTTACGCAAAGCAAAATTGGATATAAACTATGCTCACAAGGTGTTCGACGAAATGCCTCAATGAACTTTTCAATTTAAAAAAATCCAGAAAAATTCCAGTGGTTAGGTTTGTATGTGGGGAGATGGTTTCTAGACTTTGAGGTCAAATGGTGCACCCTAGGTAGGTTGTTCGAAAAAAATACCAAAATGGGTTTGTGTCATGATCATGTCTTGATAGGATTTAGAGCATGGGGTTTTAGGTGCATGCAAATCACCTAGGAGCTATAAGAGAGACCAGGGGAGTAGGTGGTGTCTCACAACCAAACATGCAGAAAGAATGCACCCAAGGGGACACTTGCATCACTCCAAGAATGTGGGTACAATTTGGGCATGGCACTTATGTCACCCCAACAACTAGGTGGGGGAATTTTATTTGATAAAAGAACTAGGAGAAGGATAAGGCTGGTTGGATATTTATCCCATGTGAGGAATTCACATGGCTCTTGGGTTATCCAAGTGTTGGGTTGGCATGAAGATATTTTGTGGTTATTAGTGGGTGTAAGAAGGAGTGGTGGATAGGTGGCTCAAAATAATCATGTCACCTTGGTGGATGTAGGCAATGGCATAATGATTATATCATGGATTTATGAGGAGTGTTGAGGGATACATGTTAGGAAAATAATTTCCTGATCAAGACAAGCACTAAAATATTTATCGAGAGTTTCGGAAACATTGCATTGGGTAAATATGCAATATTTTGCATGTGGAGGATAATAATTGGATAAGGTGATCTTGGAATATTTGGTGGAGTTTTCCAAGCTAGGAAAAAAAATATGGTTCACAAGGTAGATGGAATATTAAGATTTTAAGGATCCCAACATTTGGTCTTTGGTTTTTTTTTGGAAAAACCTTAGCGGAGGTTTTCCAAGTGGCAAAGAAATCACCGGAGGTTCTCTGAAATTATTCGAGAAAAAAGAACACGAGGGCATCATCTAGCACCCGAGGGCAAAATAATTTCGAGACACAAGGGAAAAGTTTTTCGGGTGTGAGAAAACACCACTAAAATTAGGGACGAAATTTTGGGGTGTTACAAAGTAGGTATTTTACCTCACATTGAGGGGGCCGAACCTGGGTAAATCTGTGTTGATCTTTGTTCCTGCGATCCCAAGCTCGGAGATGCTTGACTCGCGTAATCCCACACCTACGAAGTCATCCATGACACCTGACGTGACAAACCCACGACAGTTGGCGCCCACCGTGGGGCCTGCGGTCAAGAGCATCACGTTCCGCAGGATCCATGAAGGGCTGAAGATCTCGCCATTGGCCGTATCATTACGGTTGATGGCACACCTCTCATTGACGATTCAAGCTGGGGGCCGGAAGCAGATTACTTGGAGACCGGCCACGTCATCCCGTTTGGATCCATCAACGTCTTCGTTGGCTTCATCGGTGGCAGGTCCATTAGCTCGGTCCAAGAAGGTGACTCAGTAGAAGAAGTCGCCGATGATGGGGAAGAATCCATGGAAAGCATGGACTCGCAAGAGTTTGGGTCCATTGTACCTGCCTTTGAAGAAAGTTGCTGGGGTTACCCACCAGAAATCGCATTATCACCAGATCGAGAGACGGCGCAAGTCGCGGTTTACACGACCGGAGGAGCAGGTGCATCAGGAACTGCTGGAGAAACCGAGGCATCGGCACCCCCAAGCAACCCACTTCTTGTCCCTGTGTCAGCCACAACGCCGCCCTCCGTGCAACAGAAATTGAGGCCGCCAGGGCCGAGCTCCTGTATGAGGTTCGAAGGATGGAAGAAGAGCGCCGCAGGCTCGATCAGATAAACCAAGGAATCCAACAGGAGCGGCAAAGAGTAGCCGCGCTGGCTGCGACTCAACGACAGGTTGACTCGCAAACACAACTGCGCGCGACTCAACCAACAGTGGAAATCCCGCTACTCCAGCTGCGGGAGCGGGAATCCAGACAGTGGCGGAAGGATGGGACCAACAAATCAAGAGACCCAGCAACAACCAAGGAGGTTTCACACCCCGCAGGGCCATTACCAAAACCCTGTCGATAATATGTATGCTGCGGCTAATATCTTGACTCAGATGGTACCAACAGGCGATGACCCGGTCAATGCTGAGGCGCGGCGCGCGATTCAGATGCTAAGTACAGCAGTCCTGCAACAAGCCAACAGGGCAGAAGCCGAAGCACAGCTGCCCCTCGTAACAGCCAATCACAGGATTGCAGCAGAAAGAAGCGTCCAAAGCAGGCCACCAGAGAACGTATCAGGAGTCGCACAGAGGCAGCAGGAGCAAGTCGCAGAAGCGCAGGCGAATATGCCAGTGATGCAACACGGCCCGCAGAAGTCAACAATCCAACGGCACATCCACGACCCTGTCCTCGCGGCTCAAGGGCCCAGCATGTTTTACTGAAAGGATCAGATCGGAACCTTTTCCTGAAGATTTCAAAGGGCCACGCAAGGTGGCAAACTACAACGCCAGCATGGATCCAACCACCTGGCTGAACAATTACGAGATGGGGATGAGCATTTTGAACGCCTCAGAGGAAATATGTGCAAGGTACCTCAACATGATGCTAGAAGGTGCAGCGCACATATGGCTGCAAAATTTGCCTCCCAACTCTATAAATACTTGGGAGGAACTGAAGGATGCCTTCGTTAAGAACTTCCAAGGAACTTGCAAACGACTCTGCAATATAGAAGATCTCGAGCGTTGTGTCCAGAAGGAAGGCGAGTCAAGTCGCCATTGGATGAAAAGGGTGGCAGAAATAATACACTCCTCAGATAATATACCACCAAGCTCAGCCGTCCTGGTAATGGAGAAAAACTGCAAGTTTGAGCCGCTGATTCATAAGCTGGGTCGCATGAAAGATAAAGTCAAGAGCCTCAGCGAGGTAATGGCTGCGGCTAACAAATATGCCGGCTCGGATAAAACCAGAGACGCATCAGACGGAGAAGAAGAGGAGGTTGCTGCCAAAGGAAAGAAAAACTCCAACAAGCCCCAGCAGCAGCAGCAAACAAGCCACAACAACGCGAATCAAAACAAACGCAAAAATGAAGATGGTCACTCAGGGCTCGTCGCCAATACGCGTGGAGGGTTCAGAGGCCAGCGGGAAGGGGCGAGGATATGGCTCCCGTCCAATCAATATGGAAGAAGTTTTTAATCGGCCGTGCGACCTCCATGCGACAGGTGATGGGCGGCCAGCGGACCATACCAAGGCACAATGCAGCTATTACAAGAAGTGGAAAGAAGAAAGCCAGCACAGCAGGGGAAATTCCCACGAAGGAAACCCCGGTGCAGCTCATGACGCAAAGTTGGGCAGCACAACACGAGCAACCCCAGGCAAACGGGGCAGTATCACACAATAGTTATCGACACCTCCAAGAGGGAAGAGAAATTGAGTCGCAGGAGTCAACAGGTGAACGCCGTGATACCAGCAACGCCCAATTGGCTAAGATGGTCCGAGCACACAGTAACTTGGAGTCGCGACGATCACCCACCACAAGTATGGGAACCTGGCAAGTTGGCGCTGGTTGTGGCACCATACGTTGCAGGATACAAGCTGACCAAAGTGCTTATGGATGGAGGAAGCAGCATTAATATCTTGTACTACGATACGTTCCAGCGTCTAGGACTCAAGGATTCCAGCCTGTAGCCCACGTCAACAGTGTTTCATGGCATTGTCCCAGGAAGGTCCGCACGGCCAACGGGGAAAATAACCCTATTGGTAACTTTGGGACAAAAGAGAACTTTAGAAGCGAGTTCCTATGTTTTGAAGTGGTAAAATTCCAAAGCCCATATCACGCCTTGTTTGGAAGAACAGCTTTTGCTAAGTTTATGGCCAGGCCATGTTACGTGTACCTACAGTTGAAGATACCAGGACCAAAAGGGGTCATCACAGTGTACGTAGATAGAGAAAAAGCGATAGAATGTGAAAAAGGAGACGCGGCTTCGCAGAATCTGCTTGTGCCACGGAAGAGCTAAAAGGTTATAAGTCACAGGTGGACCCAAATGACATGAGCGTAGTTACCACACCATCGGCCGAGCCACCAATGAAATTCAAAGTGGCCCAGGACACCAAGCAGATAAATCTTGTTCCTGACGACTCATCCAAGCAAACTAGCATTGGATCACACATGGAAGAAGAGCAGGAGACGGCTCTAGTCGCTTTCCTTCAGGAAAATAAGGACATCTTCGCATGGAAACTGTCAGATATGCCAGGAGTACCAAGAGAGTTAGCAGAGCATAGCCTCAAAGTGAACCCTGTGGCTAAACCAGTGAAGCAGCCACTACGGCATTTCCACGATGATAGAAGAAAGGCAATAGGGGAGGAAATAGCTCGCCTACTGGCTGCAGGATTCATCACGGAGGTATACCATCCGGACTGGGTGGCAACCCAGTCTTGGTTATGAAAAAGAACGGTACGTGGCGAATGTGCGTTGATTACACCAGTCTTAACAAAGCCTGTTCAAAGGATCCATTTGCTTTGCCACGAATCGACCAAGTGATTGATTCAACTGCTGGGTGCGAGCTGTTATGCTTTTTGGATGCCTATTCAGGCTACCATCAAATCAAGATGAAGAGGAGGACCACGAAAAGACGTCCTTCATCACACCCTTTGGAGCTTTTTGTTATGTCAGCATGCCCTTTGGGTTGAAGAACGCAGGTGCAACTTACAAAGATGCATTCATAATTGTCTACATGAGCAAATAGGTCGCAACGTTCACGCCTATGTGGATGATATTGTGGTTAAGTCACAAGTTGGCCAGGATCTCATTAGTGACCTGGCAGAGACATTCACAAATATCAGAAAATACAACATGAAGCACTACTTCCAAGAGCATCCAATAACTGTGGTTAGTTCAGCACCGTTAGCAGATATCATCCGTAATCGAGAAGCTACTGGAAGAGTCGCTAAGTGGGCGATCGATTTGAGACCACATCACATCAGCTACGAGCCGCGCACATCAATTAAGTCGCAAGCCCTCGCAGATTTTATCAACGATTGGACAGAAATCCAAGTCGCTCCTAGCATGGCAGAAACCAAATACTGGACCATGCATTTTGATGGGTCGAGACAGTTGCAAGGCTCGGGGGCTGGAGTTGTTCTAACATCCCCCAAGGGAGACAAGCTGCGGTACGTGCTACAGATACACTTCAACTACACAAATAACGTGGCAGAGTATGAGGCACTGCTTCATGGTCTACGTATAGCAAAGGAGATGAACGTCAGTCGCATATGCTGCTTTGGCGATTCAGACTTGGTGGCACAGCAGGTCTCTGGAACGTGGGACAGCAAGGATGCGAATATGGCTGCATACAGAAGAGAGGTGGACAGAATTGCTGGATATTTCATTGGATACCAAGTTGAACATATTGATCGGAGACAAAACGAAGCTGCAGATGCCCTGTCTCGACTTGGATCCAATAGACAGTCAGTCCCACCCAATGTTTTCCTGGATGAACTGCACAATCCATCAGTCAAACCTCCAGCAGAGATTGACATTGCAGAGCCAGAGGACGATTCAACTTTAGTCGCAGCCCTGCATGAACAGCCAGGATGGACAGAGCCATACATGGCATATTTAAGTCGCGGAGTGCTGCCATACGATGAGATTGAGGCGCGCAAAATCATACGACGATCAAAGGCCTATACAATCATCAACAACGAATTATACAAGCGCAGCGTGTCAGGAGCATTCCAAAGATGTGTCTCACCAGAAGAGGGACGAAAAATCTTGCACGAAATTCATTCAGGCGATTGTGGCCATCATGCTTCGTCAAGATCTTTGGTGGCAAAGGCGTTCCGACATGGATTCTTCTGGTTAACAGCATTAGCAGATGCAGAGCAAATTGTCAGAGTGTGCGATGGATGTCAAAGATACGCTAGGCAAGATCATATGCCAGCTCAAGCACTTCGCACAATACCCATCACATGGCCTTTTGCCGTATGGGGTTTTGACATGGTAGGGCCCTTCAGACGGTCTTCAAACGGAAAAACTCACCTCCTGGTCATGGTGGACAAATTCACAAAGTGGATAGAAGCAGAACCTGTGGGAGATTGCGAGGCTGAAACAGCAGTCAAGTTCTTGAAGAAGGTCATATTCCGCTTTGGGTACCCCCATAGTATCATTACAGACAATGGGAGCAACACCTCTGAAGGGCTACACAGATATTTTGCGCAGACAATGGGATAAGATTGGACCTCACGTCAGTAGCACACCCGCAGAGAAATGGACAAGCTGAGCGAGCTAACCAGGAAATTCTCCATGGAATTAAGCCGCGCCTTATTGAAAAGGTCGAAGCATCTCCAGGATGTTGGGTGGAAGAATTGCCAGCAGTACTGTGGAGCTTAAGAACAACCCCTAACAGATCCACAGGTTTACACCATATTTCATGGTCTATGGAGCAGAAGCAGTCATGCCCAGCGACATCATACATGATTCACCAAGAGTTGCGGCTTACATCGAGACAGATAATGAGATAGCTCGGCAAGACTCGGTGGACACATTAGAAGAGGTTA
Organism: Poa pratensis; assembly: GCA_947311845.1. NCBI lineage: Eukaryota > Viridiplantae > Streptophyta > Magnoliopsida > Poales > Poaceae > Poa > Poa pratensis. The sequence continues at coordinate 20,505,154 of CAMZMU010000073.1, forward strand.
GACTTGGCAGCATCAAGGTCAGCGGTATATCAACAAGACTTGCGACGCTATCATGCCAGACGCATCAAAACCCGCACCTTTCAAGAAGGCGACCTAGTACTGCGACTTAAACAAGATCACAAGGGAATGCATAAGCTGTCCTCTCCATGGGAAGGACCCTACATCATCAGCAAGAAGCTAAACAATGGGTCGTACTATCTGCTGGATGTAAGGGAAGAAAGCAGTGAACGCCATGATTTCGAGGATCGTCTCGAGGCACCTCGCCCTTGGAACGTCGCACACCTGCGACCGTACTATACATAAGAAAAGGCTAATTAGAGCCAAGCATCATCCTTTCCAGCTTTATAGCTGAGTATCATCACAGCCACTCAGGGCTAGAACTTCAACTTTGGTCGCCACCTAGGCGCGACCTATGCAACATCTGATCGCCACCCAGGCGCGATCGACCCTTGTATCAGAAACCGGCTGCCACCTAGGCGCGGCCGTAAACTTTGTATCATTCTGGTCGCCACGTAGGCGCGACCGACCCCATGTATCACCATGGATCGCCACCTACGCGCGATCCAACCCTATGATAACACTCGGTTGCCACCAAGGCGCAACCTTATGTGTCATCATAATCAAAGCTTATCATAGCTTAGCCTATCATGGCAATATCATTATGTTTCTTGGGGTCTTTGTTACCCTGAAACAGCCAACTTATTGGCAATTATCAAATTTACCTTAAGTTGGATTGCTACTCGCATTATGTGGCCAAAGTACTGGGGTGTGGCGTCAATCGAGCTTGATTGCCTATCATGGCCGCTCTCGACCCTGAACACACATGTTCCTAGGAAATACTGAGTCATGCGAGTGCCCACTTAAGGATTCAGATGGCCTAACGAGAGGTCGATGTACTGCTTATAGTACGGCAACACCAATTACAATTACTTGTATCTTAACAATTGTTTTATTCATGATATCAAGTTACAGGTGACGACCTTCAAAACTCTCTGAGAAGAATTGAGACAATTATCATGTTACATCCTCTCAATCCTTGGGGGCTACATCATATTGTCATCACAAATTTGAAGATGGATCGTCATCAAGTTTTGAAGCTATCAGGCTACTCTAACAAAGAAGCTCACGAAGTCAGAAGATCTTCCAGGTGCGAGTCAAGGCCAATCAAGCACAATAAGTCGCGCAATAAGGAAAAGCGCGGCCTAAACATTCAAGATCAAGAAATCCTATGAAGTTCAGGCCACGCTTGGGGGCTAATGTCGGGGAATACTTTCTGGATTAACCCGCGACCCTGTGTGACTTACTTTACTCGCCCGGACAAAAGCCCACATGGGATCAAGCCCAACATCGAACCGCCACAAGGAGAAGGATCTAGAAGACATATCCTGGAGGACGCGAGGAGGAGTTAGTCTCCGAGTAGGTTCCAGTTGATGTATTCCTTGTGGAGGAAGTTTCCTTTGTAACCTAGCGAACCTCTGTGTATATAAAGAGGACTTGCAGGACTTAGACAGGGTTAGGCTATCAAGCCCCAAAACCCTAGCTCATACGGCGAGTACCAGATCGGATCGCCTCCATTGTAATACCTCGATTATCATATCAATACCAATCTAGGGTAGGCAGGAAGTAGGTCTTTAACCTCACATTGAGGGAGCCGAACCTGGGTAAATCTGTGTTGATCTTTGTTCCTGCGATCCCAAGCTCGGAGATGCTTGACTCGCGTAATCCCACACCTACGAAGTCATCCATGACACCTGACGTGACAAACCCACAACATCTGCAGAGTGAAAAATCTGAGTACTTAGCCGTGTCCTCGGTGATGGACAACTTCGAGCAGCTAGACAAGGATGGATAGAAGAATCTCAACACCGTTTTCAAGAAGTAAAATTTTTACTAAGGAAAAATTGGTGGTGCGCATGGGTTTCATCCCTTGGTGCCAAGACTTTGAAAATAAAACTCTTTTACAAAACATAGGAGAAAACTTGCTTTCTGCAAACAGCCTATAACTCCACCAAGCCAAATATTCATATAGTTTTAGACTTGTCATTTATATCCGCCATAGTCACTTGCCAATACTTCATTGTATTGACCTCCTTCGGGGGCTGCATATTCAAATGTGCAGGTACTTCAGATGAAGAATAAATTATGGACTCGAGTCTACACCCAACATGTCTGCCTGTGGCGCATGCTTAAAGATGGAGGCTCATTGCTATTTTGTTTCTGCTTGTGAACTCTAAATTTTCACTAGCCTTCAAGGTTATGCAATTTGTAATAAAGTTATACTTGGCTATTCTGGATCTCGTTGTAATAATTTTGATACTTATGCAAAGATACATTGAATTTTGTACTGTGGTGCTAGCATTGATCCAGGGACTTGCACATAACACAGGTGTTCTATCTTTATTAAAAGATTGGGCACTACAAAATGGTATCAGAGCAAAGTGTTGCCTGTAGGTTCGAGCCCTTAGTATTGGATAAACCCTTTTTGATCATGATATTATCTCCTTTGAGTATGTTGGGTCCTAGCGGCATAGTGAGATGAAGCGGCCCGGAGACTAACTTTACATGTCCACGTACATGAGACCTGTCCCACAAGCAAAAGTGGTTGGCTGGGTGTCTGTCTCTCTCACTATAGTGAATATCCAATTTACAATGAGTTGTTAATAATTGTTGATCACCTTGTAGAATAGACTTAATATTTTCTCTAAGTAGTTATGCACATCATGACTAGTACTTCTTTACCTTATGTATTATGTTTTGATTATTTTACTTTTCTAACTTAAGGATGACGATCATCAAGTATGACACCGCGGAGGACTTCAAGGACACAAGCTTTGGAAGTTATCTTCTGGAGTTAGTTGAATTGCTGGCGCTACCCACACCCTCCATCAAGGCAACTCAACTGAAGAAGTTCAACAAAGAAGGCTTATGGGGGATCCGACTCCTTCAACTTGGACGCGAGACTGAACCCAAGATCGAAGACATCAAGATCAAGTCGATTAGTGACTCCTTGGAGAAGGGCCTCAATCTCGCCATGCAGGAGCTGATAGGACGTCTTTGTGGGCAGCACCACCGAGAGCTGAAGAACCACTATTTTCATCCCCTTGGACGGCATGATGAAGATGGAGAACCCTTCCTTCTAAATGAAGAGGCCAAACACAAAGCTAATCCCTTGCACCCGTATCTTCAGGACTTAGAAAATCACCTCAAGGACCTCGAAGATGATAGGCGCGCCGAGCTACTGAACAATGATGAGCTACTCGCCCAACTCAAGGTGACTCAAAAGAAGATCAATGCCCAAGAAGAAGTGACCAACGCTCAGGAGGAGAAATTCAAGGCGCAAGAGAACAAGTTTCAGAATCAAGAGAAGAGAATCAAGGAGAAGAACAAGGAGATTAAAGACTTGAAGAATGAACTTGAGAGCAACGACGTAGAGTTTGAGGCTGATCGCGATTTAATAGAGACACTGCGTGGTGAGAAGAGAAAGTTACAGGAGAAGAATGAAGACCTAGAGAAGGAAGTGAATGAGCTCAAGGAGATCCTCACGAAGGAAGGGATCACAATCGAGGAGGTCGAAGAAGAAGAAGATGTCATGGACGAAAATTAGACTTAGTAGTTGGACCACCATGTTTTTATTTCTCGTTAGCTCGTCTTTCGTTTAAGCATTGACCTCCCAACTTGTGGTATGGCAATGTTAGATTGTGTTGGTTTGCAAACTCTGTCGTTTTGTTTTAATCTACCAAACTATGCCTCAATTTCGAATTTTGCTAAAGGAAGAAAAGTTTTAAGTTGTTTTTCTTTTGATTGCGGACCCGAATGACATGAGCGTAGTTACCACACCATCTGCCGAGCCACCAATGAAATTCAAAGCGGCCCAGGACACCAAGCAGATAAATCTTGTTCCTGGCGACTCATCCAAGCAAACCAGCATTGGAGCACACATGGAAGAAGAGCAGGAGAAGGCTCTAGTCGCTTTCCTTCAGGAAAATAAGGACATCTTCGCATGGAAACCGTCAGATATGCCAGGAGTACCAAGAGAGTTAGCAGAGCATAGGCTCAAAGTGAACCCTGCGGCTAAACCAGTGAAGCAGCCACTACGGCGTTTCCACGATGATAGAAGAAAGGCAATAGGGGAGGAAATAGCTCGCCTACTGGCTGTAGGATTCATCACGGAGGTATACCATCCGGACTGGGTGGCCAATCCAGTCTTGGTTATGAAAAAGAATGGTACGTGGCGAATGTGCGTTGATTACACCAGTCTTAACAAAGCCTGTCCAAAGGATCCATTTGCTTTGCCGAATCGACCAAGTGATTGATTCAACTGCTGGGTGCGAGCTGTTATGCTTTTTGGATGCCTATTCAGGCTACCATCAAATCAAGATGAAGAGGGAGGACCAAGAAAAGACGTCCTTCATCACACCCTTTGGAGCTTTTTGTTATGTCAGCATGCCCTTTGGGTTGAAGAACGCAGGTGCACTTACCAAAGATGCATTCAGAATTGTCTACATGAGCAAATAGGTCGCAACGTTCACGCCTACGTGGATGATATTGTGGTTAAGTCGCAAGTTGGCCAGGATCTCATTAGTGACCTGGCAGAGACATTCACAAATCTCAGAAAATACAACATGAAGCTCAACCCCACAAAGTGCGTCTTTGGAGTACCAGCAGGAAAGCTATTGGGATTCATAGTATCAGAAAGAGGCATTGAGGCCAACCCTGACAAGATAAAGGCCGTGATGGATCTCCAAAAACCAGAAAAGATAAAAGATGTGCAGCGACTTACCGGTGCGTAGCAGCTTTGAGTCGCTTTATATCAAGATTGGGAGAGAAAGCACTACCTTTGTACAGACTGTTGAAAAAATCAGACACCTTCGTTTGGGATGCAGAGGCCGACGAAGCTCTGACAGCCTTGAAACATCAATTGACAAATGCTCCAGTTCTGGCGGCTCCAAAGGATAAAGAGCCCATGCTACTATACATAGCGGCAAATTCCCGTGCTGTGAGCGCTGTCATGGTTGTGGAGAGACAAGAACCGGAAAGGAATACCCTGTCCAGAGACCAGTATATTACGTGAGTGAAGTCCTCACAGCTTCCAAACAGCGTTACCCACAGTGGCAGAAGTTGGTGTTTGGAGTGTTCATGGCGAGTCGCAAGCTGAAGCACTACTTCCAAGAGCATCCAATAACTGTGGTTAGTTCAGCACCATTGGCAGATATCATCCGTAATCGAGAAGCTACTGGAAGAGTCGCTAAGTGGGCGATCGAGTTGGGACCACATCACATCAGCTACGAGCCGCGCACATCAATTAAGTCGCAAGCCCTTGCAGATTTTATTAACGATTGGACAGAAATCCAAGTCGCTCCTAGCATGGCAGAAACCAAATACTGGACCATGCATTTTGATGGGTCAAGACAGTTGCAAGGCTCGGGGGTGGAGTTGTTCTAACATCTCCCAAGGGAGACAAGCTGCGGTATGTGCTACAGATACACTTCAACTGCACAAATAACGTGGCGGAGTATGAGGCACTGCTTCATGGTCTACGTATAGCAAAGGAGATGAACATCAGTCGCATACGCTGTTTTGGCGATTCAGACTTGGTGGCACAGCAGGTCTCTGGAACGTGGGACAGCAAGGATGCGAACATGGCTGCATATAGAAGAGAGGTGGACAGAATTGCTGGACATTTCACTGGATACCAAGTTGAACATATTGATCGGAGACAAAACGAAGCTGCAGATGCCCTGTCTCGGCTTGGATCCAATAGACAGTCAGTCCCACCCAATGTTTTCCTGGATGAACTGCACAATCCATCAGTCAAACCTCCAGCAGAGATTGACATTGCAGAGCCAGAGGACGATTCAACTTTAGTCGCAGCCCTGCATGAACAGCCAGGATGGACAGAGCCATACATGGCATATTTAAGTCGCGGAGTGCTGCCAGACGATGAGATTGAGGCGCGCAAAATCATACGACGATCAAAGGCCTATACAATCATCAACAATGAATTATACAAGCGCAGCGTATCAGGAGCATTCCAAAGATGTGTCTCACCAGAAGAGGGACGAAAAATCTTGCACGAAATTCATTCAGGCGATTGTGGCCATCATGCTTCGTCAAGATCTTTGGTGGCAAAGGCGTTCCGACATGGATTCTTCTGGTTAACAGCATTAGCAGATGCAGAGCAAATTGTCAGAGTGTGCGATGGATGTCAAAGATACGCTAGGCAAGATCATATGCCAGCTCAAGCACTTCGCACAATACCCATCACATGGCCTTTTGCCGTATGGGGTTTTGACATGGTAGGGCCTTCAGACGGTCTTCAAACGGAAAAACTCACCTCCTGGTCATGGTGGACAAATTCACAAAGTGGATAGAAGCAGAACCTGTGGGAGATTGCGAGGCTGAAACAGCAGTCAAGTTCTTGAAGAAGGTCATATTCCGCTTTGGGTACCCCCATAGTATCATTACAGACAATGGGAGCAACACCTCTGAAGGGCTACACAGATATTTTGCGCAGACAATGGGATAAGATTGGACCTCACGTCAGTAGCACACCCGCAGAGCAATGGACAAGCTGAGCGAGCTAACCAGGAAATTCTCCATGGAATTAAGCCGCGCCTTATTGAAAAGGTCGAAGCATCTCCAGGATGTTGGGTGGAAGAATGCCAGCAGTACTGTGGAGCTTAAGAACAACCCCTAACAGATCCACAGGATTTACACCATATTTCATGGTCTATGGAGCAGAAGCAGTCATGCCCAGCGACATCATACATGATTCACCAAGAGTTGCGGCTTACATCGAGACAGATAATGAGATAGCTCGGCAAGACTCGGTGGACACATTAGACGAGGTTAGAGACTTGGCAGCATCAAGGTCAGCGGTATATCAACAAGACTTGCGACGCTATCATGCCAGACGCATCAAAACCCACCTTTCAAGAAGGCGACCTAGTACTGCGACTTAAACAAGATCACAAGGGAATGCATAAGCTGTCCTCTCCATGGGAAGGACCCTACATCATCAGCAAGAAGCTAAACAATGGGTCGTACTATCTGCTGGATGTAAGGGAAGAAAGCAGCGAACGCCATGATTTCGAGGATCGTCTCGAGGCACCTCGCCCTTGGAACGTCGCACACCTGCGACCGTACTATACATAAGAAAAGGCTAATCAGAGCCAAGCATCATCCTTTCCAGCTTTATAGCTGAGTATCATCACAGCCACTCAGGGCTAGAACTTCAACTTTGGTCGCCACCTAGGCGCGACCTATGCAACATCTGATCGCCACCCAGGCGCGATCGACCCTTGTATCAGAAACCGGCTGCCACCTAGGCGCGGCCGTAAACTTTGTATCATCTCTGGTCGCCACCTAGGCGCGACCGACCCCATGTATCACCATGGATCGCCACCTACGCGCGATCCAACCCTATGTATAACACTCGGTTGCCACCTAGGCGCGACCTTATGTGTCATCATAATCAAAGCTTATCATAGCTTAGCCTATCATGGCATATCATTATGTTTCTTGGGGTCTTTGTTACCCTGAAACAGCCAATTTATTGGCAATTATCAAATTTACCTTAAGTTGGATTGCTACTCGCATTATGTGGCCAAAGTACTGGGGTGTGGCGTCAATCGAGCTTGATTGCCTATCATGGCCGCTCTCGACCCTGAACACACATGTTCCTAGGAAATACTGAGTCGCGCGAGTGCCCACTTAAGGATTCAGATGGCCTAACTAGAGGTCGATGTACTGCTTATAGTACGGCAACACCAATTACAATTACTTGTATCTTAACAATTGTTTTATTCATGATATCAAGTTACAGGTGATGACCTTCAGAACTCTGAGAAGAATTGAGATGATTACATACATCCTCTCAATCCTTGGGGGCTACATCATATTATCATCAAAATTTGAAGATGGATCGTCATCAAGTTTTGAAGCTATCAGGCTACTCTAACAAAGAAGCTCACGAAGTCAGATGATCTTCCAGGTGCGAGTCAAGGCCAATCAAGCACAATAAGTCGCGAAAAGGAAAAGCGCGGCCTAAACATTCAAGATCAAGAAATCTATGAAGTTCAGGCCACGCTTGGGGGCTAATGTCGGGGGAATACTTTCTGGATTAACCCGCGACCCAGTGTGACTTACTTTACTCGCACGGACAAAAGCCCACATGGGATCAAGCCCAACGTCGAACCGCCACAAGGAGAAGGATCTAGAAGACATATCCTGGAGGACGCGAGGAGGAGTTAGTCTCTGAGTAGGTTCCAGTTGATGTATTCCTTGTGGAGGAAGTTTCCTTTGTAACCTAGCGAACCTCTGTGTATATAAAGAGGACTCGCAGGACTTAGACAGGGTTAAGCTATCAAGCCCCAAAACCCTAGCTCATATGGCGAGTACCAGATCGGATCGCCTCCGTTGTAACACATCGATTATCATATCAATACCAATCTAGGGTAGGCAGGAAGTAGGTCTTTTACCTCACATTGAGGGGGCCGAACCTGGGTAAATCTGTGCTGATCTTTGTTCCTGCGATCCCAAGCTCGGAGATGCTTGACTCGCGTAATCCCACACCTACGAAGTCATCCATGACACCTGACGTGACAAATCCACAACATCTGCAGAGTGAAAAATTTGAGTACTTAGCCGTGTCCTCGGTGATGGACAACTTCGAGCAGCTGGACAAGGATGGACAGAAGAATCTCAACACCGTTTTCAAGAAGTAAAATTTTGACTAAGGAAGAATTTGTGGTGCGCATGGGTTTCCTCCCTTGGTGCCAAGACTTTGAAAATAAAACTCTTTTACAAAACATAGGAGAAAACTTGCTTTCTACAAACAGCCTATAACTCCACCAAGCCAAATATTCATATAGTTTTAGACTTGTCATTTATATCCACCATAGTCACTTGCCAATACTTCATTGTATTGACCTCCTTCGGGGGCTGCATATTCAAATGTGCAGGTACTTCAGATGAAGAATAAATTATGGATTCGAGTCTACACCCAACATGTCTGCCTGTGGCGCATGCTTGAAGATGGAGGCTCATTGCTATTTCATTTCTGCTTGTGAACTCTGAATTTTCGCTAGCCTTCAAGGTTATGCAATTTGTAATAAAGTTATACTTGGCTATTCTGGATCTCGTTGTAATAATTTTGATACTTATGCAAAGATACATTGAATTTTGTACTGTGGTGCTAGCATTGATCCAGGGACTGGCACATAACACAGGTGTTCTATCTTTATTAAAAGATGGGGCACTACAAAATGGTATCAGAGCAAAGTGTTGCCTGTAGGTTCGAGCCCTTAGGATTGGATAAACCCTTTTTGATCATGTTATTATCTCCTTTGAGTATGTTGGGTCCTAGCGGCATAGTGAGATGAAGCGGCCCGGAGACTAACTTTACATGTCCACGTACATGAGACCTGTCCCACAAGCAAAAGTGGTTGGCTGGGTGTCTGTCTCTCTCACTATAGTGAATATTCAATTTACAATGAGTTGTTAATAATTGTTGATCACCTTGTAGAATAGACTTAATATTTTCTCTAAGTATTTATGCACATCATGACTAGTACTTCTTTACCTTATGTATTATGTTTTGATTATTTTACTTTTCTAACTTAAGGATGACGATCATCAAGTATGACACCGCGGAGGACTTCAAGGACACACGCTTTGGAAGTTATCTTCTGGAGTTAGTTGAATTGCTGGCGCTACCCACACCCTCCATCAAGGCAACTCAACTGAAGAAGTTCAACAAAGAAGGCTTATGGGGGGATCCGACTCCTTCAACTTGGACGCGAGACTGAACCCAAGACCGAAGACATCAAGATCAAGTCGATTAGTGACTCCTTAGAGAAGGGCCTCAATCTCGCCATGCAGGAGCTGATAGGACGTCTTTGTGGGCAGCACCACCGAGAGCTGAAGAACCACTATTTTCATCCCCTTGGACGGAATGATGAAGATGGAGAACCCTTCCTTGTAAACAAAGAGGCTAAACACAAAGCTAATCCCTTGCACCCGTATCTTCAGGACTTAGAAAATCACCTCAAGGACCTCGAAGTTGGTAGGCGCGCCGAGCTACTAAACAATGACGAGCTACTCGCCCAACTCAAGGAGACTCAAAAGAAGATCAACGCCCAAGAAGAAGTGACCAACGCTCAGGAGGAGAAATTCAAGGCGCAAGAGAACAAGTTTCAAAATCAAGAGAAGAGAATCAAGGAGAAGAACAAGGAGATTAAAGACTTGAAGAATGAACTTGAGAGCAACGACGTAGAGTTTGAGGCTGATCGCGATTTAATAGAGACACTGCGTGGTGAGAAGAGAAAGTTACAGGAGAAGAATGAAGCCCTAGAGAAGGAAGTGAACGAGCTCAAGGAGATCCTCACGAAGGAAGGGATCACAATCGAGGAGGTCGAAGAAGAAGAAGATGTCATGGACGAAAATTAGACTTAGTAGTTGGACCACCATGTTTTTATTTCTCGTTAGCTCGTCTTTCCTTTAAGCATTGACCTCCCAACTTGTGGTATGGCAATGTTAGATTGTGTTGGTTTGCAAACTCTGTCGTTTTGTTTTAATCTACCAAACTATGCCTCAATTTTGAATTTTGCTAAAGGAAGAAAAGTTTTAAGTTGTTTTTCTTTTGATTGCTTGACTTGTTGATTTGTGTATGGGTAGGATTTTCTTTTTCTTTATAGTTCTGTCTATCTTTTACTCATCCATGCTAAAAAAAACCACAGATACCTCCCCGTCGTGATCCTAGCAACAACAACAACAACAATGATGCTATGCAGCAGTTGATGACTATGATGACTCAGTTTATTGCAGCAAGCAACAACAACAACAATAACAATAACAACAATCCGCCACCGCCACCACCACCCCAAGTGGACAGACTTGCTAGATTTCCGAGGCTTAGGCCTAATAAGTTATCCTCTGCTACTGAACCTATAGCGGCCGATGACTAGCTCCGCTCAGTCAACAAGGACTTAGTGACTTGTGAGTGTACTGAGGCAGAGAAGGTGAGGTTCACCGCACACCTGCTGGAAGGACCCGCTGCACTGTGGTGGGATACTTACCAAGTGACTCATCCTTTGGAGGACATGACTTGGGATGCCTTCAAGGAGGGTTTTCGCAATGCACACATTTCCTCTGGCATAATGAATCTGAAAAAGGAAGAATTCCACAGCTTGAGGCAGGGAGGTAGAACTCTGAAGGAATACATGGATGACTTCTGCATGCTATCAAGGTATGCACCAGAAGACATTGACACTGATGCTAAGAGGAAGGAAAAAGTCCTCAATGGACTTAAGGGAGAACTGAAGATACCCTTGTCTGTGGCTTATGCTCCCAAATATCAAGCTCTGTTGGATCAAGCAATCACTTTGGACAACAACATAAGAAAGGAAGAGAACAGGAAGAGGAAGTTCAGTGTAAGTAAGGTTCATTCTGAAGGAACACACAAGAGGCACCACTTCCCTGAAAACAGTGGGCACAAGCATTGGAATCATTCCAACAACAGTAATGGCCACAAGCATCATGGTCACAACCAAAATGGAGGATACAAGGGTAACAATGGAGGATTCAAGGGAAACCATCACCATGGCCATAATCATGGAAATGGTCAGCATCGTCCCCACTTTGAGGGGAAGGACTTGTCTTAGGTGACTTGTTTCAAGTGCAAGAAGACGGGGCATTATGCAACTGAGTGCCCAGAGAGAAAGGCTGATGAGAATTCCAAGCCCAACCCTTTCCAGAAGGGGCAAGTGAACCACATCAATGTGGAAGAAGTACATGATGAACTCGATGATGTGATTGGTACGTTCTTGCTCAACTCATTTCCAGCACTAGTCTTATTTGATACTGGAGCATCGCATTCATTCATATCAAGAGATTTTGTAAACAAACATGGGCTAGCTGAGGAAAGCATAGGAAAACCTATTAGAGTGAGTTCACCTGGTGGAGAAATGATAGTAAATTCTGGGTGTAGACAGTTAGACTTGAGGATAGGAAAATATCACTTTCCTACGGACCTAGTTATCCTAGAAACCCAAGGCTTGGATGTTATCATAGGGATGGATTGGATGACTCGTTTTGAAGGGATCATAGACTGTGCAAATAGAGCTATCACCCTCACCACCCTGATGGCTCCCAAGTGCAGGAGATCAATTGTAGTACTTTTCAATTAGAAAAGGTTGTCGAACCTACGAGGAGCTGAAGGTATTGGTTAGCAAGATTGATAAATAAAACAATAAAAGATGCAAGTGTTTTTGGTATTTTTGGTTGTATAGTTGCAATGCAGGAAATAAACAGTAGCAAGTCAAAGCTCTCAAAGAGAGAAGGCCCAATCCTCTATGTGGCAAGAGGACAAGCTCAAGTGATGTGTTACTTATATGTGGAGAACGTTCCCAAGGGCGGCATGGATATTACTAGGCATAGAGATTTATTAAACAACATGTTGAATATCTTGTCAAATTTTAATCTTCTTTGGACGTAGCCAACGTTAGGTAAAGCTAAATAAATAAACTAAACCCCTTATGATGGATCATGTGGCCAAGTAAATGACTGCACAAGAATTATTATGACATAAAGTCCCACCATAGCATTACACTCTAAGGTCCCCGATACTAATACCCTCATAATGCAACTTCATGACTCGGTCAAGGGTTTACATGTCCTCCCAAGTCTCCCTCAATTTATTACACCACGGTGTTCTCCTATGAGCCCATAAAGGTGAAGTGTTGTGCAGTCGACGTTCGCACAACACCATCATGGAATCACATAAAAGATAAACAGTTGACAAAATACCAACACATGTCATATATAAATCATTGCCAATTCATCATATGCCCTCAGGAACATACGGGAACTACTCACAACGTGCAACCATGATGATATTCAGTGGCATAAGTGGTACAACACAATCTGAAAATATAACTTCACCTCCAAATAATGACAAGTACTCGATCACAAACATGAATAAGAGCACAAGACAAGTATCTAGGGTATAGCAACTCTCAAACTACGAGGGGAACAGAGTGGATCACGAAGATGATGATGGAGATGGTGCTGGTCTTGGTGATGGTGATGATGTAGAGGCCTCATCCCACGCCAAGGAGAGGTGATGACGATGACGATGATTTCCCCCTCCTCCGGAGCTCCGGAGCAGCTGGGTCTGACCCCCCTCGGAGGGAATCAGAGTTTCGCCGCCGCCACGACCTCGGATGGACTTGGAAAAATTAGGGCGTGACTTTTCGGGGAGGACGAAGGCATGTTAAAAAGCCCCAGGCAGGGAAGTGCCCGAGGCTCTGTTTGGTGGGTCCCACGCGGCCTAGGGTTTTGGCCGTGTGGGCCCACCCCTTTTGGGCCTCGTGGCTCTCCCCTCTTCGGTCTTCTTCCCTCTGCCTTTCTCTCGACGAAAAACCAGCTGTGTAATTTTCCTTTTATTATTTGGGTCTCCGTAGCTCCTGAAACATTAAAAACAAGAAAAAGGAGGTTTTCTGCCTCCCAAAAATTAAATACCAAAAATAGGGACTTTGTAAGAAAGTCCCATAAATCATCTAAAACATGTAAAAATAATGATATTACAATGCAAATAACATTCTAATATGATACTAAAAGTTGTATAAATGATGATATAAAATGCACGTATCAACTCCCCCAAGCTTAAACCTTACTCGTCCCGAGTAAGTAAGGACATAGATCATTACATGCATCAATGGACTTGTGGTTGATAAATAAATACGAGCATTGTATCATCAACATATTCAGTTGCAATGTAGGATTAATGAACTAAAACTCATACACATGAGGGCAACATAAGTAGAAGCTCTAGCAATCACCTCTTACTTTTGAAAGCAAATAACCATGTATGTTGGACAATTGAATCATACTCTTTTTCACATGCTTTTGCTTTTTATGGCAAGCATTATAATATTTTATACTTTGCTGAAATTTAAAGACAAGATAAACTCTCATTGGATAACAAGTTTAAAGAATACAAATGAAAAAATAGATATAAAATTGTTTACAATCTTGCTTCACTAGTAATTAGTGTAAACTTTAGTCATGGATATTTCAATCAAGTTCTTAAACTCAACACACCCTTTATCTTACACTTTTCATGGCTAACCGAATCCTCGGGTGCCTTCCTTTTCATTCACTTTTCAAGAGTATAAGGATTCATTAATTTGCTCAAAAGATACTAGATTCTAATAAGAGTGTCTCATATCTTTTCATTAACCCTCCTAACTTTTTATCCTACACGACTATATCTCAACCTTAAACTATTAGTTTTCAAGTCATAATGACCTATTCTCTTTACTTATTTTATAATGGGATAATTCTACAATTGTCCAACACACCCAAGTTAATTAAATTCAAGGCAAGATGTGATTGAAACCTCTAAATATGCCACGCCCGTTTGCATGAGTGTTACCCATAGATCTCCAAACAAGAGAATCATGGATGACACCATACTTTAATATTAATTGATAAACCACAAGATAGGGATACATGATAATGCTCCATGAGCTCACACAAGTCTAAAAGAGATTGATAACTAAACGATAAAAGCAAAACACACCATGACTAGATAGATATGATAAACTAGTAAAGATAAAGGCTAGGCTGAACTCCCCCAGGCTTGACGTTTTGCTAGAGCTTCCTCTGCTGCAGCCTCTTCTTTCTCATATTCCTCCTTCCATTCCCCATCTTCCATGGGAAAGGCCTTCCATCATGGAAGGATGTAGGTGGATTATTATACCTGAGGGTAGCAGCTTCTGCAATCTTCTTGAAGCGTTCTTCATACTCGCAGTTCTGGTTCTCTACATCCCAAATAAAGCCTTGGATCCTGTCCAACTTCTCGATGACGTCCTTGTATCTTTCTTCCAGATCTTTAATCCTCTCCTTGTACTCTTCAACCTTCTTCTCCAGCTCCAGGTTCATGAAGTGATGGGCATCAAGGCTGCGTTCAACAACCGTGCCATACCTGAAGGTCTTCTCCTCCAGATCATCCAGTCTTTCCTCCACCGTACCGGTGGTCTTGGGAGCCTTCACCTCTTCCACGAGCAGCACACCCTCCTTAAAGGACAAGGTCTTCGGCGGTGCCATCACGGAGTTGAGGTAGTGGTTCACAACACCTCCCTTGGGGAGGCTCTCCCCTTCATGGTTGGATTCGGAGCTAGACATGGCTAAATCTGACAGACAGAAACAGCAAAAACAAAGATCGCTCGAGAACGCTCGGTGCGAGATTAGATCGGCGGAAGGGGGTATATATTGACGGTTTTTAGGTCAAGACGAAGCGTCGGAGACGAAAACGAGACGAAACGGAACTCCGAGGGGCAAAAGGAGTGGGCCCACGCGGCCAAAGAATCTAGCCGCGTGGGACCCCCTCTTTTCCTCCTCGGGGCTCCGTTCCTTCCAAGTTTCTTGTCCTACATGTTAATTTCCATAAAAAATGACTACCGTAAAATTTACGCAATTTCGAGAAATTTCCAATACAAAAGTTACCTATTATTGATTTTGGGTTTCTGAAACTGCAGAATTCTTCGCAATTACCTCCTCCGGCGTCTGTAAATTCAACTCCTCCACCTTTCCGATGAAGCTCCTTCCTGCAATATAATGTTTAAGGCGTTGTCCATTGACTACATGAGGTTTACCTTTCATATCACCGTGAAGACGGATAGCTCCTGAACGGTATACCTCCTGTATCACTAATGGTCCCTGCCATTTTGAAGCCAACTTCCCTGCAGAAAACTTGAAACGAGAGTTGTATAATAGAACTTGATCACCTACTTTAAATTCCTTCCTTTTAACTAGCTGGGTGGCCCGCGCACTTGCGCGGCTAGATTTCTCACATATCATATGTTATATGATTTTTTGTACCATCTCTCCAAAAAAGTATTATTTTGCTCAATACATAGCTACATTAGTGTTTGTATAAAATTCTAAATATGCATAGAAGTTTATGTGTAGCAAAAGTTATATGATTATATTTTGGTATAACTTAGTATATTGGATATTATCTAAGGACTATCATACAGTGAACAAAAGACTAACGTTACCGTGACTGCGTGTTGCATGCCAACATAGATTATATTTAAACCTTATGAATACCCAGTTTTATCTTTAAGTCCTCATCCTGCTGTGTACCTTTGCTCCTATTATTATTTCTAGGAACCTGAATTAAATCTATGGCTTGTGCTTAAAAATTTAGGATTTGTTCCTCTTGGATTCATCAACATCGTAACGCGAGGTCTTATTTTTTAATTCCTCACATTCCTTGCCTCTACATGCTTACGTTCATGCTCATGTTAAAATATTTAATTTTTCCACGTGTCTTCCAAAGACAATTGTAACGATCACTACTCTGATTCCATAAATGCTAAAAAAATATGTGTTGTTTTTTCTTCATATTTTGTCCTTTCTTATGTTAACCCGTAGTTCTGGAGCAACAGCACTTTTATGCTTCATTGATCTGTATATCATATGTCCGCTTGACCGTATGAAGTACACTACCATCGACACACCGAGTATTCATATACCTGATTTAACGCGTGCCTTCTACATGGTTTCCTACATGTATATATTTTATTTATATGTAACATTTCTCCACCACTTTTGACAGCGATGTACTCTGCAGTTAAACATTAAGTGATCAACTCATCCATATATTCCCTCATGCATGCTCTATTTGTTGATAATGTTTTTTTAAAACTGACTGTCAAATAGGCAACCAAACTACTTTTATTTTAATAATGTGTATATAAATATAACTATTAAATGTGAGTTTTCTTGCACAAAAAATCTGTATGAACTGCAGTCAAGTTTTGCAGTTTATTCATTCACATGGAATTTGTTTCAGAATTTATGCATGCAGTAGTACAGATATAAACCTACATTGTGACTTGAATCTATGTGGCGTATTTTTCAGCATAGATGTAGCTAAACACATATCGATCAAGTGAGGCCTTATAGAGAAGTCAGGTGTAAACAATTTAGAGTTAACAATATCTCATTGCATGAAGAAAAAAACGTACTGAATCCTCTTTGCTTTATATAGCGTTGATGCAAACAGCAAGTTAGTAAAATCTCTCTTTACTATCTGAAATCTAGTGAAACCTTATTCTCAACTGATCATAGGCGTTAGATTTTCAGATTTGCAGTTAAACGCAATGCATTCATTGATTCTTAATCAAGTGGATTCTATAAGGAAAGGTTCATTATGTTTCTATTTAAAAAATATGCATACATGATCGCATATATCTAATCTATGTAATCAAATACATGCGTATATATCACAAACAAATATATATACTATAGAAGCTGCTACTTGAGATAGGATCATGTTTAACAGCTCGTACCTTCTGTTCAGAAAAATCGGACGTACCGGATTGCAGCTACTAAACGCACCAGGATTTAGTCGATCTCAGTACTGTATGAAGATGTGTTCCTTGTAAATTGTAATCTCCGTTCTTATATATATGGCTGGGTAGTAAACCAATTTTGGCGCCGGAGTCAACGCCGGTCATATATGCAGCTGGGGAGACACAACCGACTGATTAGGTGTTGTCAATGCAGCGTGAAAGCAAAACATGGAAGCCAACGAAGATAAGTCGGACGGCCATTGAAATTGTCTTAAATCGCGGAATATCACGATCAACCGCCGATAATCTCCACCAGAAAATCATCTGCCTCACACCTTGTAATATATAATAGATTTGGTCAACAAATCATAATAATTGGTAAAACTAAATATACAAAACTATTAGAATAAATTTATTCTAGAACGTGCATTTGGTGAACGGACATACATCCCTGTGGAAGATTTTTTGTCTATTGTGTGTACACCAACAGTTTTTTGCAAGGTCATGACCAAACCTGTTAGATCGCCATGTTTCCCAGCTTCAGTTTTTTTCCAGTCAAATCAGCACACGGAGCTGACTTCGGACTGGACAGAATATTGATCGCCTGAGATCTGCGATAACTGGTTAGCTGAGTAGAGAGCGTCAAATAATACGTACATGTGAAAGCCTACACGATCTAGGCGAATTTGCATAGGCCGGGATGCCGCAAACTGCGTGACGACGAAGTGGCGCGATATCCAGCTTGCATAGGCTTTTATTTTTTGAACTGCATAGCTTGCACAGGCTAAAAGGAAATCAATGGAATCAATCGGACGAAATCAGAGATACATACGGGACGCTTTGCCACCTGCCGCACCATGAGCATCCACCATATTCAATCTTCAAATCTCACTCTCCCAACAACATGCAATTGCTGCCGTAGGTTTCCCATCCGCTCGAGCACGATCGCCAGCAATCTGTATAGGGTTTTTCGCCTGCATTGGAGAATTGGCCATATTATATCTCACGCATCTGGGAATTAGCCATATTAGCCATATTACTAGCACAATACCCGTGCGTTGCTACGGGTAGACCAATATTCAACACATAATTTTAGCAAAATAATTAAATTTTGTTATTGTGGACGCATAGATGTCTTGAGATTGTACCCATAACTAAAAAGGGATACATAAAAATGACAACATAATCTCCCTTTATTCGACAACATCGACAAATAACAGCGATGACAGTGGTGGTCATTTTTCACCCACCAGTCCATAGAGTTACGACGAATGAAGAAACATTTATCTTGCATGTCTTTTATCTAACAAAGGGTAGTGGCGTAGTGCTACACGTGTAGATATATTTTATAAGGAAACAATCTGGTCAACTTTTATGTTGCATAGTAATCTAGTGCATGAGTACATGAAAATGAATGTCATATCTTAGTTTCTTGATCGAAGAAGCAATGTATTGCTCTTTTATCTCAGTAGAGAAAAGAAAAAAACCGTAATTATCAACACATTTGCACATAAACAATATGAAGAACAAAGAATGGTGGGAAAGCTTTTTCACGAAAAGTTGAAAAGCTACTTGGACGCAGAATTAAAGGCAAATTGACGTGATTCAGAGAATGAAGCATGATGCTTGTTTATGCACATTGTCTCAGGAATATTTATTCTGTACACATATTAGAGCTAGTTTAGCTTGTCTACTAATAACAGAGAGAATCTCGAACGATCAATAAAAGGACCCTGCTACGCTCCTTCAGTTTTCAGAGCATAGCTAGCGAGCTGGTATGTTGTGAACAAACTCAATAGAGTCGGTTTTTGCTAAGCAAATCAGATCTGCCACGGAGACAAGATCAAGTCATAACTTACAATACTAATCAAGTTGGAAATTACCACTAGAAAATGCAGAGCCTGCGCTATGAACACATGAGAGCTGGAAAAGATTAATTGGTACATGTAGAACATAGCAGAAGTGGATGGATCGGTAGTAGGCATCCGTGGACGGACACAGGGGAGTGGCCGAGGCCTCCGTGCAGCCTCACGGGAGGTATCAACAAGCCGCCCCCTTTCTGCCTCACATGTTTTTGTACCGATTGTGAAAGGTTCGATCTACTACCCAGTGTGTCGTATTCTCCAGATCAAATCATCAAGGCAGAAATCCAAGCTGACAGGAAAGTGCAGCATAGCTGGATTTTCTTCTAGAGGGACTGAGGGAGGCGGTGTAAATTCAGTCCACGATGGAAAAACAATGGTAAGACTGCGGGTTGATACTCAATGTTTTTAGAACTGACCCAAGAAGCTGACCGAAGTTCACGCCCTTGTTGCCGACGGATTCAGATATTCATGGTGTAGCTGTCGAGCCCTCCCAGGTGAACTTGCCGCTGGTTCCGCCAACCAGCCAGACTTGCGCTCCTGCGGCAGCTTGTGCGGGTAGTGCTGCACAGCTCCTCCTCGCCGAGCTGGGAAAGTACGTCGGGTCGCCGGCGGCGATCTCATACCACGTCGCGCCGGAGTCGCTCGGGCAGAAGGCTCTCGGGAAGAAGGAGGTCTAGCATGGAGGTGGTCGATCTGGTAGTCTGACGACGGCGAGGTCCGTACAATAGGATGCCAGGAGGAGGCGCTCCGCTCGGTGGGAGGGATTCCGGCTGCGCGGATAACCAGGGAACATGGATACTACGGCGGGACGGCGGCTGGGGCCGGGAGGCGGCGGAGGTCGGAGCGATGGAGCGGCCCGTGTCGAAACAGAGTTCACTATCCTCCTTTTGATTTGGACTGGCTGTTGGGCGTCGTAGGATTTTGCTTTTCAGGATTGTTTCAGAGTTGTACAGAAATTCAATTTGGCTCCGATTGATACGGGTAGAGCTAACGAACGACGTACGAAGCAAGACATACGACCGTCACGGTTACTCGTATTATATAGTAGATAGAGATATCTCACCAAAATAGAAGAATATCTCGATGAAAAAGAAGTCCTAGCTAACGCAATGCACGAATTGATTGCAAGGCGGTCGTTTTATTTTTATGCCCTAGCAATCGTACTTGAGTAGGAAACCTACAAATGGGTCCACGTACAATGCAGATTTGTGCAAGATTGTGATCATTACGGAACATATGCTGAGGTCATCCACGATGGGTTTGATACTTTTTTTTTCTTCCATGCATGGAGTTTCCAATCTGAAGCACATGTGTAACGTGCCATAAAGGGAGGCGATGGCTATGCCTATTCCCATGTAGGAGACGTGATCGATATTATGTCTCATGGATTAACCGCAGGACACGCGGATCTTTTTGAACCATTCTTTTTCAATCCTAGCCGTTCCTTTCTAGCGTTAAATCATGTCAAATCTGAGCCATTCAATGTTTGTTGTCTTAATAATATAATAGATTTTCTTGTCATGCCAAATCTTAACTTTCTCTTTAAACATTTGGCACTTTCATAAGCTTCATTTCTCCATTCATCTAGTAGGTTTAAATCAAGAATTCTCTTCTCTCCCGCAGTTTTAAAATCAAAGTTCAATTGTTTAATAGCCCATCTAGCTTTATGTTCTAGTTCACAGGTAAATGACAAGCTTTTCCATAAACCATTTTATAAGGAGACATTCCCATAGGATTTTTAAAAGCAGTTCTATAAGCCCACAATGCATCATTAATTTTAAGTGGCCAATCAGACCTAGACTTATTCACTGTCTTTTCCAAAATGAGTTTAATTTCCCTATTACTTAATTCAACTTGTCCACTTGTTTGAGGTGATAAGGAGATGCAATTCTATGGTTAACATCATATTTTGCCAATGTTTTCTAAGAATACCATGTAAGAAATGAGAACCACCATCAGTAATTAAAAACCTAGGAACACCAAACCTGGGGAAAATGATGTCCTTGAGCATCTTCATTGCTGTGGCATGATCTGCACTTTTGGTTGGAATTGCTTCCACCCACTTTGTAACATAATCCACTGCAACCAAAATATGAGTATGCTTTGTCTTTGATGCTGGGAAAGGTCCCATAAAGTCAAAACCCCACACATCAAATGGTTCAAGTGGTAAAGAATAATTCATAGGCATTTCATTTCTCCTACCAATATTTCCTACTCTTTGACATTTATCACAAGATTTAACATATTCAGCACAATCCTTAAATAAAGTAGGCCAATAAAACCAGATTGTAATACCTTTGCACCTGTACGATCTCCTGCATGATGCCCTCCATAGGGACTGTCATGACAATCTCTTATAATAGCCTGTTGTTCATGCTCAGGTACACAACGTCTAATAATACCATCCACACTTTTCTTATAAAGGAAAGGATCATCCCAAAAATAATGTCTAAGATCATAAAAGAATTTCTTTCTTTGTTGAAAAGTGAAGTGTGGTGAAAACTTTACCAACAATAAAATTTGCATAGTTGGCAAACCATGGAGATGCAACTTTAGCACTAGAAACATTAACAATTGCAAGTTGTTCATTAACAAAGCTATCATTAATAGGAATAGGATCATCAGGTATATTTTCCATTCTAGAAAGATGATCAGCTACTTGATCTTCCCCTTTCCTATCAACAATGTGTAAATCAAATTCTTGCAATAAAGTACCCATCTTATTAATCTAGGCTTAGCATCTTTCTTATTCATCAAGTATTTAATAGCAGAATGATCAGTATGTATTGTGACTTTGAATCAGTAATATAAGGTCTAAACTTGTCACAAGCAAACACACTGCTAAAAATTTTTTTCAGTTGTGCATAATTCCTTTGAGCAGCATCAAGTGTTCTACTA
Organism: Poa pratensis; assembly: GCA_947311845.1. Classification (NCBI taxonomy): domain Eukaryota; kingdom Viridiplantae; phylum Streptophyta; class Magnoliopsida; order Poales; family Poaceae; genus Poa; species Poa pratensis. The sequence goes on from CAMZMU010000073.1 coordinate 20,527,283, forward strand.
GCATAATAAATAACATTCAGTTTCTTATCAACACGTTGGCCCAAAACAGCCCCAACTGCATAATCACTAGCATCACACATAATTTCAAAAGGCAATTCCAATCAGGAGGTTGAATAATAGGGCACTTATTAAAGCATTCTTCAAAATATTAAAGGACTCAATGCAATCATCATTAAAAGAGAAAGGAACATCCTTTTGCAAAAGATTGGTTAGAGGTTTTGATATTTTGGAGAAATCTTTAATAAACCTACGGTAAAAACCTGCATGCCCAAGAAAACTTCTTATACCTTTGATGTCCCTTGGGTATGGCAGCTTTTCAATAGCTTCTATCTTTGCTGGGTCAACTTCTATTCCTCTTCCAGAAATCTTATGCCCAAGAACAATACCTTCAGTAACCATGAAGTGACACTTCTCCCAATTAAGAACTAAGTGTTGGTCTTCACAACGCTGCAAAACTTTGTTAAGGTTGAACAAGCAATTATCGAAGGAAGTACCATACACAGAAAAATCATCCATAAAACTTCCATTATCTTTTCAATATAATCAGCAAATATAGCATTCATGCATCTTTGAAAAGTAGCAGGAGCATTGCACAAACCGAATGGCATTCTCCTATAAGCAAATGTACCATATGGGCAAGTAAAAGTGGTCTTTTCTTGATCATCCTTATGGACAGGAATTTGTGAGAAACCTGAATAACCATCTAAATAGCAAAAGTGAGAGTGTTTAGATAACCTTTCTAACATTTGATCAATAAATGGCAATGGGTAATGATCTTTACGAGTTGCTTTATTTAACTTCCTGAAATCAATACACATCCTATAACCAACAACAGTACGTTGAGCCACAAGTTCATCCTCATCATTTGGAACAACAGTCATTCCACCCTTTTTAGGAACACAATGAACAGGACTAACCCACTTACTATCAGCTATGGGATAAATGATACCAGCTTCAATAAGTCTTATTACCTCTTTCCTTACCACTTCTTTCATTTTTGGATGGAGACGGCGTTGATAATCAACAACAGGTTTTGCATCCTCCTCCAAATTAATTTTATGCATACATAGAGCTGGGCTTATACCTTTAAGATCATCAAGAGAGTATCCAATGGCTGGTCGGTGAGCTTTAAGCACATCAAGTAATTTTCTTCTTCTTCAGCTGAAAGGTTAGCACTAATAATGACAGGATATATGCTCTTCTCATCCAAATATGCATATTTCAGATTTTAGGCAAAGGTTTTAATTCAAAACTAGGATCCCCTTTAGGTGGTGGTAGCACTCCTAAATTATCAGGTGGGATATGCAATTGTAATTGTGGTGGTTGTTGCCATAATATTTGTTCTAAAGCATCTTTTTCCTCATCATTAAATGGTTCATCTTGATTAAGCATATAACGTTCTACAACATCTGTTGAAGCTACAGCTATATGAGCAAGAGTTTCAATTATATCTTCAGAAATTGGCTCTTTCACAACATGTTTATCAGCAAATTTGGAAAAGTTGAATTCAAGTTTTTCACCAGCACATTTAATAAACACTTTCTCTTTAGGCAAATTAATTTCAGCACCAACAGTGTTTAAGAAAGGTCTACCAAAAATGATAGGACAAAATGAATCTTGAGGACAACCAAGCACAATAAAATCAGCAGGATATTTTATTTTGCCAACCAATACTTCAACATCTCTAACAATTCCAAATGGACTAATATAATCTTTATTAGCAAGTTGAATTGTCATACCTGTCCATAATGATAGGATCAATATCAGGCTTGATTTCAAGATAAAGAGAATATGGAATGACACTAATACTTGCTCCAATATCACATAGACCATGATAACTTGAAGTCCCAATAGAGCATGATATAACAGGTTTACCAACTTTGGCCGAATTACCTTTGATGACTTTAGTAGCATCTTCACATAAATAAACATCAACAGGGTCTTCTTCATTTAATTGTTTGATAATTGAAATTTGACTGTTGACTTCCACTGTTCATAAGGCTGAGAACATCTTTTTTACTCTTGTTAGTAACAGCAATAAGTAAATTCTCCTTAACTTGGTTTGGATATGGAGGTGGTTCAACATACTCCTCAATTGTCACAGATGACATGGTTCTACCTGTTTAATAACTTTAGGAACAACAATAGATTGTTTAACAGGTTCAACATAAACTTCAAACCACTTTGAGGAACACAGATATGCAGCAAAACCTTTAGCTATCTCAATTATAACATAAGGATCAAGATTAAAAGTATCACTCAGATTTTTAAAAACAAGAAGTAGAGAAGTTCTCTACACATGAATATCCATAATCAAAATAGGGCTCATTACCTTTATCAAGATCCCAGACTAGTATTTTCAGAAATAGTCTCCAATAAATTCCATGCTTCTTCTTCAGTATTATTAGTAAAACTTCCACCAGATGAATTATCCAGAATTTCCTTGTGCTTCGAGGTAGCCTCACATAAAAGTTTATCAATATAAGTTTCCTTGTAAGATCATGACAAGGATTCTTGCGAAGGAGTTCCTTTAACCTCCCCCAAGCTTGAGTAATACTCTCTCCCAGATGTGGCCAGAAATTAAATATATAGCAGCGGTTCTCATAAGCTTCTTTAGGAGTAAAATATTTAAGAAAGAAAACCTTCCTCAAGATATTCCATTCAATACAACCTCTTCATCAAGAGACCTGTACCAATCACGAGCATTACCAGATAAAGACAAATATAATAACTTCCTTTTTACCTGATCTTCAGAAATACCAGGAAGTCTAAATAAACCACATATGTCTTCAATTAACTCCATATGTTCACGTGCAGACTTAGTTCCATCACCTGTAAATGGATTTTTCATAACTCTTTTAACATGACCAACGGGAATTTTAAATCCCACTTTAGGTACCTCAGACACAGTAGTTTCAACCACTTTAGGAGTAGTGGCATAAGCACTTTCATATAAGCAAGATGCAGCGAGGCACGATTCATAAATGCCATAGTAACAATGAGATAAAACAGCTTTCAAGTTTCCTTACCAAACTTCTTACCAATAGCGCTACGCTCCCCGGCAACGGCGCCAGAAAAGTATCTTGATGACTCCCAAGTGCAGGAGATCAATTGTAGTACCTTTCAATTAGAAAAGGTTGTCGAACCCACGAGGAGCTGAAGGTATTGGTTAGCAAGATTGATAAATAAAACAATAAAAGATGCAAGTGTTTTTGGTATTTTTGGTTGTATAGTTGCAATGCAGAAATAAACAGTAGCAAGTAAAGCTCTCAAAGAGAGAAAGCCCAATCCTCTTATGTGGCAAGAGGACAAGCTCAAGTGATGTGTAACTTATATGTGGAAAACGTTCCCGAGGGCGGCATGGATATGCTAGGCATAGAGATTTATTAAACAACACGTTGAATATCTTGTCAAGTTTTAATCTTCTTTGGACGGAGCCAATTAGGTATAGCTAAATAAATAAACTAAACCCCTTATGATGGATCATGTGGCCAAGTAAATGACTGCACAAGAATTATTAAGACATAAAGTCCCACCATAGCATTACACTCTAAGGTCCCCGATACTAATACCCTCATAATAACTTCATGACTCGGTCTCAGGTTTACGTGTCCTCCCAAGTCTCCCTCAATTCATTACACTACGGTGTTCTCCTATGAGCCCATAAGGTGAAGTGTTGTGCAGTCGACGTTCGCACAACACCATCATAGAATCACATAAAAGATAAACACTTGACAAAATACCAACACATGTCATATATAAATCATTGCCAATTCATCCTATGCCCTCAGGAACATACGGGAACTACTCACAACGTGCAAACATGATGATATTCAGTGGCATAAGTGGTACAACACAATCTGAAAATATAACTTCACCACCAAATAATGACAAGTACTCAATCACAAACATGAATAGTAGCACAAGACAAGTATCTAGGGTATAGCAACTCTCAAACTACGAGGGGAACGGAGTGGATCACGGAGATGATGATGGAGATGGTGCTGGTCTTGGTGATGGTGATGATGTAGAGGCCTCCTCCCACGCCAAGGAGGAGAGGTGATGACGATGACGATGATTTCCCCTCTTCCGGAGCTCCGGAGCAGCAGGATCTGCCCCCTCGGAGGGAATCAGGAGTTTCGCCGCCGCCACGGCCTCGGATGGACTTGGAAAAATTAGGGCGACTTTTCGGGGAGGACGAAGGCGTGTTAAAAAGCCCCAGGCGAGGAAGTGCCCGAGGCTCCATTTGGTGGGTCCACGGGCCAGGTTTTGGCCGCGTGGGCCCACCCCTTTTGGGCCTCGTGGCTCTCCCTCTTCGGTCTTCTTCCCTCTGCCTTTCTCTCGATGAAAAACCAGCTGTGTAATTTTCCTTTTATTATTTGGGTCCCGTAGCTCCTGAAACATTAAAAACAAGAAAAAGGAGGTTTTCTGCCTCCCAGAAATTAAATACCAAAAATAGGGACTTTGTAGAAAGTCCCATAAATCATCTAAAACATGTAAAAATAATGATATACAATGCAAATAACATTCTAATATGATACTAAAAGTTGTATAAATGATGATATAAAATGCATGTATCACACCCCAGAGAAAAAGAAGATTAGGTTCAGATCAACTTTCGAACTTAAGAGAGTTAGGGTAAATTCTCTTAAGGGGGTTAGCCTAGGTGATGTCCTTATTGTCAGGGAATACCCAGACGTGTTTCCAGAGGAACTACCGGGAATGCCACCTGATAGAGATGTAGAGTTTTTCATTGAACTAAAACCGGGTACTGGACCAATAGCCAAGTGACCATATCCGATGGCCATTGATGAACTGAAAGAGCTCAAGAAGCAGCTTGAAGAACACATAAAGAAAGGATTTATGTGCCCAAGTTCATCGCCATGGGGAGCACCAGTCTTATTCGTTGAGAAGAAAGATCATACACAGAGGCTAGTCACGGACTACAGAGACATAAATGAGCAAACCATCAAGAATAAGTACCGCTGCCCAAAATAAATGAACTATTCGATCAATTGGAAGGTGCCTGTGTTTTCCCAAAGATCGATCTTCGATCAGGGTACCTCCAGATGAAAGTTAGAGAAATGGATATACCCAAGACTGCATTTGTTACCAGATATGGCTCTTATGAGTACACCGTAATGCCTTTTGGTTTAACCAATGCCCCAGCATATTTCATGAATATCATGAATAAAGTGTTCATGGATTTTCTGGATAGGTTTGTCGTGGTTTTCATCAATGACATTTTAATCTACTCCAAAAGTCACAAAGAACATGAAGAGCATTTGCGTCCGGTACTGCAGAGACTACGAGAACACAAGTTGTATGCCAAATTCAGCAAGTGTGAGTTTTGGTTAGAGCAAGTTGGATTTCTAGGTCATGTGGTGTCTAAGGAGGGTATAGCAGTAGATCCTGAAAAGGTTTCAGCTGTAACCAATTGGGAGCCACCAATGAATGTGGGAGAAATCCGTAGTTTTCTTGGTCTAGCAGGATACTACCGGAGATTCATTGAGAATTTCTCCAAAATTGCCAAGCCATGACGGAGTTGTTGAAGAAGGAAAATAATTTGAGTGGACAGAGGCGTGTGAAGCCAGCTTTCAGGAGTTGAAGAAACGTTTAGTGTCAGCCCCAGTTCTATGCTTGCCTGATTTAGAGAAGGAATTTCAGGTGTACTGTGATGCTTCACGCCAAGGTCTTGGAAGTGTATTGATGCAGGAAGGCAAAGTGGCATCCTATGCCTCTAGAAAACTCAAGAAACATGAAGTTAATTATCCCACACATGATCTCGAGTTAGCCTCAGTAGTACATGCCCTGAAGACCTGGAGACACTATCTGATGGGAAAAAGATGTGAAGTTTTTACCGACCACAAGAGTTTGAAGTATATTTTTACTCAGAAGGAGTTGAATATGAGACAGAGAAGATGGTTAGAACTTATCAAAGATTTTGACCTAAGCTTACAATATCATCCTGGTAAGGCTAATGTAGTAGCAGTTGCCCTGAGTCGCAAGGTGTATGTGAATGGCCTCACGGCAGGGGAATTACCCGAGGATTTATGCAAGGCATTCAAGGACCTCCGATTGGAAGTAGTATCAGAGGGCTTCGTAGCCTCATTAGAAGTACAACCAACTCTGATGGACAAGATACGCGAAGCTCAGAAGGGAGACAAGGATGTAGAAGAAATCAAAGTCAATCTGAGAGCAGGAAAAGCCAAGGGATACCACGAAGATGAGCAAGGAACCCTGTGGTTTGAAAAGCGTGTATGTGTAGCCAATGACCCTGATCTTAGGAAGTTGATTCTGCAGGAAGCCCATGAGACACCTTACTCCATTCATCCAGGAAATACCAAGATGTACATGGATGTGAAAGAGAGATTCTGGTGGAATAATCTGAAGAGAGACATAGCAGAATATATCGCAAAGTGTGATGTATGCAGTCGAGTAAAAGGAGAACATCAGAAGCCGGCAGGACTTTTACAACCTTTAAAGGTGCCGGACTGGAAGTGGGATTCTATTGGTATGGACTTCATTACTGGACTACCAAGGACCAAATCGGGTTATGATTCCATTTGGGTTATAGTCTGCCGTCTGACGAAAATAGCTCACTTTATACCCGTGAAGACCACATATACCAGTGCTAAGTTAGCCGACATTTACATGAAGAGAATTGTGTGCCTTCATGGCGTTCCTAAGAGTATCGTGTCTGATAGAGGAACCCAGTTCACATCTCATTTCTGGAAACAGTTGCATGAATCACTAGGAACCAGATTGGAATTCAGCACGACATTTCATCCACAAACAGATGGACAGACTGAAAGAGTAAACCAGATTCTGGAAGATATGCTAAGAGCTTGTGCGCTCGATTACGGATCTAGCTGGGATGATAACCTACCATACGCCGAATTCTCCTACAATAACAGTTACCAAGCAAGCATTGAGATGGCACCGTTTGAGGCCTTATATGGGAAGAAATGCATGCACTACCCCATTGCTGTGGAGTGGTGTAGGGGAACGGAGTATCTTCGGACCTTATATAATCCAGGATGCTGAAGAGAAGGTCAGAATGATCAAAGATAGATTGAAGATAGCCCAGTCTCGACAGAAGAGCTATGCTGATTCCAAACGTAGAGAAGTCACCTACAAGCTGGGTGATAGAGCCTATCTCAGAGTATCACCACTCCGTGGTGTAAAAAGGTTTGGAATCAAAGGAAAGTTAGCACCGCGATACATTGGACCATTCAAAATCCTTTCTCGCAAAGGTGAAGTGGCCTATGAGTTGGAACTGCCAGAAATTCTGTCTGCGGTCCATAATGTGTTCCATATCAGTCAGTTGAAGAAATGTCACCCCGAGATGTTGGGGACTCCGTTGAAGGATACTGTACCCCTCGAGGAAGTACAACTGGAGAGTGATCTGACCTATGAAGAGAAGCCCATAAAGATATTACGGACAACAGAAAGAGTCACCCGTACCAAAACCATCAAGTTCTGCAAGGTTCAGTGGAGTCATCATACTAAGGATGAAGCAACCTGGGAGCGGGAAGATGATCTTCGAGAAGACCACCCACACCTATTTACTGACCTATCCGAATCTCGATGGCGAGATTCATCTTAAAGGGGTTAGGTTTGTAACATCCCAAATTTTCGAATTTCAAAAGCATTGCATGCATTCATCTTCATCTTGTCACCATTGCATTTAAATAACAAATCCTGATTATTTTTATTGTCAAATTATAAAACTCTATTTTGGAATTGTTTAAAAGGGGGCCTATATAAACCCTGTACAATATTTTAATTTTGCTAAATTAATGTAGAGGCCATTCAATGGCTAAAATGTTACATAGTGGACAAATTATGCAAATATATTTTTAATAAATTTTTCTACAAAAGTTTAGTTCAAGTTGGAGGTCTTTTGAATTCCAATGTTTTGAAACAGAAAAAGAAAAAGAAGTAGAAAAAAAAACGGACCGCCACTGGGCCGAGCCCAGCAGTAGCCAGAGCCGCGCGCAAGCATACCACGGCCCAGATGCGGCCCAACACCATCCCCGCGACCCTCTCCTCTCATCTCGCTGACGGGTGGACCCCACTCCCTGACGGACGTGTCTTCAACCTCCTGCGCCTGAAAACCGGTCGCGACGAGCACAAAAATCTCTCCCACGATTCGGCGTTTCCCAACCAAGTCGAGCTAATCCTTTCACCCCCATATATACCTCACAGAGCCCTCTCCCATTTCCGCCACAAACCCTAGCCCATCCGCCACAGGGCTGCCGGTGCACGAGGTCGGCATCTCTCCATTGCCGCCGCCGCAATCCCCGTTTTTCCGGTGAACCTCGGCAACCCCGAGTCCTTCTATCCCTCCCTTTCTCTTTCTTTTGTTGTTGCACACCACCTTGACATGGCTCGGCATTTTTCCCATCCTCAGATCAACGCATCCGTGCTCGACCGACGCCAACCGCCGCGGGACCAACTACGGCGAGAAATTGGAGGAGCACCGGAGCACCTCGACGTCGTCTACCTCGCCACCGTGTTCGCCTCGACTTCCCGCATCCGCCGATACAATCCTCTAAGCCCTTTCTCTCTGTAGCGCTAGAAACGCTCGACGCCGATGTATCGCCGGCCATGGCACCGCCGCACCGGAGCAACTCCGGCTGGAGTTCCGGCGAATAGCGCCGCTAGTTGTTGTTTGGATCGATCTGGTCCGCTTATTTAAGTTTAAGTTAGATCGTGCGGTTGACGTTCGCGATCCGCGCGAAGCGGTACGGGCGAATCAAAATCTGCCACGTGGCCCTTTCTTTTTCTATTTTCGGCAGGATTTAGAAAATAGGACAGAAAACTTGTAAAACTTTGAAAAATCATATCTTTCAAACCGTAAGTCCAATTTTGATTAATTTTATATCCACGGATAGCCCTGATCGTGTACTTTATTTCTGCATCAGTAGTTTTTCCTTATTGTATCGTTTATTTTGGGTAATTTGCAGAGTAGAATTTCGGCCATTTTAAGTTTAACTTAATTTCAGAAAAGGTTTTCTCAGTAAATCTTTTTGTTAAAGATGGGTATTTTTGTCCTCTGTCCAGAAAGGTCAACATACATTTTATTTGAAACTTTTTATAACAGAATAAAAAGAAAGTGTGGTAGGACTATATTTTGCTATTAGTTTGTTCTTGTTAATTTTTTTTAAATAAAATAAAAATTGTTGTATGGTTGCATCACATGCATTTAATAACAGAGGGAATAAAATTGAAATAAGTTTATTTTGGGGTTTGTTCATGGCATATCATGCATGCATACATGTTTATGTATTGTTGTAAAATTTTGTGTTTATGTTTTACTGTTGTTTTGCTTGTTAGATTGTGAAGAGGAGCAAGGTTATTCTTGTGATTGCTATTCTTGTTGTGCTTGCTCATCCTGTTACCAAGGCAAGTGACATTCATAAACCACCCATTATTTTTCCTATATGCATTAGTTTAATTTTGAGTAGTATGCATGATAGGAACTTTTTATTAAATTATTATGCTATGTTAGTTAATATGCTTTGCAATTTCCTAGTAGTGTGTAGCCACCCTTTCTACCTTGTACCGCAGCCTTTTAAGTTTTTATTAGATGCTTAGCAATGCTATTAAATGGTTTCCTTTGCAATGTTGAGGAAAATTTATAAGTACTAAAATTTAAAATGCACACCTGGGTGGATTGGTTGGAATGGTTTATGTTGAGTGGCTATTTGGGGCTGTGCTTGTGGTTGTCATCGCCTAAGGTAATTTCAATTATACTTAGGGCCATGAGCATGGTGGTTTTCACCTGAAAGTACACTTGTGGTTGCCACCCAGGAACAAAGAGATTACTAAGTCCCTCCAAGTTTAGATGCTTTCCCGTGCAACCTTTTGACAATGGGCTCTGTCTTGAATCAACTAAGTTGTGAGAGTTCAACCTGTCAGCTTGACAAGCAGATGTAGAGTTTTTGTAGGTGGAACGGTCTTGCTAGTATGGTTGAATTCTTCTTCTGAAAGATCTTGTCTCAATTCTCTCCTTTCCTTAATGCACTCCGCGTGTATAGGATGTTTGGGTTAATTGAGTCTGAAGGTGAAAGTGCACAACCTCTGCAGAGTGAAAAATCTGAGTACTTGGCCGTGTCCTCGGTGATGGACAACTTCGAGCAGCTGGACAAGGATGGACAGAAGAATCTCAACACCGTTTTCAAGAAGTAAAATTTTGACTAAGGAAAAATTTGTGGTGCGCATGGGTTTCATCCCTTGGTGCCAAGACTTTGAAAATAAAACTCTTTTACAAAAGATAGGAGAAAACTTGCTTTCTGCAAACAGCCTACAACTCCACCAAGCCAAATATTCATATAGTTTTAGACTTGTCATTTATATCCACCATAGTCACTTGCCAATACTTCATTGTATTGACCTCCTTCGGGGGCTGCATATTCAAATGTGCAGGTACTTCAGATGAAGAATAAATTATGGACTCGAGTCTACACCCAACATGTCTGCCTGTGGCGCATGCTTGAAGATGGAGGCTCATTGCTATTTCATTTATGTTTGTGAACTCTGAATTTTCGCTAGCCTTCAAGGTTATGCAATTTGTAATAAAGTTACACTTGGCTTTTCTGGATCTCGTTGTAATAATTTTGATACTTATGCAAAGATACATTGAATTTTGTACTGTGGTGCTAGCATTGATCCAGGGACTGGCACATAACACAGGTGTTCTATCTTAAATATTAAATGCTAGATAATAATTATGAACATGTCTAAGTGAACTTAATTGTTGTAGATTAATGGCTAAGATAGCACCCAAGTTTAACCTTGGACCGCTGATTGAGAAGAAACCCCTGACTGCGAATGGGGGCAACTATGCTGATTGGGTTCACGCCCTAAGGATTGTTCTTAGGAACGCGAAGAGCGAGTACGTTCTTGATGGCCCTCTCCTCGAGGCGCCAGCTGACAATGCGTCAGAAGCTGAGACAGATGCGTACACCTTGAAGAGTGATACGGCGATTTCTGTTCAGTGTCTCATGTTGACATGTATGGAACCTGAGTTGCAGAAGAAGTTTGACCAAACTCCTGCTTACGACATTATTGTCGCACTCAAGACCATGTACCAGACTCAGGCTAAGACTGAGCGTTATGAGATAACAAAGGCACTGTAGTCATGTCACTTGGCAGAAGGAGGCTCTGTGAGCGAGCATGTGATTACTCCCAAGTGCAGGAGATCAATTGTAGTACCTTTCGATTAGAAAAGGTTGTCGAACCCACAGGGAGCTGAAGGTATTGGTAACAAGAATGATAAATAAAACAATGAAAGATGCAAGTGTTTTTGGGATTTTTGGTGAAAGTGTTGAAGGTAAATGGTAGCAAGTAAAAGCTCTCAAAGAGAGAGAAAGCCCAATCCTCTATGCAGCAAGAGGACAAGCTCAAGTTTGTGTTTTTCTTATAGGAACAATGGACACGGGTTCATGGTTTCAGTCGTCCTCTCTCTCTCAATCTATGGTGATGATCATGTTATAGATAATAAAAGTACACACAATTGTCATGCATTCATGGTAAACTTCTATGACGGCTACATGTTCTAAAACACATAGTTGGAAGAAAATAATCATTTTGTGTTGCTATGTCACCCTCGTAAGGCTAGCGTGGTTGCTGTCACTCCCACATCATACTTCTTCCCTTTTACCCCCAGATAAAGGATGTTGGGTTGTATTGTGTCACTCAATACATATGCCGTTGTCACACCGGCCATCCCGTACCAACATACATCATACTTCAAAATGGACAATATTCTAAACACTAGTGCAATGATTCATATTTCGTGTGCATGACCACATCTCTCTCATCTATCCACACGTGGTGGTGTCAATCACCTCATGACATGATAAACAAGGCATTATGCATAAATCGAACCATCACATGCATCATAGATTATCTCCAAAGTATGACAAGTCATAAAAGATCCAACACTATGGTAAATGCATAACAAATATCATCTCATACCACAATATCCACCACAAAGGTTTTACATAGATGACCGTAATCATGTTCGGCAGCTCATACGGTGCTAATTAGTGAAGCTCAAGAGAGGAGAGATACATAAGTTACCACCACAAACCCAAGTCCAGGGGGTGGACTACTCCCCCTTCATCATGGTGATGATGGTGGAGAAGATCTTTCTGTAGATGTTGATGATGAACACACCGGAGGGTGGTGTGGAGCCCTCTGGAGGTGATTCCGGCGGCGTTTCCCCCCTCCGATCTTCTCCGGCGGCAGCCTTCTGTCTCTCTGTTTTGTGGTTTTGTGTTTCTCCGCCGCCTCCTCGCGAAACTCCTCGGGGACTATTTTTATAGTCGGTTTTAGGTCAAGACGAAGTCGGTGGAGAAAAGATCGACGGCAATGGAGCATCGAGGCTCCAGAAGGTAGGCCCCACGTGGCCTAGGGTTTTGGCCGCGTGGGCCACCCCCTTTTGGCCCTCGAGCCTCCGTTTGTTCGCTTCCTTCGCTCCCAGGTCTTCTTCCTTCCAAATATTGATGCTCCTAAATTTGCAAGTCATTTGGACTTCGTTTGGGTCCTTGAAACATCAAAATATAGAAAATAGGGTTTTCTGCCTGCGCAGGGTTAATTCTAGAAAAATAGGGGAACTTGTGAATTATTCCCAAAATCATTATAAAACATTGATATAACCCTTATATGATGCAAATATGATTGGAATATGAATAAAATAATGCAAAGTTCATGTATGCATTTTACATGCATTAGCATCCCCAAGCTTAACCCATGCTCGTCCTCGAGTATGAAGGTGATAAAACTAACATGGACTTTACAATTTAATACTATCAATTGATATCAAAGATGATTACTATTTCTACTTAGAGTCAAATGGTTCATTCTTAAAAAGAGGTAGCAATATGCAAGATAGTTTATGAAGTGATATCAAATATTCAATGTAAGGATGTTCAATGATAATTCACAAAGTGTAACATAGATGAAAAAGTACTATGGACCACAAGTATGCAATATGATAAGTAAGAACATCCTACAATGGTAATAGAGTGTAGATGAAAATCTGAATATAAAAGGTGGACACTTTGGAAAGATAAATATATGAGTAGAGGTAAACATGAATAAGTTTCATCTAACTTCTGAACTTCTCTACTTAAGTTAATGATTGCAATGTGGTATTCCTTGGTGTCAAGCTCTCATTGCCCCTATCATAGCATCTTGAATGATTAAGTTTAAAGTGAAAACAAATATGAGTAATGTGCTTGACAAAGTATGGGTTGAAAGTCTCATGCCCCTTGAATACGAGTACCTACTCCATGTGTTACTCAACTCGGGAAACAAAGCAAGTTCAATTTAAATATCATTGTAAGTAAAATAGTATCATCAAGAGTGTCAACTGGGGTACCGCTTGTCCCAGGATATGGAACAAGCCCATATCAAAATGACAAGACAAACAAACAAGATGAACAGTCTCAACACCTCTTTTATTTACTATTGGTATAGCTTTTTTATTATGGGGTGCATCACTGAAGGTTCACCATAGCATGTAAGTAAATTTCCACCATGATCCTGCATGGCTTAGATTAGCGGCCCAGGCGTCTCTCTAACCATTTATACAAACTCATTTAAACCTACTTCATCTCCTCATTTATTTCACCCATGGTAAGCATCCATAAACAAAAGTACATGACATCAACTAAATATAAATGAGTGCAATGTTGAAAGCATTCCATGTGATACACATTTCTGCTAACTCTCAACCAACGACATTTGTCAAGCTCATAACATCATAATTTTAATCACAATGGGTCATGTTCATTAAGTGCAATAAAAGTAAAGTGTGCATCAAGTTCGTGAGAGCTATATAACCAACTTTTCCCATAACAATCAATAACATAAGCATTTTAATTCAGAGGTATAAATAATACTAAGTAACATGGTAAACATAATCGGAATAGCATAAAGCTAATAGGTAGATATGGTGGACTCACTGGAAAAACTTTGGTTGAAGGTGTTGGAAACAAGTTTTTACTTGTTGGAATTTTTGGGCTAGCAAGAGGGAGAAAGTTGACCATCTAAATACATGCATGAGTGTCCATAGAACTAACTAATCCATGTTAAACAAAGTAAAGTAACATTCAGCATCAAAACATGAATAAAAGATAGCTCTTGATAAAACACTTGCAAGTTATTACTCATTCACAAGCTCATGAATCATGCAACTATATGTATCTTTTAAAATCAACTCAAACATCCCTTTCCCAATCATTTTAATAGCATCCAACATATTTCAACCCATATTTCCAGTAGCTATCTCATATATAAATGATAATGTGGTGGTCTTACAAAATAAAAATAAAACCTAAACAAACAAAAAGACGCTCCAAGTTTATGCGATAAAGTGCATTGATCGAAAAACAGAAGTTAGACGTGCGCAAACCGAGAGTGTGTAGGTCCAGTGGGGTTGTCTTCACATCCCCAAGCTTATGGTCTTCACCATCCTTGAATAGCTCTTGGTGCATCTCCTCTAATCCCTGTGAAAAAACTTCAAAACACCGTTTCTCCCATTTCTTTTCTGTGGGGTGACATTAGTAGTGATAAAGAAATAGATTTCTTGCTGCATATAATCCTTAGACAAAAATTTATATGAATTTCCAATAAGTGTATAATGTTGTATGCCTACTCATAAACTCAATTGGATCTAAAAGGTTCAAGTTAAAAGTTCAAAGCATGCATCAAACAAAATGGGGCAGAATCTGTCCAGAAAAACAGCAGTAGCAAAACGTATTTTTCTACCCTACTTAATTTTGTCTAAAAATTCTGAAACAATTCATGCATACAGAGGATGAAAAGTTGCAACTTCAGTTTAAATATGAGATCATTCGGAGTTACAGAATAAGAATTAAAAATCATACCGTGCACAGACTCGTGCTGGAGCAATATCTCCGAATGCTATAAGCAACTTTTTCAAACCAAAATGGGTAAAACTTGGCACTTTATTAAAAATTCCAGAAACTAAACTAAAAACCTAATCTCTTATTACAGCAAGATGACACAAAGAAAATCAAAAATAAAAACAACCGGGTTGCCTCCCGTAAAGCGCTTTCTTTATAGCCATATAGTTAGGCTTCTTACTTGATATCAAGATGGTTGGAGTGAGGTGGCTTGGCATCCCCAAGCTTAAATTCTTATACTTATTTGATGTATGTAGGGTGAGCCTAGGGGTAACATCCCCAAGCTTGAGTTTTTGCCCCTCTTGATCATTGTTCATCACCCTCAACTCTTCCACTTGAAAATTCTCTTTACACAAAACTCATCATAAAACTTGATTAGAGGGGTAGTGTCTCCATAAATTAAATCCACATAGGTACAGCAAAGACATATCATGAGTTGATTCTAAACATTAACTACTGCTACTATGGTTGTGTATTTCTCCTTGATCAAAAGAACCACACAAAACACAAGTAATGAGAGTAATGCAAAATAAAGACAGAATCTGTCAAAAACTGGACAACCCATAAAGAGTCAATTTTTAGAGGCACTTACGTTGCTCAAATCAGAAAATTTTGAACTAATGAAATGTGTATTAATAACTGAAGATTGCGGTCGTAAAATGTCAGGTCAAAATTCCTTTTCTGTGATTTTTAACATTTTTCGCAGTGGATCTTAGGAATCTATTTTCTGGACAGCCATGATAGTTTTAATGATGCTCACATAAGAATAAGAATTGAAACGCAAAGGTGAGCATCAAGGAAAAAAATATGAAACATATTTAAGTCTCACCCACTTTCTATGCATTGGGATCTTGTAAGAAAATAAATCATTGAAACACAAAGCAAGTAGCATAGGAAGATAAAACAAGAGCAATTTCAAGACTTTAAACTTAAAGAGAGGAAACGTAATAATATTGAAATGTTTAGAACCATATTTTCCCCTCTCATAATAACTTTCAGTAGCATCATGAATGAATTCAACAATATAATTATGACATAAAGCATGTCTTTCATGATCTACAAGCATAAAAGTATTAATACTCTCCACATAAGTAAAATCCTTCTTATTAGTGATAGTGGGAGTAAAACATTCATAATCATCATTGTAATCATCATATATAGGAGGCATATCATAATCATAATAAAATTTATCCTCAATAGTAGGTGGACTGAAAATATCACATTCATCATAACATGGGTTCTCATAAATAATAAAAGGTTTTTGAGTTTGAGTGTTACTATCATTTGTTGATGGTGAAGCTGGGAGATCCAACTCTTCCCCAAGCTTAGATTGAAACACATCCATTTCAATCTCCTCTTCACATACTTCCTCTTCCAAGCTTATGTTTTCATCATCCTCTTGGGGTTGCACGGGCATCCCCAAGCTTAGGTTCTTATCCTCCTCTTCCTGCAAAAATATTAGTGCTCTCTTGGGGAGTAAAATATTTAAGAAAAACCTTCCTCAAAATACCCCATTCAATAGTGACCTCTTCATCAAGAGATCTGTACCAATCACGAGCAATATCAGATAGAGACAAATATAACAGATTCCTTTTTACTTGATCATCAGAAATACCAGGAAGTCTAAATAAACCACATATTTCTTCAATTGTCTCCACGTGTTCACATGGAGACTTAGTTCCATCCCCGTAAATGGATTTTTCATAACTCTTTTAACATGACCAATGGGAATTTTAATTCCCACTTTAGGTACCTCAGACACAGTAGTTTCAACCACTTTAGCAGTAGTGGCATAAGCACTTTCATATAGGGCAAGGTGCAGCGATGCACGATTCAGAAAAGTCATAGTAACAATGAGATAAAACAACTTTCAAGTTTCCTTACCTACTTCTTACCAATAGCGCTACGCTCCCCGGCAACGGCGCCAGAAAAGTATCTTGATTACTCCCAAGTGCAGGAGATCAATTGTAGTACCTTTCGATTAGAAAAGGTTGTCGAACCCACAGGGAGCTGAAGGTATTGGTAACAAGAATGATAAATAAAACAATGAAAGATGCAAGTGTTTTGGGATTTTTGGTGAAAGTGTTGAAGGTAAGTGGTAGCAAGTAAAAGCTCTCAAAGAGAGAGAAAGCCCAATCCTCTATGCAGCAAGAGGACAAACTCAAGTTTGTGTTTTTCTTATAGGAACAATGGACACGGGTTCATGGTTTCACTCGTCCTCTCTCTCTCAATCTATGGTGATGATCATGTTATAGATAATAAAAGTACACACAATTGTCATGCATTCATGGTAAACTTCAATGACGGCTACATGTTCTAAAACACATAGTTGAAAGAAAATAATCATTTTGTGTTGATATGTCACCCTCGTAAGGCTAGCGTGGTTGCTGTCACTCCCAAATCATACTTCTTCCTTTTTACCCCCAGATAAAGGATGTTGGGTTGTATTGTGTCACTCAATACATATGCCGTTGTCACACCGGCCATCCCGTACCTACATACATCATACTTCAAAATGGACAATATTCTAAATACTAGTGCAATGATTCATATTTCGTGTGCATGACCACATCTCTCTCATCTATCCACACGTGGTGGTGTCAATCACCTCATGACATGATAACCAAGGCATTATGCATAAATCGAACCATCACATGCATCATACATTATCTCCAAAGTATGACAAGTCATAAAAGATCCAACACTACGGTAAATGCATAACAAATATCATGTCATACCACAATATCCACCACAAAAGTTTTACATAGATGACCGTAATCATGTTCGGCAGCTCATACGGTGCTAATTAGTGAAGCTCAAGAGAGGAGAGATACATAAGTTACCACCACAAACCCAAGTCCAGGGGTGGACTACTCCCCCTTCATCATGGTGATGATGGTGGAGAAGATCTTGCTGTAGATGTTGATGATGAACACGCCGGAGGGGGGGTGGATCCCTCCGGAGGTGATTCCGGCGGTGTTTCCCCCCTCCAATCTTCTCCGGCGGCAGCCTTCTATCTCTCTGTTTCGTGGTTTTGTGTTTCTCCGCCGCCTCCTCGCGAAACTCCTCAGGGGACTATTTTTATAGTCGGTTTTAGGTCAAGACGAAGTCGGTGGAGAAAAGATCGACGGCAACGGAGCATCGAGGCTCCAGAAGGTGGGCCCCATGTGGCCTAGGGTTTTGGCCGCGTGGGCGACCCCTTTTGGCCCTCGAGCCTCCGTTTGTTCGCTTCCTTCGCTCCCAGGTCTTCTTCCTTCCAAATATTGATGCTCCTAAATTTGCAAGTCATTTGGACTTCGTTTGGGTCCTTGAAACATCAAAATATAGAAAATAGGGTTTTCTGCCTACGCAGGCTTAATTCCAGAAAAATAGGGGAACTTGTGAATTATTCCCAAAATCATTATAAAACATTCATATAACCCTTATATGATACAAATATGATTGGAATATGAATAAAATAATGCAAAGTTCATGTATGCATTTTACATGCATCAGCATGTAATCAAGATGTTTGGTTATGGTACTAGGCTCGAGGCTCTGGGATTTCCTATTCCAGCCGAGCTAACTATAGATTTGGTGTTGGCATCCCTCCCACCGTCTTACAGCGGTTTTATCATGAATTACAACATGAATGGGTTGGAGAAGACACCAAATGAGCTGCTTGCAATGCTGAAAACTGCTGAACCTAGCGTGAAGAGGGAGAACAATCAAGTTTTGATGGTTACTCAAGGCACTAAGTTCAAGAAGAAGAGAACGAAGAAATCTAAGAATGCTAAGGCATTGCAGAAGGCTGTTGATACATCTCAAACGTATCCATAATTTTTGATGTTCCATGCTGATATTATACCAATTGTTACATGTTTTGCATCCACTTTATGTCACTTTTATACATTTTTTGGGACTAACCTATTAATAAGATGCCGCAGTGCCAGTTCCTGTTTTCTGCTGTTTTTGTATTCCAGAAAAGCTAGTCTGGAAATATTCTCGGAATTGGATGAAACTTCACGGAGGGACCTATTTTATCAGAACACACCTGGAAGTCCAAAGGAGCAACGAAGAGGAGCCACATGGGCCCCACACGCGGGCAGGGCGCGGGTCCCCCTGGCGCGCCAAGGCCACGTGTGGGCCCCACGGGGTCGTCAGCCGCCGCCCTTTCGCCTACTTATTCCCCCCGATGCGAAAACCCTAAACACCCGAGTCATTATCCACGAAAAGTTCCAGAGGCGCCGTCGTCGTCAACCCTAGCTCGGGAGGGTCCAGAACCTCTTCCCGACACTCTTCCAGAGAGGGGAATCATCACCGGAGGCTCTACATCACCATGCCTGCCTCCGGAGTGATGCGTGAGTAGTTCATCCTTGGACTACGGGTCCATAGCAGTAGCTAGATGGTTGTCTCTCCACTTTATGCCATCATGTTTAGATCTTGTGAGTTGTCCTACATAATCAAGATCATCTTATTGTAATGCTACATGTTGTGTTTGCTGGGATCCGATGAATATTGAATACTATGTCAAGTTGATTATCAATCTATCTTATATGTTATTTAAGATCTTGCATGCTTTCCGTTACTCGTAGATGCTTTGGCCAAGTAGATGCTTGTAACTCCAAGAGGAGTATTTATGCTAGATAGTGGGTTCATGCCTCCGTAATCTGGGAGAGTGACAGAAAGTTCTAAGATTGCGGATGTGCTGTTGCCACTAGGGATAACCTAACAATGCTATGTCCACGGTCATATGTATTTGTTTACATTACGCACTTTACTTAATGCAATTATCCGTTGCTTGCAACTTAATACCAATGGGGGACTCGGATGACAACCCGGCGGTGGATTATTAGTCATAGATGCTGTTGGATAACGGTCTATGTATTTGTCGTAATGCCCAATTAAATATCATAGTAATCATCATGTCATATATATGCATTGTCATGCGCTCACTATTTGTCAATTGCCCAGCTGTAATTTGTTCACCCAACATGTTAGTTATCTTTTATGGAGAGACCACTAGTGAACTGTGGACCCCGGTCCATTCTTTTACACTGATTAAACAACCACAAACTGCAAACTGTTCTCTTTTCATTCTCTGCAATTTAATACTCATTTTCCACACCATACGTTTAATCCTTTGTTTTCAGCAAGCCGGTGAGATTGACAACCTCACTGTTTCGTTGGGGCAAAGTAGTTTGATTGTGTTGTGTGCAGATTCCACGTCACGTCAGATCCCTGTGAGCCACATATTTCCCGTTGACAACCTTCTGAAGTTGCTGCTCCTACTGGTTCGATAACCTTGGTTTCTTTCTGAGGGAAAACTTGCTGCTGACTGCATCATACCTTCCTCTTGGGGTCTCCCAACGAACGTGTGTTTCACGCCATCAAGCTATTTTCTGGCGCCGTTGCCGGGGAGAGCAGTCTTCTGCAAGGGGAGTTTCACGCTTCCAATCTCTTTACTTTGTTTTTGTCTTGCTTAGTTTATTTTATTTTATCTTGTTTGCTTTCAATTATCAAAAACACAAAAAAATTAGTTACTTGCATCTAGTTTATTTTCTGTTTGGTTTTTATTATTTCATCATGCTTCTCCCTAAGTATACTTTAAAAGAAATATCTGTGGGTAGTGGGTCTATCATTGGAAGAGATAACATTGAGGAATTCTTTAATCATTAGTATGGTTAAAGATTTTGAAGATAGATCCTTGGTAGAACTTGCTCCAAATTATGAAATTGCTACAGCTTCTCTAGTTCACATGTTGGAAGCTCGGTTTGTCAATCTTAGTCCCATAATGCAGCACATGTTTCTAAAACTCATGATACGGAAGATGGTGAAAAGAAAGATTTTGTTTTAGAAACCCTACTTAAAGAATTTGGTGATGTTGCTAGGGAAGCTAGAAAAGTTTTTATTAAATAAGATGCTTGGTATTGTATTGACGTTGTTAATACACTTGAAAAACTTGAAAAAGAGAGGCTTAAGTACACTAAGAAACTAATTGTGAGGGGGAAGTTAAAATACCAATACCTTTTAAGCTTATAGGAATGCAGGAGGCACTAGAAAAGAATTTTGATTGGATTGTTCCTGAAACCCATTTGATGAATATGATGAGCCTAGAGGTATTGAGAAAGGGAATTCCGAAACCTACATAGATAAGATAAATGCATTGTTGAGAAAACTTCCGACCTCTCTTTGATGCTTCTTCACTTGGTAATACTTGATGCATGCTTTGTGCCTAGCTAAAAGGCGTTAAAGAAAAGCGCTTATGGGAGGCAACCCATTTTTTTTTCTGCAATTTTTCTTTTATTGAGTCAAGGAGTTTGTTTACTTCTGTAGCAACTCCTTTGTATCTTTATTTTCTCGCATTGTTGTGCCAAGAGTAGCCTCTAATGTTAAGATGATGCTTAATTTTGATTGCTGCGCAGAAACAGATTTTTGCTGTTCACTGTACGAAATTCCTAAAATCACCAGATTGTTAAAAAATCTGAAATTTTTGTGCGTAATCTTTATGAATGTCTGAATCTTTCATTAGTTCAAGTTTTCGATCTGAGCGTCGTAAGTGCCTCGAAAAAATTCGTCTTTGCGGACTGTTCTGTTTTAGACAGATTATGCCTTTTTATTTTGCATTCTCTCTTTTACTAGTGTTGAGTGAAATTCTTTTTTGGGTGGAAGAGCTTCACATAACATCAGTGGCTGTAGCTAATGTTTAAAGTAACAATCATATTGCGTCTTTATAGAACATGTGAATTTTTGATTATGCACTAACCCTCTAATGAGATTACTTTGAGTTTGGTGTGACGGAAGTTTTCAAGGGTCAAGAGAGAAGGATGATATAATAGGATCAAGAAGAGTGAAGAGCTTAAGCTTGGGGAGGCTCCCATGGATCTCCCCAGCATATTTCAAGAAGACTCAAGCGTCTAAGCTTGGGGATGCCCAAGGCATCCCCTTCTTCATCGTCAAAATTATCAGGTCATCTCTAGTGAAACTATATTTTAATTCTTTCACATCATATGTGCTTTTCTTGGAGCGTCTGTGTGCTTTTATTTTCAGTATTGCACTTTTATTTTCAATAAAGCTTGACTGGACCCTAGCATTCTTGATTGGGAGAGAGACACGCTCCGCTTTTTCATGAGAATACTCCTATTCTTCACTTATATTTGTTGAGTATTCATATCTAGCGCTGTTCAGCTTTTAGCTCTTGTTTTCATGTATCTCTTGTCAGAGCTATTAGCTTTCTTTTGTAGAAAGTACTCTCTTGCTTCACTTATATTTGTTTGGAGAGTTGATGAAATAAATTGATTGGTGTTTGGTTGGTTCAGAAAATGTTGCATGTGGTAATTGGTATAAGGAAAAACTTGCTTAATCTTGTAGATCACTAATGGATAACTTGATGCTTGTCAATTGTTTTGAGTTAACAAGTAGATCATGATTAAATTTGTGCATCACATGAGTTAAGCCTATTAGTGAAGAACTACCGTAAAGCTTGTTGAAAATTTGGTTTGCATCGGTGGTATCTCTAAGGTCTAGATATTTTCTAATAACAGGGTTTGGTTAACAAGGAAGACGGTATGAAGTCTTATAACGTTTGCAATATGTTTGTCATATAAAACTTGGTGTACGGGTTGATATTCTTGTTTGCTTACATAACCTTGCTAGCCTAAACTCTGTACTGAGAGGGAATGCTTCTCGTGCATCCAAATCCTTGAGCCAAAATCCATGCCATTTGTGTCCACCATAACTACCTATATGTGGTATTTCCTTGCCACTCCAAGTAAATTTTTCATGTGCTACCTTTAAATTATTCAAAATGTTATTATTCCCTTTTTGTGTCAATGTTTACTAGCTCATGAGGAATTAGTGTGGTTATTCTTTATTCTATTTGTATGGACTTTTACACCTGGACTAGTGGCATATACATCCGCTTATCCAATAATTTGCAAAAAGAGCTGGCAACGGGGTGCCCAGTCCCAATTAATTACAACTTTAACCAATTAATTCTCTTCACACTTTTGCCCTGATTCATCAGTAAGCAATGACAAACAGTGAAATACCTGAATGTGTGTAAACCAAAGAGAAAGAGGGATGATCTGCCTTGCTGGTAGAAATAACGTCCTTCATGGGAGCCGCTCTTAAAAGTCCGTTTGACAGGTAGAATACTGTTCTCACCCGCTACCATTCGTTGACAATTAACAAACACCTCTCAAAAATAGATACTCCTCCATGGTATGTGATTGATGGAAGGCACCCGAGGATTCGGTTAGCCATGGCTTGTGTTAGCAAGGTTGGGAGGAGTATCAAATATTTTATGCAATCTCTATATGCTTTCAAAAACCTAAAAGCTCTAGCACATGATTTAATCCCTGCTTCCCTCTGCGAAGGGCCTTTCTTTTACTTTTATGTTGAGTCAGTTTTCCTATTCTTTCTGTCTTCCACAAGCAAACACTAGTGTCAACTTTGTTACAACATGCGTTATATGCAATGTATTGGACTTGTTATACTACTTTGTGTTGACAATATCCATGAGATAAATATGTTGAAAGTTGAAGCAAATGCTGAAACTAATTCTTCCTTTGTGTTGATTAAATACCTTTTATTAGAAACTATTGCTTTATGAGTTAACACTTATGCAAAACTGTTTGATGCTTGTCTCGAAAGTACTATTCATGAAAACGTTTAGCTTGTGTGATTCATTGTTTACTCATTATCTATTTGGTAGCAAATTATAGACCATTGACTTGGATCACTTCATTCATTTACATGTGCCTTGCAATATTATATGATCAAGATTATGATGGTAGCATGTCACCTCAAAAATTATTTTGTTTTTATCGTTTACCTACTCGAGGACGAGTAGGAACTAAGCTTGGGGATGCTGATACGTCTCAAACGTATCTATAATTTTTGATGTTCCATGCTTTTTATACCAATTGCTACATGTTTTGCATCTACTTTATATCACTTTTATACATTTTTTGGGACTAACCTATTAACAAGATGCCGAAGTGCCAGTTCCTGTTTTCTGCTGTTTTTGTATTCCAGAAAAGCTAGTCTGGAAATATTCTCGGAATTGGACGAAACTTCACGGGGACCTATTTTTAGAACACACCTGAGCCAAAGGAGCAACGAGAGGAGCCACAGGGCCCACACGCACAGGGCGCGGGTCCCCCCTGCGCGCCGGGTGTGGGCCCCACGGGGGTCGTCAGCCGCCGCCCTTTCGCCTACTTATTCCCCCGACGCGAAAACCCTAAACCAGAAATATCCACGAAAAGTTCCAGAGACGCCGCCGTCGTCAACCCTAGCTCGGGAGGGTCAGAACCTCTTCCCGGCACCTGCCGGAGAGGGGAATCGTCACCGGAGGCTTCTACATCGCCATGCCTGCCTCCGGAGTGATGCGTGAGTAGTTCATCCTTGGACTACGGGTCCATAGCAGTAGCTAGATGGTTGTCTCTCCACTTTGTGCCATCATGTTTAGATCTTGTGAGCTGCCCTACATGATCAAGATCATATTATTGTAATGCTACATGTTGTGTTTGCTGGGATCCGATGAATATTGAATACTATGTCAAGTTGATTATCAATCTATCTTATATGTTATTTAAGATCTTGCATGCTTTCCGTTACTCGTAGATGCTTTGGCCAAGTAGATGCTTGTAACTCCAAGAGAGAGTATTTATGCTAGATAGTGGGTTCATGCCTCCGTAATCTGGGAGAGTGACAGAACTTCTAAGGTTGTGGATGTGCTGTTGCACTAGGGATAACCTAACGATGCTATGTCCACGGTCATATGTATTTGTTTACATTACGCACTTTACTTAATGCAATTATCCGTTGCTTGCAACTTAATACCAACGGGGCACTCGGATGACAACCTGGCGGGGATTATTAGTCATAGATGTGTTGGATAACGGTCTATGTATTTTGTCGTAATGCCCAATTAAATATCATAGTAATCATCATGTCATATATATGCATTGTCATGCGCTCAATATTTTTCAATTGCCCAGCTGTAATTGGTTCACCCAGCATGTTAGTTGTCTTTTATGGAGAGACACCTCTAGTGAACTGTGGACCCCGGTCCATTCTTTTATATTGATTAAACAACCACAAACTGCAAACATTGTTCTCTTTTACTTTCTGCAATTTACTGCTGTTTTCCACACCATACGTTTAATCCTTTGTTTTCAGCAAGCCGGTGAGATTGACAACCTCACTGTTTCGTTGGGGCAAAATAGTTTGATTGTGTTGTGTGCAGATTCCACGTCAGCGTCAGATTCCCTGGTGTTGCGCCGCATCATATTTCGCCGTTGACAACCTTCTGAAGTGCTACTGCTCCTACTGGTTCGATAAACCTTGGTTTCATACTGAGAGAAAACTTGTTGTTGGACTGCATCATACCTTCCTCTTGGGGTCTCCCAACGAACGTGTGTTTCACGCCATCAGCTGTGGACTCGGCTCAAGAGGAATCCGAGTGTTTCTTTTGTAAGAAGAAGGGACACTGGAAGAGGAACTGTAAGAAATTTCTGCTTCAAAAGAAGAAGTCTTCTATGGGCAAGAAAGGTATAAGAGTTATACATGCAATGATATTTGTCAATCTTACTAGTAACTCTGGAGTATCAATTGCTAATTATTGTATGCACTTGATATAGGAGATGCGGCAAGTAAGGTGGCGGAAGAGTAGAGGTTGAGGATGTGCGTCAAGCTGGGCACACGGAGTTTCATCTACATGATGAAGACATCTTCAAGTTTACTTTTCAGTTTTAAGTTTGAAAGGTTTGTGGGTTTCGGCCCAAGTTATTGTAATAAGGCCGCAATCTTGGCGATGGAAATACTCTTGTGATTTCGTGGGATTTTTTGTCCCGTCTATCGAAGAATATTTTAGATCAATCCCTTCGTTGATGATCATGTTACAAATCTTTTAAATTATGGAAATATCATGTGTTCTGAAATATTGTTGTGATTATGTTGACACCACCTTCGTGTGGCACTATCATCTCAAATGCATCATATGCATGATGGAAGGAAATTTGAGATATTGTTATGTGAAACAAGTGAAAGGCTTGATGAATCACATGATTCTTATGAGTCATAAATTCATTAAGTGTTCAGGCACATAGTGAAGTCAATAACGGTTGAATTTTGAGATACTCAATATTTTATTGATGTCTTAAAATTACACAATTATATTTTAGAAATATTATCTTGGTAATATGATGAATGGAAATTCTGTTTCGGTTCATGAATTTGATCAAGTTTGATTGAATAATTACTAAGATGCTTGCAGAACAAAATTCCTAGAAATCCAATTTAGCATATTTAATGCTTGTCTAGTTTTAGCACATAAATAGTCCTTAGAAATTCATGTCATTGTTTTGAAAGATAAACATTAAGGACGTGATGATTTTAGATACCTAGAATTTCTGAAAAGAATTTCGGTGCTAAAATAATATAAGGATTTAGGAATAATTTTTGTCTTATTGATTGTGTCATAGTTTTGAAAGATAAACATAAAGAGACACAAATAATTCGGGTTCTGAGTTTTATGAAAGACTAAAGCTTGATCCTGAAGGAGGAAGATGAATAAAATTGCTTTGTAGGTTGTTCCAATTATTTAATTGGAAATCCTCTATAAACACCACATAAGTGACAATGTTTTGCCACTAAGATAGATGTGATTCTTGCGGAATTTCATTCTTCTAAAGAATTCAGTGGGAGGACACCGAACATCGATCAGATGTTAAAACTTATGCAAACTAGACATTGCCAATTGTGCAAGTGGGAGACTGTTGGATGTATGCCCAAAAGGCAATGTATTTATACATCTGATTCATCAATTATGATTTGTATTCTCTATGCTATAACTACGGTGGTTTCTGGATACGTGATTCAGGGGAAAGCCCACTCGTACGTGTAGAGAATATGAACACGTAAAATATACCCTAGTTATTTTACGGACCAATTTGTTGATTGCTTGATGACACTGCTTTCCTAGTCATGGACATTGTATATGTCAGCATCAATGAGTGGCATATTATTGGATAATAATATGGCTGGGTAAACCCAAGTTTTGGTATGCTAAGAGATTCTGTTAAGTCGTCTTTTTGTCCTTAGCTTTATCATAGTAAGGTTATTATATAACATGTCCTATAACCATGAGGTTATTAGGGTTATACATATTGGAAGAGTTACTTTGGTACTGTCAACAGCACGGCCGTAACTGGGTGTTAAAACAGCAGTCACTGGGTGGCTTCAAGGTGTGTGTATATCCTAATGTTCTAAGATGGAAAATTACTCCTCGGTAATTAGAGAGATACGCCTTGGGCCCTCTCGGTATTATAAAGGTATCCAATATGTTCTGCAGACAATGCATGGTGAAGTTACACCGTGTGGGATATCATAATACGGAAACGAGTAAAAGAAACTTGCCGGTAACAAGATAGACGAAGATGTAGTGAATCAATTTATTGATTCATGGTAACATCCACGGATCTGTATCTCGGGTGAAGTTTTGGTATCGCGAGTAATGGGAATGATATATTAAATAACCAGCAGGTTCAACAGAGTGTCTTCGCATAACGGTAGCAGTTATTCAGGTCGTCCACAGATCTGACAATGACCGGTGATTGGTTATCCAATTATAGCTACATGTTATCGAACCTGTAGGGTGGCCACGCTTAAACTAGGATTGGTTAGTTGTGTATTATGGTTGGTCTGGAACAATGGAGAGAGTATCACCGGCATAGTGTCTGCGTGATAGATATGTTTTATCGGAGAGATTGTATTGTGATAGAAGTTGCTATCACAGGTCGGAATTTATTCCGGAGGTTTATATTGATGGAGATATTTATCCAGAGTATTTTGTCGGCGGACACTGGGTGTCCCGGATCATATAAAAGGTGTTTTATATGATGGGTAATTAATTCGGTGAAATATTCCGTAAAAGGAAATATTCAAATAAGAATTAATTGGACAAAGTATTATTTAATTATGAGTTAATTAAATATTGATTTATTTAATTGATAAATAATTATGGAAAATATTATTTCATTTTGGAGCCCACCATGGGGCTACCAAGATGGGCCCTAGGGCCCACCAAGGTTGCCGCGCCACCATATGGTGGTGGTGGGCCGTGGCACCGAAGGGGGGAAGCTCCTCCCCGGCCGAACCCTAGTGGGCTTCGGCCCACGGCAGGGCAAGGCGGCGGCGGTGGCCTGGGGCGGGCCGGCATAGGGCGGGCCCCACCCGCCAGGTCGGCGCAGAGGGGTGGGCCCCACCCGCCTAGGTCGGTTCGACCTAGGTGGGCCCCACCGGCGGCGGCCAAGGAGGAGAGGCGGTGGAGCGGAGGGGAGTTGGGGTCCAACTCCAACTCCTCCTCCCATACCGAATTGGGCAAGGGGACTTTCCCTTGTCCAAACCGAGTTGGACTAGGGGAGCTTTCCCCTTACCCAAGTCCCTCCACCCCATGGTCCATCTATATAAACCACATCCCCTCCTATTTGGAGGACACACAAGAAACATAAGAAACACAAGCTCTCAAGTTTAGATCCCTTCTAGTTGGATTAGAGGAACCTCTAATTAGAGGCAACCTATCCGATTAGACTAGCTCTAATCTCTCTCTCTCCTTCTCATGTGTTGAGATCTCCACCTTCATATACACCAGTAGAGCTTTAAGCTTGGACGGCGAAGCCCTGCTGAACCTTTCCCGGCGTACGCGTGCAAGCTCTCGGAGGGGTGAGTTGTCGAACTCGACGGTTGACCCTCACTCTGCTGGATCAAGGTGACAAGGCGAGGAGGAGGAGGCGCCGGAATCTCTCTACCAGGCTTGGTTGAGGGAGACGGCGACAGGCTACACTGACAACGTCATCAACACTTCTTCCGCGACTTCGGTGTTGGTAACATATTTCATCTAGATCTTCGGATTTTCGTATTCGCATGTATCTTCATAGTAGATCTTGGGAGGTGTTGCGTAGCAATACGATTTTTTTTTAAATTTTCGGTACACGCAACCCAGTATCGACCACAAGAGAAACAAAATTATTGGATGTCCTCATATGCAATGTCATACCAGTTCCTTCTCATCCTTTTGGCCAAATCAATTAAGATCCATCTTCGTAGGGGTATAATAGCATCAATACTTACCCTTGCTCGTATAAAGCCATCTACAGGATCAATTTAAAACACCGATCGGGGTCGTTTCATCAATTTGTTGAGCGATCCCCAGGCATGATGCTAGTCTGCATATTGTAGGGGAGGTTGACAATCCTCGCCCATACGTGAAGCTTGTCGAACCTCATCTTCGATGGCCTCATCTAGTCTTCAAACTTTGATAGAATTACGGCATGCTTTACTGATGTGCCACGACGACCCATCTCAATCTCGATTACGATCGCGTTGGGACTCAAATTCTGCGACGAGCATATTCTCTCCTTGCGGCCAAAACATGACGTATGGCATTGGAGATTTGGAGATGATTTGTATGTGGAATATGTTCCATAAGAGAACCTTCCCAGCCAGCAGCCACTTCGGCGGTGCATCACCATCATCGTCATCAATCACTAGAAGCGTCACCTCTTCCTCCGTAAGCTCAAGTCTTCCCATCGCCTCTTCCATCCGCACACTCGTAGACCCCGAAGACGGAATCCTCCACGCCCAGCGCCCCATGTGGCCGGAGAGATGTACATATCGTCATTGCCTTCCTCAGCGCACCCTGCTGATCTGATCCCCACGCGGGCGCCAGGGGCGGAGCTAGACTAATTCATGGGTATGCAACGAATACCCAATCTTTTTGCGAAAATAAATCAACATATAAGCTCATATACACATGTATATTTGTACTGACAGCTCTTTTATGTATAGAACACATAAAAATCGAAACAGACAGACGTCACCAGCTCTCCCACGTCCCAACCTCTCTAATTGGGCCTAACTCCACTTTGGCCTGCTTTCCAAGCTATACCCTGCAATTTTTATTTCGCAAAATGACCAGCCCAAGCAACTAGAACGAGCGTTCTTGTTTCTCATTTCCTCCCTATTCACCCTGACATGAGCACTCGGCGTGGTACTATTCGATGATAATTTCTGCATCAACTTTTTAATGCATATTGTTGATTTTAGCTACGAAATACTAAAATAAAACGTTTGCCTTGCAATACTAAATAATTCAATACATTGTTACGCCTATATGAATAATTTGTTGTTTCAGTGATGTTAGTGTGGACTTTGTATCCTATATATTGTTGTGTTGAAAAAAATTCGTCGCTCCGCATACCCAACACAAAAATCCTGGCTCCGCCACTGGCCGGCGCCACCAGGGAGCCTCTTTGGGTTTAGGGAAATACATCTCTAGAGTCCGAGTCGTGTGCTTTACGCAGATGGAGGCCTAACATGTGCCAGGACTGTACCTTACCGAGCAAATTGCATCTACGCAGATGCAAGGTCAACCTGTCCTGCCCAGGACCTGTACCATCGACGAGAATTTGAGAAGTCGTGTTAATGTTCATCCATTTGATCAACACCTCTACTTAGTACAATATAACTTGACTCCCAGCAAAAAAAAATGATGTTGCATTTTTTCTCAAAGTACCAAGCACCAATTAAAATAAATTAGAGCACAACACTAGTATTTCTTCACTTAAAAACTGTTATTTGACTACAATCGTTTTACAAAGCACATAAACATCTTCTAAAAACAACACATACAAAACAACGGAACATAACCCAATGGAGTTCTAAAGATTTATAGAAATTTTGAATGCATGTGTTCTTCCGATTTCCATCTTGTTGAAATATATTGCCCACATCTTCCATTAGTTCAGATTTTTGGTTGAGTTGGCTGTTGTATGAATTGAATATGATATCAGAGTCAAGAGGTTTCGAGTGAAAACCCTGCCAGCGCAATATTAAGAAAGAATTACTCTGCAGCCTAAATCCAACCCAGATCTAAGAAGTAAAATAGCCTACACGTGAGGGGGTGTGTTGAAATATATTGACCGCCTCTTTTCATCAGTTCGGATTTTTTGATTGAATTGACTAGTGCATGAATTCAATACAACTAGTCCGCAATTCAAACATTTTGCTTTCTTCCTTGGCTCTACTTGTTGTTAGTATTGCCCAATTAGTAGTATGAGTAGTTTTGCTTTCTTCCTTGGCTCTACTTGTTGTTAGTATTGCCCAATTAGTAGTATGAGTAGTTGACATATCTCGGGCCTTCGTTGTGTGGTCAATTCCAAGTTTATGAATTCTAGCTAGATGTTTGTCAACCAACAACCATGTAAGTCAATAAATCATCAGCTCGCGTGCACCAATGTTTGAAGTGGTTTGCTTTTGCATGTAACCCGTTGTTTCAGTCTGAATCTAATACTACGTTGGGTTAACAGCATAGCTGTAAATCAGACATTTGGCAAATAATGGCTTCTGAGAATGACTCCAAATGTAAGAGCACTAGAGGCTGGAGCGCCCTCGGGGCGCTTCCTGGCCGTTCATGTGCGTCCCAATTGCAATGAGAAGAATTAGCTTTGAAACTCTAGTTGTCAGCCTGAACATGTGAACTACTCGTGTAAGATTACTCTTTCATTGAAACACTATTAGTTTACGAGATGGTAGATAAAGTGTAGACTAAAAGTAATTGCTAGCAAGGTAGCTCATAAGCGAGATACAGAAGATGTTCTACAATCCACGCCAGTCATGAAGTTTCTGAAATCCTTAGGAAACATACAAACATTCGAAACTAAAATCTGAGAACAAGGAAACAGGCACGAGGACTCCCCTTCCAAACAACCAAACTAAATATAGTGATGTTTTTGAAAGGCAATGCAACGAGTGTAAAACATCTGCTTTATAGGGCCAGAAAGAACTTCTATTGTCATCACAACAGGAAACCATCGGCCACTGCTAACAAAGTCTTTGTAAGATCAATGCGGCGACGACGAGATGGAGCCCTCGGCTCGTGCCAAAGTGTCAGCATTGCTTGCCTGCTTGCTCCACTGACCGTCTTCTAGGACGAGGCAGGGGCCAAGTGCTGAAAAGCAGTCACACAGATCTTGTTAGCACCTTTGAGGAGGCAGAGTCTAAGTGCTGAAAAGCAGTCACACAGATCTTGTTAGACACCTATTGTAATCCTCAGAGAGCTGAAGATGCAACTTGAACTGGCTTGCAAGCATCGTTCAGCAAAACATCTGGCAGAAGAATGGATTTGCACATACCTCAAATCAAAGGTTCCAGCTGCCACTTGTGTGTCCTTATTTTCTCTTATATTGCTCAGTGGCACATATATCTGTTTCTAAACAGTGAAGAGTAAAAATACAAGCCATACTTGAGATACAATCAGTCAAGTGAACCATTTCATTGATCTAATTAAAGCATTTCTTGATCTATTTGCATAATATAATTATGTATAGGTTGAGAGAATTTACTTGACATGAATGAATATTTTTCTTTGAAAGGTGTCATATTTCACAAGTTATAATTATATCAACCCACCCTGCTTTATAGTCATTATGTAAAAAGCCCATGAGAAAACAAATTTTTACAAAGCTGCAAGGATCATAACAGTGAGGACACATAACAGGTTCAGTTCATACCATCTAAACCTAATAAGAGAACCAAATCACAATGAAAATTAAGCTTGAGATAGCACTGAGCCGAGAGCAAAAGTTAATTCAAAGCCTATGAGTATGTGAACTAAAACATACAAGAATACTTTGTAAGTGTTCTATCACTCTCAGGACTTCTCCTCCTGAGCTAAGAATACATAACACCAAAAATATCAGTTGCTGCTAGTACCTGAAGTGTTTACATAACACCAAAAAAATCAGTTGCTGCTAGTACCTGAAGTGTTTAAAATACCTGATACTAATTCAAAGAATTTCCAGGGGAAAGTGAAAGCAAGAGCATATCTGTATCAACTAAAAAACAACATTCTTCAGATTATAATAAACCGTACCTGATGTAGAGAAATAACTATGCTAACATATGACTTCACTAATCAATCAATCTGCAATTTTATCAACTATGGGAGTATTCTGCGGTTTAAGATGATAAGACAAAATCTCCTGTGAAGCAGTCATTTTATATACATGAGGCTGAGGAAAATGTACATATATACATGAGGCTGAAGTAAATGTACATATCAGGCTGAAGGGAATGTACATATATAAAATGTTGAACATATCCAAAAAAGTTGAGATTTTCGTAACATGTTGAATCTGTTTTAAGATATCCTGTCATCCTACATTATTTCTTTATAAGCTTTTGAAACGAAGATACGAGGAACAACACCAATATTGAGAAATAGATTGTAGGTACGCCAATAATATACTACATACTATCAGTTCCCATTGCTTGTTCTTCTGTATCCCATTCCATGATTGTACCTGCCTTACAAGATTAGATCATGTTACAGAAAGTTGAAAGTTAACGCTGGATGTCATAAAAAAGAAAGAGAAATTTGAGCTGTTAAAACCTGTAAATGAAACAAACCTTTCTCTGTATAAAGTTTGAGGTCAAGCTGAGGCCACAATTCAGTGCCGAGACGAATCACTATGCCGATTGAGCAGCTCCCTCCTTCCTAATCAAAGAATTAATGCAAGCTTATGAGATGGAGAAGCCAAAAATGGAATACAAGGGGTTGGTTTGGGGAACAGAGACAAACCCTATGCTATTCTGCAGCTACCAGAAATCCTTATTAACATATGATATTTATGTGAATATATCTAGCAACACAAAATAGAGAAGGAGAGTATAATCGATTGCCCAAGTGTCATACCTTCATGTCATGCTGGCACCACCCAGTAAACAAAACCGCGTCATGAAGAAAGCGGCTCCAACAGCGGCCCAGCTCCCTGCCTCCCGACCACGGCCAACTGCACACATACGTCACAATCAGTATTTATTAACTGGAATAGACAAACCTCTACAATAGCAACAAATGAATTTATCATCATTGGAAAGCTTCCAGCACCAAATGTTGGATTACCACACTGAAAGGCAGAATGCTTATCCTACAGCCAGATTTCAGAACTTTCATAAGGAAATATCAACGAAATTATATTAACACAATGGTTTTGATTCCTGGGATTCTACCATGGAGCTCCTCCAATAATCATCGACAATTTTTTGAACATAGGCATAGGAAATCAGTGTAATCCACTCAACTACTGAATTACCAACGATCACACTATTAGACCTGTAACATATTAAGATACGAAAGCGATAGGAATGAAGTTGCCACTCGGAGAGCACAGACCACACAATGTCAAATTTGCCCAATTAGGAAACAGAATAATGAGCAGCTCACAAATAAGACAACCAATACAATATGGCTTTATTAAATATATTGTTCAGTTTATTAAAACAGAAACGTGTAAATACAAATATGTGTTCCAAGGCACAATCTACTGCTGATTCCATCAGCTTTAGCCTTTAGATGCATACCTGATCTACTCCTCGAAGCTTTTCTTTTAACATTGTCAATCACCTGTGAGACCATAAGCTCATGCAATTCCTTAATATATAAAAGTACGTGCGATTCGCGAGCTCTCGCGCTGTCCACGTCGACTGCAAATCGTGGCTAAATGTCAGCCGTCCGATCGACGCGTCCAACAGCCGAGATCACGTCAAAATTCGCGCAGCTACAGTAACACTGTAGCTAGACAATTTCTACCAATGGGACGGCGACACGTCGCTCTGCAGCGACCCTTTTGCAAAAAACCGCCCGCAAAGGGCCTGTCCGCAAATTCGAAAAACTTTGAGGGCCTCCGTGCAAAAACATCACCGCAGCTCCCCCCACCCTTCTTCTTCTCACGCGACGCGAGAATCGCCGCCGCCTCACGCCGCCGCTACACCCCTCCCCGTCCAAATCGCGGCCCACCACGGGATCCGCCGTCGCCGCCTCTCTCTCCTCCTCGAGCGCCGCTTGTCGGGACGCCGCGGCCGCGCGGAAATCGCCGCCGCCGCGCTCGGCCATCTCCGCCACATTTCGAGGCCGCCGGCGTCGCTCCGGCGATCCAGAGGCGGAGGCGCCGCCGCGTCCGGGCTCGCCGCGTCGGTGCGCATCCAGCGCGACCCCGCTCGCGTACTGGCTCGTCGTAGTTCGACGGCAGCGCCGACGCCGCCGCCGCGGCAGTGGCCGCGCAGGCCAGGTGCGCATCCAGCGCGACCCCGCTCGCGTACTGGCTCGCCGTAGTTCGATGGCAGCGCCGACGCCGCCGCCGCGGCAGTGGCCGCGCAGGCCAGGGCACTGCTGACGTCATTACGACGTCAGCGTGGGCCCAGGCTGGCAGTTTTTTTTTAAAGAAAAAAATCTAAAAAATGTGAAATTCCTGTCAAGTGGGCCCCATTTACTTAAAAAAATTCACAAATTCAAAATTTTAAATTAAGCTTATACATTTCAGTCTACAATTCAAAATAACAATTACAAAAAAAAATACAAAATTCAAAGAATTCATATCTTTAAAATAACAATTACAAAAAATGTTGAAATTCAAAAAAAATGCTTAGCTTTCAAACTACACTTCAAAATAATACAAACAATATATCAACAATTATAGGAAAAATAGCAAAACTTATAAATTTCAATCTATAATTCAAAATAATAATTATAAAAGTACTAACATTCAAAAAAACATATATATATTCAAAACTCCAATGCAAAATAATATAAACAACATATTAAAAAATCTAAATTTAAAAATTTGCAAACTATCAAGCTTACCACACAAAAAACCATTCTAAAATTTAATTTGCTACAAAAAAAAAGATGCTCTAAAATATAAATACCTCACATATTATCTCACATAAATAATGGATGCCTCAGAACCAAAAACAAATAAATATAAGCACATACAAATAATTCAACTTTAATTTTCTACAAAAAAACAACAACAAAAAAGAGATGCTCTAAAATATAAATACCTCACATATTATCTCACATAAATAATAGATGCCTCAGAATCAAAAATATAATACAAACAATATATCAATAATTATAGGAAAAATATCAAAACTTATAAATTTCAAACTATAATTCAAAATAATAATTATAAAAGTACTAAAATTCAAAAAAAAATCATATATTCAAAACTCCAATGCAAAATAATATAAACAGTATAAAAAAATTCTAAATTTTAAAATTTGCAAATTATCAAGCTTACCACACAAAAAAACATTCTAAAATTTAATTTACTACAAAAAAACAAAATACTCTAAAATATAAATACCTCACATATTATCTCACATAAATAATGGATGCCTCGGAACCGAAAACAAATAAATATAAGC
Source organism: Poa pratensis (assembly GCA_947311845.1). Taxonomy (NCBI): domain Eukaryota; kingdom Viridiplantae; phylum Streptophyta; class Magnoliopsida; order Poales; family Poaceae; genus Poa; species Poa pratensis. The sequence goes on from CAMZMU010000073.1 coordinate 20,563,480, forward strand.
ACATATAAATAATTCAACTTTAATTTGCTACAAAAAAAACAACAAAAAAAGAGATGATCTAGAATATAAATACCTCACATATTATCTCACATAAATAATAGATGCCTCAGAATCAAAAAATAAATAAATAAAAGCACATATAAATAATTTAACTTGCTAAATATTTTAAAATATACATAAATACATCGAAATGACCGTAAGAAGTGGTCCAAACTTACACAAATTTAGAACACCACTAATTTTTACCTATTTTCCAAACGTATTTTCCAAATTATATTTCTCAACTTTTAATAAAATTGTTACAATCTTACAATAACATAAAAATATGGAGCTTCTCACATTTTTAGTTTTAATTTCATAATTTTTTTACCACAACAACAATTAAGGAAAGTTTATGAATTTTATACAAAACTCTACTGATTTAAACATGATATTCACATCAACTACAACATTTCGAAGTACAAACAATTTTTAACCATCAAAATTTCTTTCCATTTCAAAAAATTCAAATCTTCACACCTACTAAATATCACCGTTTTCAAATTTAAATTTAACCAAACACGCGCGGCATTGCCGCGCTAAGATCCCTAGTCTGGATAGAACGGTTGGTTAACTTCAATGCTGATAGCTTTAGTACTGCTAAATTGGGCATTCCCAATTTGCCATTGACTGAGCGCCACAAAGAAGAGTAAGAGAAGCTCGTCAGCGCGTACCTTCATACTACGGTGGCATGCCCGGCAAAACTGCAGCTGCTAGGGTTCGTGGACAAAGTAAGGCTTGACCCAGTGGCCACCGAACAAAACCATCATCGCAGCCTCGCAGGAGGGTCATGGACTACCAGAAGTTGTTGGCGCAGTATCTCGCTGCACCTCTCTTCTTCTTCTACCTCTAACTCTCCATCTCACTTGTATCTCACAAGCACACACGCCATGGAAGAAACTCACACGTACACTGGTAGAGGCTAGGTTCTACCGGGTCTAGGGCAGAGGTTGTAAGGGTGGAAGTGAGGGCGGAGAGGCTGGAGGGCTCGGCGCCGGCGGCTGGGCGCCGTCGCGGAGGAGGAAGGCGGCGGCTAGGGTTTGGTGCGGCTGGGTTGCTGGGGTCTCCCGTCTTCGTTCAGGAGACGAGACAGTATTGATACTGAATATTGTCTGATTAATCATGAAGGGTACATGTGTTTATATAGGAGGACGGCCTCCTCTAAACCCTAATTTACTTGGGCTAAGCCCCTAATTTACTTGGGCTAAGCCCACGACTAGCCACTAGTGGACTTCTTGCGTGTATAGGTCAAACCGACCATAACATCTCTCCCCGCCTTCTCAAACAGCTCGTCCTCGAGCTGAACTTCTGGAAACTGATGGCGGAGATCTTCAAGCTTCTCCCATGTCGCCTCGTCCTCTGGCATGCCTGTCCAATGCACCAAGACGTGCCAGACTCCACGTCGCTGCTGGGCCTTCATTACGCGAGCCACACTTGCCGGGGCCGGCTCGAGACGACCATCCGAAGTATGTGGGAGAACCGGTGGTGCAGACGGAGGGTCGCCACGGTAGGCCTTCAGGAGACCGACGTTGAAGACGTCGTGGAGGCGCGAGCCCGCGGGCAGCTCAAGACGGTAGGCGAGCGTGCCGATGCGCTCCAGCACACGAAAGGGACCGGCGTAGCGAGGCCCAACTTGTGCCTGGAGCGCGGGTCCAAGGACTGGGTCGTCCGGTGAAGAAGGCGTAGCCAGACCCAGTCGCCCACCGCAAACTCCGCCTCACGATGGTGTGCATCATAGTACTTCCTGGCCAGCTGCTGAGCCTGAAGAAGTCGCTGGCGCGCCTCAGCCAGTATCTCGTCGCGGGTACGCAGCAGGTCATCCGCCGTCTCAGTACGCGCCGTGCCAGGCGCATAGGGAAGCATCGCCGGCGGTGGTCTCCCGTAGACCACCTCAAAGGGCGTGGCGTGCAGCGCGGAGTGGTAAGACGTGTTGTAGCAGTACTCGGCCCATGCCAGCCAGTCCACCCAAGCTCGTGGACGATCCCCTGTGATGCAGCGCAGGTACATGGCGATGATCTTGTTGACGACCTCGGACTGTCCGTCCGTCTGAGGATGGAACGCCGTGCTCATGCGGAGCTTCACGCCCGCCAGCCCAAAGAGGTCCCTCCAGACGTGACCCGTGAACACAGGATCACGATCACTGACGATGGAGGACGGAAACCCGTGTAGGCGAACGATGCCGTCGAAGAAGGCGCGTGCCACGGACGCCGCCGTATAGGGATGGCCGAGGGCGATGAAGTGCGCGTACTTGGAGAAGCGGTCGACCACCGTGAGGATGACGGACTTGCCGCCAACCTTCGGCAGCCCCTCGATGAAGTCCATGGAGATGTCCGCCCACACCTGGGACGGCACGTCCAGCGGCTGCAGCAAGCCCGCTGGACGAAGCGTCTCCGTCTTGTTCCGCTGGCACGTGACACACGCTCGCACCCAGTCTCGCACCAGGGCGCCATCCCCTGGAATATAAAAATCAGCGCGGAGACGGTGCAGGGTCTTCTGGACGCCCTCGTGACCTGCAGCATGCGCCAAGGACAAGGCCTGGTGGCGCAGGTCCCATGAGCCGGCACGAAGATGCGGCGCCCATGTAGGAGGAGGCCCTCGTCCAGGCGCCATGGCGCGGCCAGTTCGCCGTCGGCCAGCGCTGGCGCAGCTGCTGCGCATCCGCGGCCTCGGCAGTAGCGCGGCGAACCTCGTCGATGAAGGCGAAAGATGGCCCGGAGTGGATGTAGAGGGCCGCACCCACCGTGGGGGCGTCAGCGGCGTCGTCGAGGTCGCGGCGGGACAGGGCGTCGGCGACGGTGTTGAGGCGGCCGGGGCGGTACTCGACGGTGAAGTCGAAGCCGAAGAGCTTGCTGATCCACTGATGCTGCGGCACTGTGGAGAGGCGTTGATCCAGCAAGAACTTCAGGCTGTAGTGGTCCGTGCGCACACGGAACGTCGGCCCCACAGATACGCCCGCCAGTGGCGCACAGCCTGTACCAGCCCGATCAGCTCGCGCTCATACGCGGCGAGCTTGTGGTGGCGCGCGGCGAAGGGGCGGCTGAAGAACGCTAGTGGCCCCTCGCCCTGGTGAAGGACGGCGCCGAAGCCGATGCCGGAGGCGTCGCAGTCCACCACGAACGGCTCGTCGAAGTCTGGCATCTGGAGAACGGGGCCCGTCGTGAGTGCCTGCTGCAGAGCGGCGAAGGCCGTGGCCGCCTCCTCGTCCCAGGAGAAAGCGTCGCGGCGAAGCAGGCGCGTGATGGCGCGGCGATGAGGCCGAAGTCCTGGATGTATCGCCGATAGTATCCCGCGAGGCCCAAAAATCCGCGAAGAGCTCGCGGCGACTGGGGCGTCGGCCATGCGGCGACGGCGGCGACCTTGTCCGCGTCCATCGCGACACCGTCCGCGGAGATGACGTGGCCCAAGTATGCCACGGAGGTCGTGCCAAACGAGCACTTCGAGCGCTTGAGATGAAGACGATGCGCTCGAAGCTCGTTGAAGATGATGGCCACGTGCTGCAGGTGCTCCGCCCAGGATGCGCTGTAGATCAAAATATCATCAAAGAAAACAAGCACAAAGCGGCGTAAGTAGGGGCTGAGCACGTCGTTCATCAGGGCCTGGAAGGTCGCCGGCGCGTTGGAGAGGCCGAACGGCATCACCAAAAACTCGTAGTGGCCATGGTGAGTGCGGAACGCCGTCTTGGCGATGTCGTCCGGGTGCATGCGCACCTGATGATAGCCCGAGCGCAAGTCGAGCTTGGTGAAGAAACGCGCGCCATGCAGCTCGTCCAGGAGCTCGTCCACGACGGGGATGGGGAACTTGTCCTTGGACGTGACGGTGTTGAGGGCGCGGAAGTCGATGCAGAAGCGCCACGTGCCGTCGGCCTTGCGCACAAGAGCACGGGTGCGGAGAACGCGACGTCGAAATCCGAATGATGCCCTGTGCGAGCATGGCCGCCACCTGACGCTCGAGCTCATCCTTTTGCAGCTGGGGGTACCGGTACGGCCGCACAGCGACGGGCGCCGTGTTCGGCAGTAGGTGGATGCGGTGGTCACAGGGCCGCGAGGGAGGGAGGCCCTGCGGCTCGGCGAAGATGTCGTCGTGTTGCAGCAGTAAGTCGGCCAGGAGTGGATGCGCCTCGTCTAGTGCGGCGGCCATCAGGTGGAGCTGCGGGGATGCGCCTGTGCTGCCCAGGCCCGTCCAGTGAACACGGCGGCCGCCCTCGCGCCAGAAGATGAGGGACAGCACGTCGAGGTCCCACAGGATGGGGCCTAAGGTGCTCAGGAAGTCGAGGCCGAGGATGAAGTCGTAGCAGCCCAAGTCGATGCCGACGCAGTCGATGGAGAACGGCTCGTCGCCTATGAGCACGGGAACCTGTCGCGCCACGCCCTGGCACGTAAGACGGTCCCCGTTGGCGACGGTGACGCTGTACTTCTCCGATCCCGCCGGCTGGAGAGCGAGGCGGCGCATGGCGGTGTTGGACAGGAAGTTGTGCGTCGAGCCCGTGTCCACCAGCGCAGTGAGACGCTCCCCATTGATCGTCACCGGAAGCAGCATCGTCTTCGACGTCTTGATGCCCGCCATAGCATGAAGAGAGACGACGAAGGCGGACGCGGGTGACCGGCGCGTAGGTCGTGACACCAGCCTCAGTGACGGTGGCGGCTGCGAGCTCGGCGGTGAGGGCCTCCACGTCGGCGTCGTCGACGGTCTCCAGGTAGAAAAGGCGGGCGCACGTGTGGCCCGGTGCGTACTGCTCGTCGCAGTTGAAACACAGCCCCTTGCGGCGCCGCTCGAGCTGCTCCGCAGACGTCAGCCGCTTGAAGGGGCGAGTCGGCGCAGGAGGGCCCGCGGGCGCAGCGGCCGGCGCGGGGCGCGGCGGGGCGGTGGGCGCCGGGGCGGGTCGGAGCGCGGGACGAGCGCTGCCTCGTTGCGCGTAGACCTGCTGCATGGCGATGGCGCGCTGCTCGTAAGCCCGTGCGTAGTACATGGCCGTCTGCAGGTCCTCAGGCTCGCGCATCTCGACGTCGACGCGGATGTAATCGGGGAGGCCGCCGACGAAGAGATCGGCGCGCTGGCGCGCCGAGACGCCCGGGGCATGGCACGCGAGCGCCTGAAAGCGGTCGGCGAAGTCCTGGACCGTGGTGGTGAAGGCGAGGCGTCCCAGCTCGGCGAGGCGGCTTCCGCGGAGGGTCGGCCCAAACCGCTGGAGGCACAGCTCGCGGAAGCGCTCCCATGACGGCATCCCGCCCTCGTCCTGCTCGAGGGCGTAGTACCAAGTCTGCGCGGCGCCCCGTAGGTGATAGGAGGCGATCCACGTGCGATCGGCGCTGAGCGTCCGCTGCCCCCGAAAGAACTGCGCACACTGGTTCAGCCAGTTCAGGGGGTCGGTGGCGCCGTCGGTAGGTGGCGAACTCCAGCTTGGTGAAGCGGGGCGCTGCTGCGCAAAGGCGTGACCCCGTAGGCGCCCTC